>SJYV01054212.1:2643203-2734152 GCA_006410875.1 Neotragus pygmaeus
CCATATCCCCCACTCTGACATCCCATCCATTGGGCAGCACTAGTCCACTAGCTTCCACCCTCAGGCAGGGCCTCATGCCCAGGGACCTAAACACAGCAAACGGCCACGCAGCAAGAGTGATCAGTCCTCACTCAGTGAGCACTTATTGGGCCCCTACTGTCTGTCAGACACTCTTCTAAGCACCCAGGACTGAGCAGTGAATGAACAGGCAAACCCATACCCTCTTGGAGTTTACATTCTAGTGGTAGGTATCACCTATACGGCACTTGCCATCTGCACTTGACATTTACCTCTACAAGGATTTAAATCATGTACTGCTGCAGCTGCTGACCTTCAACATCCTCCAGAAAGGAATTCAGGGTGGAGCAGAAATGAGGCACTCTGTGCTCTGGGAAAATCTGGCAGAACAGATCTTCAGATAGTTAGATATTTTCAGGAGCCAATTTTATGAGACCAATTCTCATATCTCATATCTAGAAAAGCACAAAAAATCCTTCATGGTGACAACTGTGTCTTGTGACTAACAGAAACCTTCCGCAGAAAAATATGTGCTTGATTATATGTACTCCCTTTTTACCAAAATCACATACTTACTGACCTTCCCCTCCTACCTCTTTGGAGCAGTTTCTAAGAGCTACTTGAAATGTTGCCTCCCAGGCTATAGTCTTCATTTTGCCCCAATATAAGTTAACTTGCAAATCTCATGTTGTGCATTTTGTAAAAAGTTAGCCCAGGAAATGAATAAACAAGAAGTCATGTATTAATAGTATGTCTGATTTCAATAAGTGCTGTAAAGTAATTAGCCTTCAATTAAAATAAATTTTAAAAAGAGAGAGAGAGAAAATAAGCGGTATAGAAAAAAAATCCAGGTAAGGATAGAGTGCGGGGTGCAGGGGACTTGTTTCATGTTGGATGGTCAGAGAAGACCTCACCATAAGACGGCATTTGAAGGATGTAAGGAAGCAAACCATGAGTCGACCCTAGGAGGAATGTTCCAGGTGGGGGAAAGAGCAAGTGCAAAGGCCCTGAGGTTGACGTCAAGCTGACAGTTTGAGGAATGGTGAGGAGGCCTGTAGGGCTGGAGTAGAATGAGCAATGAGAGGAGTCAGAAGGAGCTGAGCTAGGGAGGCCATTTCAGACCTTGTATCTGTGATTCCTGAAGTTTCACGTGGAACTGGCACATCATGGGCATCTAGGAAATGTTCATTGAATCAATCAGTGATTCAATTAGTTAAGATGAACGCATGCTCAGTCGCTTCACTCGTGTCTAATTCTTTGCGACCTATGGACTGTAGCCTGCCAAGCTCCTCTGTCAATAGAATTCCCTAGGCAAGAATACTGGAGTGGGTTGCTGTGCCCTCCTCCAGGGGATCTTCCTGACCCAGGGATTGAACCAACGTCTCCTGCGGCTCCTGCATTGCCGGCAGATTCTTTACTGCTGAACCACCAGGGAAGCCCATTAGTTAAGATAGAGCTGCCTTATAGAGACCAAATAACCGTAGCTTAAATACCACTGAGGATTATTTCTCTCTGACATAAGACTCCAAGCTGTACACCTGAAACTAACACATCATTGTAAATCAACTATGAAGTGAAACAAAGTGAAAGTCACTCAGTTGTGTCTGACTCTTTGTAGCCCCATGCACTCACTATACAGTCCATGGAGTTCTCCAGGCCAGAATACTGGAGTGGGTAGCCTTTCCCTTCTTCAGGGGATCTTCCCAATCCAGGGATTAAATCCAGGTCTCCTGTCTTGCAGGCAGATTCTTTTTACCAGCTGAGCCACCAGGGAAGCCCAAGAACACTGGAGTGGGTAGACTATCCCTTCCCCAGAGGATCTTCCCAACCCAGGAATTGAATCAGGATTGCAGGTGGGTTCTTTACCCGCTGAGCTACCAGGGAAGCCTTGCCTTAATAACGACCAGATAACAGTAGCTCAAATACTAGCAAGGTTTATTTTTCTCTTTCATAAGAATCCAAGCTGTACACCTGAAACTAACACATTATTGTAAATCAACTCTACCTTAATTTTAAAAAAATAGAAGAAAAATTTAAAGTCTTTCCTGACCTACAGGATATACCAAAACATGTCCACAGACTATAGTTTGCTGACCCTCAGTGTGAAAAAACAGGACTCTCTCTGTATTGAATTGTCTGTTTACCAAGAGTAAGCTGGGTAAGTAAGCTGTTCTTTTGCTGTTTGTACCAGGTATACCTTCACTGATATCATATAATAGTATAATCTATTACTACACACACCGATGAAATGTGAGTGCATAAACAATCAGTTCCTAGAAAACTAAGTTGAATGCTTTGGAAAGACTCAACAAAGGGAATGAAATGTGAGATTAGGTGTGAAAGATGCCTGCAAAATAGTCAGGGAAAGTCCTAATAAATCAAGGCAATTCTATGTGGGAGAATTTCGCATGTGTCTTTAAATTCTCAGCCCATTTAGTGAAACAGGAAATAGTAGTGATGGATTGTGGGACTGTCAGTGGGATTTACGCAGGAAAGACAAGGAGAGCTAGAGTCAGGAGATCCAGAGAGAGGTGGGAACCTGAATGCTCATGATATATTTGAAGTCCAAAGGAAATGAATAGGCATGTTTGAGTCGCTTTTTCTGATTGCCCAACTTTAACTGAGTTTTTTAAACCCAATGCCCCAGTCTTGCTTAAGGGCTTCCCTGGTGGTGCAGAGGTTAAAGCGTCTGCCTGCAATGTGGGAGACCTGGGTTCAATCCCTCGGTTGGGAAGATCCCCTGGAGAAGGAAATGGCAACCCACTCCAGTATTCTTGTCTGGAGAATCCCATGGACAGAGGAGCTTGGTGGGCTACAGTCCACGGGTCGCAAAGAGTTGGACAAGACTGAGTGACTTGCTTATCTTCAAACAAGAACTTACCCAGCATGTTATCCACTTTCTATTTATAGTTCGCCAACAAAGGTCCATCTAATCAAAGCTATGGTTTTTCCAGTAGTCATGAGAGGATATGAGAGTTGGACCATAAAGAAAGCTGAGCACCAAAGGACTGATGCTTTTGAACTGTGGTGTTGGAGAGGACTCTTAAGAGTCCCTTGGACTGCAAGGAGATCCAACCAGCCATCCTAAAGGAAATCAGTCCTGAATATTCATTGGAAGGACTGATGCTGAAGCTGAAACTCCAATGCTTTGGCCACCTGATGCAAAGAATTGACTCACGGGAAAAGATTCTGATGCCAGGAAAGATTGAAGACAGGAAGAGAAAGGGACAACAGAGGATGAGATGGTTGGATGGCATCACCGACTCAATGGACATGAGTTTGAGCAAGTTCCAGGAGTTGGTGATGGACAGGGAAGCCTGTTGTGCTGCAGTCCATGGCGTCACAGAGTCGGACATGACTGAGTGACTGAACTGACTGATCTATAGCTTTGAATGTTCTTATAGGGTGTATATACGTTACTTTAATAATTGAAATCACAGTTACATTTTTTTTAACTAAAAAAATTGTTTAATGCTGGCCTGTGAGGTGAATCCTGGAACAAGATATTGTAAGGAGCCCGGGCTCCAGCCTCGCCCCAGCCCCCAGGTCCCTGTGCACTTCCCTACCATGTAAGCACTCCTGTTCTTAGGAATGAGACTCCTGTCTGAGTCTGAAACTCCTCAGCCAACAGTCACAGGAAACTTGCGCTGCTGGTGCAGAAACTCATGTCCTGAAAACAGTGTGAATTGAAGAACAGTCAGCTCCCTGATCGCCCAGCATTTTCAAGACCTTGTAACTGTGATCAACGATGTTTCACTTGGGTTAGTATATCTTTGGCACTAGGAAATATTCATTGAATCAATCAGCAGCAAACACATTAATGAAGATATAGCTACCTTAATAGAGATCAAATAGCAGTAGCTTAAATACCACCCAAGTTTAATTTTCTGTCACATTAGGGTCCACGCTGGCAGACAGTCCGAAGGGTGGATGCCTCTGATCCACAAGGAGCCCAGACCCCTTCTGTCTTGTTACCCCAAGACTGTTGCACCCATCTGCATGGTTGAAGAACACTCATCACAAGTCTTGGGCCTCTTATACTTCTGGCCGACTGGTTGTAAACTGAGAATTCCTCACCCCCTCCTCAGGTTTGATAATTTGGTAAAAGAGCTCAAAGAACTCAGGAATACACTTTACTTTTACATACTGATTTATTATAAAGGACGTTATAAGGAACACAGATAAAGAGGTACACAGGGCGAGGTCTGGCATGTCCCAAGTGCAAGAGATTTTGTTCTATGGAGCTGGGGTGTGCCACCCTCCTGGCACATGGATGCTGTCATCAACTCGGAACCTGTCCAAACCCCATCATTTAGGGAGTTTTGTGACCACAGTAGGAGGTGGGGGCCTTTGGTGGGTGATGAGGTCATGAGTCATGAGGGTGGAGCTCTTATAAATGGAATCTGTACCCTTACAAAAGCGACTCCAAAGAGCCTCCTCCCCTCTCTGCCATATGAGGACTCAGTGAGAAGATAGCCTTCTTTGAACTAGGAAGGGGGCCCTCACCAAAGACTGAATTTGTAAGTGCCTTGATCTTGGACTTTTCAGTCTCTAGAACCAGGAGAAATTAAAAAAAATTTTTTGTGGGGGGCTGCATTGTATAGAATGTGAAGTCTTGTTCCCCCACCAGGGATCAAACCTTCACCCCCTGCAGCGGAAGCACCGAGTCTGAGCCACTGGACCACCAGGGAAGTCTCTAGATTTTGCTTTTTAAGCCACTAAGTTTGCAGTAGTTTGTTACAGTGGGCTGAACCGACTAAGATGCTACTAGACTGTTGGTTCCATGAGGAAAGAGGTTTGTCTGTTTTCTTCAGAGACATACGTATATCTAGAGTAGGGTCTGCCACATAGTGGGGGTCTAGCAATACTTGAATGAATGAATTCACATCCTTACTTTCAGTGGCAGCGCAGTTTCCACAAAATCACAAGTATAAATGTGTATACACCCATACATGAGTTGCTCAGAGCCCCTCCCTGTGATCCTCACAGCATAGCCCTCCACACCCCACATCAGGAGGACAGAGGCATCTGTCCATCTGGACCCTCGACCGTGGGCACCTTACATGCAATGCCTTTGACTTATTCCTCTCCATCCTGGCCACAGCCCAGTGCCAGGTCAGGGAAAAGCCTCAGTAAATGTGTGTCAGATGAAGACATGAATAAGTCCTCATTTCACAAAGACATGAGACACATGAAGTTAGCTGACTTGCATTACCTGCGGTCACCTAATCTTAACTACTGACCCTGGGATCCCTCTTCCTGTGCAGATAAGGCGGGGTGTGCTCTTCGGCTCTTCCTGGTGACCCCCAGTTCTCTTCTTCATGAGTCAGAGAACTCCTGACTTAGCTGTCACCTGGTCATCCAGAAAAGAACAGTCTCAGCCTCATTTGCAGTTAGTTTTATATATGTAACCTAGTTCTGGCCAATCAATTGCAAATGGAAGTGCTGATTATAATTATAATTTCCAGGAAGTTTCTTTAAAGAACATTTTAAGGCACCATAACGACATGGGTTTTAGGGGGTTTTTGATTTTTGTTTTTTTCCTGCTTCTTCCTCTTTCCTGTTTGCTGGAGGAAGACCTAATGGTTGGAGCTCAAGCAGCCATAATGAACAATGAGGCAAGTGACACGTGAGGAGGCCAGAAAGAAAAGTTTAAAGTACCCTGGGTCCCTGACAACTCACTGCCACACCACTTGGGTTGCCAACCTCTGGGCTTTTTATATGAGAGAATAAAACCTTGTGTATTTATGGCAGTCATTTTCAAAGTGCAGTTTCCAGATAATAGCAACATTATCACCTGGCAACTTGTTAAAACTATAGTCTCAAGGCCCATCCTAGACCTACTGAACCAGAATCTTGGGATGGGGTCCAGAAATATGATTTTTTTTAAATTTCACACCGTTTATTTTATTGTTTTAACTTAAAAAATTGAGATATAGTTGATTTACAATAGGTAATCTGTGTTTTAACAAATCCTCCATGTGATTCTGATGCATGCTCTAGTTTAAGGACCACTGGTTTAAGGCATTGTTGATTTGAGTTTATCTTCACTCAAAGTGAACCTAATTCCAACTGATAAAATATCAAATGGGAAATAAGACTTCTAGGCAAGGATTGCACTTGCCTATACAGTATGAGAGTCCCTTGGACTGCAAGGAGATCCACCCAGTCCATTCTGAAGGAGATCAACCCTGGGATTTCTTTTGAAGGAATGATGCTAAAGCTGAGACTCCAGTACTTTGGCCACCTCATGCGAAGAGTTGACTCACTGGAAAAGACTCTGATGCTGGGAGGGATTGGGGGCAGGAGGAGAAGGGGATGACAGAGGATGAGATGGTTGGATGGCATCACTGACTTGATGGATGTGAGTCTGAGTGAACTCTGGGAGTTGGTGATGGACAGGGAGGCCTGGCGTGCTGCGATTCATGGGCTGTCTCTTATACACATCTCATAAGTCAGCTCTGTTTAGCCAGCAGTGGAAGCTAGTGATAGGACAAATGATAGAGGGAATGAAGATGACTTTACAAATATAAATAGATTTAGATACTGTATTTTTTTTCAACATTACTATTTTGTTATGTGTGCATGCTAAGTCTCTTAAGTTGTATCTGACTCNGGCATCACTGACTTGATGGATGTGAGTTTGAGTGAACTCTGAGAGTTGGTGATGGACAGGGAGGCCTGGTGTGCTGCGATTCATGGGGTGGCAAAGAGTCAGTCATGACTGAGCGACTGAACTGAACTGAACTAAAGGTTTTAGGAGGACACAAGAGTTTCTTGCATCTTTAGATTCAACAGTGCAGGAGGCAGTTTGACTCATATGACCCACAGTAAGAGCTGTATGATATTTAGATAAAGCCCTGGAAGACAGGGCTTCCTAGGTAGCACAGTGGTAAAGAATCCACCTGCCAATACAGAAGACACAAGAGATATCAGTTCGATCTCTGGGTCAGGAAGACCCCCTGGGGGAGGAAATGGCAACCCACTCCAGTATTCTTACCTGGAAAACTCCATGGGGTCACAAAAGAATCAGCAACTGAGCACAAACACACACTCTGAAGACAACAGAGACTATCAGTGATGCTGACTCTCTTTTGGCCTAGCATGTCTTAGGGTTGTATAGTACAGCTCTGCAAAGAGAGTAAAGGGTAATCTCCAAAAAGGCTCCTTTCTGTCTTCAGTTTGCTCTCTATACAAAATATCATGCTAATAGGGAGCCTAAAATAAAGAAAAAAAAAAAAAAGCCAAGCTTCCAGTGGTATTATGCCTTAGAGCACATTCCTAGATTTCCACCTTGGGTAATATTAAGTAGGAATAGTTGTATACATTTTTTCTTACATAGTTTGCCAAAGGAGTTGGCAGGGTGCTAAAGGAGTTGGCAGGATATGGCCTGAAGGAGTTGGCAGGTTGCTGAAGGTCAGGAGAGTGGCTATTTTATAGCAGCTAAAACTTCATACTTAGGAGGACTTATCCTTTGTGAGATGGTCTGATTCATATGGTGAAATATATATTTGGGCTTAATTGCCTCATGGTATGTGAAATCTTCCCAAACCAGAGATTGAACCCATGTCCCTTGCATTGGCAGGTGGACTGTTAACCACTGGACCACCAGAGAAGCCCCTCATAGCTTCTTTAAGTACTTATTTCTGCTAATACTCACAACTTCCAGGTTTAGATTAGTACTAGTGCCATCTACAAGACATTTTTACAGAAAGATTTCTTTGGAAATCACACATTCCTTGTATACATCTATCATCCCTTATACATCCTTGTGCCTGCCATTGTGACTTAACAAAGGCTTGATGTAATTTGCTGAAGAGTAGTGATCCTTGAACTGAGAATGAAAGAATATGCATGTGGAAGAGGTCCAAGAGAGGTCAAGAGTGTCAAAGCGTATGCCCAGCTAGGATTCCATGTGACCTGGTTGGTTACTGTGAATTCCATCTCTGAGTATTGAAGAAACCTGCTTATGAGATTAGTGAGTCACTAATAGTAGTTTCTGAAGCACTGTGGTAAATAGGACGGAAAGGACATTGTGGAAAAAAATTTAGTTATGTCATCCTGAGTTGGGAGGAAGGTCTATTTCTCTCAGGGCTACCCTGATGGCTCAGTTGTTAATCCACCTGCAATGCAGGAGACCCCAGTTTGATTCCTGGGTTGGGAAGATCCCCTAGAGAAGGGAAAGGCTGCCTACTCCAGTATTCTGGGGTGGAGAATTCCATGGACTGCATAGTCCATAGGGTTGCGAAGAGCTGGAGATGACTGGTGACTTTCACTTTCACTTTCTATTTCTCTCTCTTTCCCTAGTGGCTCAAACAGTAAAGAATCTGCCTGCAATGCAGGAGACCTAGGTTCAGTCCCTGGGTTGGAAAGCTCCCCTGGAGAAGGAAATGGCAACCCACTCCAGGACTCTTGCCTGGAGAATTCCATGAACAGAAGAGCCTGGCAGGCTACAGTCCGTGGGGTCACAAAGAGTTAGACAATGACTGAGTGACTTTCACTTTTTTCATTTTGAAGTACTGTGGTAAATGGGACAGAGAGGACATTGTAGGTGGGAAAATTTAGTTATATCATCCTAAGTTGGAAGGAGGGTGTATTTTTCTCTCTTTTATCATTTTTATTACCCTGAAATATTAGACACTGGCCATATATAGTGTTTTTACTGCTATAAAAACACCACTAACTCTTCGGAGACACATTCAGCCTTGCACTTCATTTTTCTAGACCATTATTTCTCACTGCCTAACTCAGATGACCATTATATCTATGGATATCTGCGGGCAGGAATCCCTCAGAAGAAGTGGAGTAGCCATCATGGTCAGCAAAAGAGTCCAAAATGCAGTACTTGGATGCAATCTCAAAAACGACAGAATGATCTCTGTTGATCTCTAAGGCAAACCATTCAATATCACAGTTATACAAGTCTATGCCCCAACCAGTAATGCTGAAGAAGCTGAAGTTGAATGGTTTTATGAAGACCTACAAGACCTTTTAGAACTAACACCCCAAAAAGATGTCCTTTTCATTATAGGGGACTGGAATGAAAAGTAGGAAGTCAAGAAACACCTGGAGTAACAGGCAAATTTGGCCTTGGAATGCAGAATGAAGCAGGGCAAAGATTAATCAAGTTTTGCCAAGAAAATGCACTGGTCATAGCAAACACCCTCTTCCAACAACACAAGAGAAGACTCTACACATGGACATCACCAGATGGTCAACACTGAAATCAGATTGATTATATTCTGTGCAGCCAAAGATGGAGAAGTTCTATACAGTCAACAAAAACAAGACCGGGAGCTGACTGTGGCTCAGATCATGAACTCCTTATTACCAAATTCAGACTCAAATTGAAGAAAGTAGGGAAAACCGCTAGACCATTCAGGTATGACCTAAATCAAATCCCTTATGATTATATAGTAGAAGTGAGAAATAGATTTAAGGTCCTAGATCTGATAGATAGAGTGCCTGATGAACTATGGAATGAGGTTTGTGACACTGTACAGGAGACAGGGATCAAGACCATCCCCACGGAAAAGAAATGCAAAAAAGCAAAATGGCTNTAGGGAAAACCTCTAGACCATTCAGGTATGACCTAAATCAAATCCCTTATGATTATACAGTGGAAGGGAAAAATCGATTTAAGGGACTAGATCTGATAGATAGAGTGCCTGATGAACTATGGATGGAGGTTCATGACATATAGAGGTTAGCTCTGGATAAACAGTATTTAATTGTGCAGTTTGCATGCAGTACCATATTCACTTTTCCTGAGTGTTCTTTTTCTCTCTTTATTTCACCTCTCCCTTCATTCCTTGCCCCTTTCCTCCCTCTGTTTATTTAAAAATACTTATCTTTGCGCCAGGAATATATGTCTGCATATGCCTTAACAGTNTATTCACTTTTCCTGAGTGTTCTTTTTCTCTCTTTATTTCACCTCTCCCTTCATTCCTTGCCCCTTTCCTCCCTCTGTTTATTTAAAAATACTTATCTTTGCGCCAGGAATATATGTCTGCATATGCCTTAACAGTGGGATGCCTTGGGAGAAGTTTCATTTTTCATGGCTGCTGCTGCTGCTAAGTTGCTTCAGTTGTGTCCAACTCTGTGCGATCCCATAGATGGCAGCCCACCAGGCTCCCCCGTCCCTGGGATTCTCCAGGCAAGAACACGATTGGGTTGCTATTTCCTTCTCCAGTGCATGAAAGTGAAAGTGAAGTCACTCAGTCGTGTCCGACTCCTAGCGACCCCGTGGACTGCAGCCTCCCAGGCTCCTCCATCCATGGGATTTTCCAGGCAAGAGTACTGGAGTGGGTTTCCATTGCCTTCATGGCTAGCCAAGGGCATAATCAAATAATTTTGTTGGTGTTAAGACTTACATTCCCAGATGACTGGCATTGTTGGAGTTGTTGTTCAGTTGTTTCTGTCTCTTTGTGACCCCATAGACTGCAACACGCCAGGTTTCCCTGTCCTTCACCATCTCCCAGAGTTTGCTCAAACTCACGTCCATTGAGTCAGTAATGCCATCCAACAATCTCATCTCCGGTTGTCCACTTCTCCTTCTGTCTTCAATCTTTCCCAGCATCAGGTCTTTTCCAGTGAGTCAGTTCTTCACATCAGGTGGCCAAAGTATTGGAACTTCAGCTTTAGCATCAGTTCTCCAACTTCCCTGGTGGCTCNAAGCGCACACCCAGAGGCACCTGGAAACCTTATGCATTTATCCCCCTTTTGATTCCCAGCTTCCTACTGACTCTTACTTGTACTTTACTTCACATATTACTTTCTCAGGAGGGGTTCGCTTTACTTTCTTCCCTCACTGGGCTTCTCTTAAAGGCCTCCATCTCCTCTTTTTGGTACCTGACATAGTTCTAATCAGGCATTTTTGAGTGATTTACAACTATGTGAAGGAAAGGCACATGCCTGGCATGGATTGCCCTTGTGTCCTCAGCCCCTGAATGGTCCTTGACATATAATAGGTTGCACTTCCCTAGTGGCTCAGTGGTAAAGAAGCTACCTGCCAATGTGGGAGACATGAGTTTGATCCCTGGGTCAAGAAGATCCCTTGGAGAAGGGAACGTGAAACCCACTGCAATACTCTTACCTGGAAATCCCATCAACAGAGGAGCCTGGCAGACCACAGCGCATGGGGTCGCAAAATTGTCAGACATGACTTAACGACCAAACAATAACAAAAGTATGTATAAGCAAATGAGTTAGATTCTTTTATTGAGTTGTTGTTTAGTTGCTAAATTGAGTCTGCCTCTTTNAACAGAGGAGCCTGGCAGACCACAGCGCATGGGGTCGCAAAATTGTCAGACATGACTTAACGACCAAACAATAACAAAAGTATGTATAAGCAAATGAGTTAGATTCTTTTATTGAGTTGTTGTTTAGTTGCTAAATTGAGTCTGCCTCTTTTGCGATCCCATGGAATGTAGCCCACAGTCCCCTCTGCTTAAGTTTTTATTGCATTTTAAACCCTGTGTGGGTCTCTGGATACAAAGAAAATTGTTATTGTTCAGTGGCTAAGTGGTGTCCGACTCTTTTTGACCCCAGGATCTGCAGCACAGATTCAGCATCCCTGCCCTTCTCTATCTCCCAGAGTTTGCTCAAACTGGTGTTTATTGAGACAGTGAAAGAAAATTAGTACATGGCTATTGCCCAAAGAGTTGGACACGACAGAGTGACTTTCACTTCACTTCTCTTCATTGCTCTAAAAGCATTCAAGGTCACATGGGGGAAAAGTACTGCTTAAAAAATGAGGTAATTGAGGGTTTCCCTGGTGGTCCAGTGGTTAAGAATCTGCCCTGCAATGCAGGGGATGTGGGTTCAGTCCCTGGCTGGAAATCTAAGATCCCACATGCTGCAGGCAACTAATCCCGTGATGCAATTAGAAGGTTCCATTTGCCACAACTAAGACACAATGCAGCCAAATAAATAATTTTTTTTTAAATAAGGCAATTGTGTGATTAGATCAATTCTTTCTAGCAAATGGTGGTTAAATAATTTAGTGAATTACTGTTAATTCTGCTATGATGATACAGGGATGCTAGACAATTAATTGCATGGATGCCCCCTGGTTATTTCTATCTAAATCATGCCACCATGATAGTAACTATCTAGAGCTCTTGCTCTGCAAAAGTAAAACAAATGTTCAATGTGTACTTTGAAAAAGGAAAAAAAAAAGGTAATTGAAGTGTATTGTGGGGGAGTAAGTTGGAGGGAAATGTAGAGTTAGTTAATTTTGTCAGAGGATAGGAAACATTCAGAAAATGTTTATAGGAGGAGGGGAGACTTGGTGGGAGCTCCCCAAGGTGAGAAGACTTTCATCAGGTGAACAAAAGCTAAGGTATGATTACAGTGAAGGAAATGCAGACAAAGGGAGCCCAGTGAGCAGAGGAAAGAGAAAATGGGGGAGGAAATAGCATTTGTGTTCAGCAGTTGCAAATAGATGGTTTGCCTGCAGCACAGGGCTGGTTCAGAGGCCTGGCCAGCAAAATCTGAAGATGGAGGTATGGACTAAATTATGAAGTGGTTTTCACACCTGCCTTGGAAGTTTGAATTCCTTACTGTAGGTGGTAACAAGCACATATTGACAGCAAAACACACTTGGAAGAATATTGAACAGGTTATTCATTATGCGAATATACATGTTAGGTAGGTAGAATAGGGAAAAGGAGTCCAAAATGGTGGTGGCTAAAAGACAAGGAAGGGAAAAGCCCGCGAAAGTAGAACAAAAGAAGGTCCGAGGACCAGAGTGAGGACCTCAGGTGAAACAAACAGCGCTCCTGGCTGGCCCAGTTTACACAGGACAGGCCCAGGGGGAGATACACATATCAACAGAGGAGCCAGAGCCAGCTCTCCCTCTCTCTCTCTCTCTCTCTCTCTCTCTCTCTCTCTCTCTCGTGTGCTGGGGCGCTATTCTCCTCATGCCTTTGGATCAATGTGCCCTCACACCTCGAAGATGGATTTTCCCGCACTCTTCTAAATAAAACAGAGCTGTAACACTGATTTGTCTAAGAGCTAGAACATGATCCATTCGAGACCTGAGAGCTATAACACTGTCTATCCAAGACCCGAGAGCTGTGATATGCCAAGAGGGCTTTAATGTCTGTCACTCCAAATCTTTGTTGTGATGAGACAAAGAACCAAGGAACATACACTCACGTGACATGCACTCACTGGGTTCTAACACTGGGGCCAAGCTCTGTGCTACTGAAGAACGTGGGTAAAAATGAAAAAGGACAATGCCATCTTCTGTTAAAGTTAAAGTCGCTCAGTTGTGTCCAACTCTTTGCAACCCCACGGACTATACAGTCCGTGGAACTCTCTAGGCCAGAATTGGAATGGGCAGCCTTTCCCTTCACCAGGGGTTCTTCCTAACCCAGAGATCAAACCCAGGTCTCTCACGTTGCAGGTTGATTCTTTACCAGCTGAACCACAAGGGAAGCCCTCTTCTAAGAAGACTGGCCTTTATTAAACACGTAGCAGAAGTCAGGCCCTGCAGTCAGTAGATTCCAGGCCAACCTAACTGTCACATGTTTCACAGTGGGAATCTGAGGCCCAGGGAAATTCAGCACTGGCCAGTGTGTGCTATTGGTAGAGCTAGGAACCCATGTTTATAATTCCTGTTCACCTGATCTTGCCACTAAAAGTAGTTTCTAATGCAAAGAGCAGACTCATTGGGAAAAAAACCTGATGCTGGGAAAGATTGAAGGCAGGAGGAGAAGGCGATGACAGAGGATGAGATGATTGGATGGCATCACTGACTCAATGGGCAGGGGTTTCAGCAGGATCTGGGAGTTGGTGAAGGCCAGGGAAGCCTGGTTGATACAGTCCATGGGGTCGCAGAGTTGGACACGACTTAGCAACTGAAAACCAGCAATGCTGGGTTCCGACTCTGGCTTTTCACTTTATTTTCTCCTTGCAGTAAGGGGTGTCAGGAAGGGTGTGGGTATCTGCTGACTGACTTTGGGTCGCGCTGGGTCTTCGTTGCTCTGCACCAGCGTTCGCTGCTTGCAGTGGGCGAGGGCTTTTCTGTAGTTGCTGTGCCTGTGCTTCTCATTGTCGTGGTTTCTTTGGTTGCAGAGCAAGGGTTCTAGGGCTCGCGGGCTCAGTAGTTGTGGCACATGGGCCGAGTTGCCCTGAGGCATGTGGGATTCTCCTGGACAAGGGATGGAACCCGTGTCCACTGCACTGGCAGGCGCACTCCCAACCACTGCACAAGTAGGCAAGCCCCGGGGTTTGGGTTTTGAAGCCAGTTGGATCTTAGTCCAAATCCAAGCTCTACCACGGCCTTCCTGAGTGACTGCAAACAAATCCCCCCCTGGGTTTCAAAGCCCTGTCAGACGGGGTGGAAGCTCTCTCTCTCACTGTTTTGCAACGAGTGTGAATAAGATGACACATGTATGGCCTCCAATACAGGGTGCAGCAGGAGATATAGCTTGATCCACATTAGTGCTCCAATATCCCTTGCTGGAAGAAGGAAGGAAATTGCCTCTTCAAGCATTACCAGGACATGCATTACACAAACCAAAGGATGTAAATCTTTTTTGCTCCTTCCCTCCTTGCAACCAAGATTTATTTCTTATCTGTGNTTAGCACACAGCACTTGAACCTGATGTTGCCTGAATCCAGAGCCTGCACCCACCTCCTCACAAGAAACCAGCGAGTTCATCCAGCCTCCTGAGTCTACTGATGGAGAAACTGAGGCACGATCAGGAAGGCAACTCCCAGACAGCCCGCGGTGTGCCACGTCTGTGCCTTGCCCACTGCATTCAGGCCTCAGGCAGCAGGTTGGCTCTAGGGTTGCTGATGTTGATCATCTCAGGCTAGATCTGGACCTGCGACATTGTTACGTCTCGGTTTTGCTCTTAATTATATCCAGTCCAGTTAAATAAGTCCATGAAAAAAGTCAGAGACCCCTGTTTTAAACTGTGAGGAAAGGTAATGCACAAATAACTTACAAATGGGAATTGATTCTATTCCACTATTAATCAAAAAATGCAAATTAAAACAAATCAATGCTTTTTTTCCTATTAAAAATGTTTGGCAAAGTTTTGTTTTTTTTTTAAAATAATAATGCCCAGTGCTGCCCAGGCCCCTTTGCAAACACTAGAGATAAGATTACAAGAGAACTTTCAGAAGGCTGGAAAATGTGTATAATTTTTCATCCAGAGTTTCCACTTCTGTGAATGTAACCAATGGATACCTCCAGGGATAAGCACCTGGATACACATCACAGCCGCAATTAACAACAGCACACACACAATGAGGGAAACACAAATCCCCCAAAATGTCCAGCAACAGGCAAATTATAGTATGTAGGAAATATGTTACCATTTTAATGGAGCCATTAAAAATTATGTTTTAGAAAAATGTTAAGTGATATGGAAATGCTTATAACATGTGCTTAAGTAGGGGAAAAGCAGAGTACAAAAATCACTCATATAGAATGATTCTGAGTTTGTAAATATGTTATGTATTTATATGTACTTATATATACATAACCCAGGTTCAGGACCTGGGTTGGGAAGATCCCCTGGAGGAGGACATGTGGACAGAGGACCCCGTCAGGCTACAATCCATGGGGTCAAAAAGAGTTGGACACAACTAAGCAACTAACACATACATATATATTTATAGAAAGAAATGTTTCTGTATATCTATTTCTAGGAAGAAATCCTGCAGGGATATACTATACATTAAAACGTTCATATATTTATAAATGATTCACTTTGCTGACACCTGAAACTAACACAGTATTGTAAATCAACTAAATTCCGATAGAACTTTTTTAAAAATTAAAATTAAAACAAATATTAAGAGTAAATATCTCTTGGGATGGAATTATAGATTTTTTTTCTTTACATTTCTCTACTTTTTCTAGCTTACAATGAATATGTATTTAGAATCAGAAAAGTGCTAGTTGTAAAAATTAAAAACCAACAAAAGAAATGAGAACAAAAAATGAGGAACTGACTGCCGCCTTCCTGGCCCAGCGTCAAAGTCCAGGCCCCCCTCCCACCTCCTCCAATCTCTGGTCAGGAATGAGGAGCATGAGTTAGGATCAGACCCCAGAGGGATTGTGGTCTCAGCTGGGAAACAGTAGTGACCAGACTCTGGACTGGGGAGGAGAGACCCATGATTCGCCAGGATTAGGTAACAGGGTAGGTACATCCCCAAGGCCCATAGAGAAGCGAGTATCCAGCTCCTTTTCTCCTGAAGACACATGCCCAAGTGTGTGTCCAGGAAGAAGGCCTTTTGGGTGACTGAGGAGGAGGCCGGGTGCCCCGTCACTTCCATGTGAACCCCAAGTTTCTATAGCCTTTCAGCCTAAAGGAAAGGGTTATTTGAGGAATATGGTACCAGACAGGCCTCAACTAGAATCCCAGCTCACAACCCTCTGGTTTTCAGTAAGCCACTTTGCCTCTCTGGGCCTCAGTTTCCTCATCTGTAAATAGGCATGAGAACACCCTTACACGGATCATTGCAGGGACCACGCATAATGGATGTGGTCCCATTATATCTGCCATTATATTTTTCACGTAATGGGAAAACAAACAAAAAACCACAGAGTAAGCGTCTGTCAGCAGCACCCGAGGCTGCTGTGCCTGCCGTAGGACTCAGAACCACAGACCACCGTCAGGGCAGCCTGCGAGTTCCCTGCTCCCCGCCCGGTCATCTGCTCCCCCGGGGACTCTCACACGCAGCTGTCACAAACTGCTTTTTGGATCCCAGCTCTACATGTGTGTGCTGCTTGCTAAACACTCTGCTCATTGTTTTACCTTTACTCTGCAGAGCAGTCCTGTGAAGTCTGAGTTGTTAGCTCCATTCTACTGATGAGGAAACAGGCTCAGGGAGGTGAAGCAACTTGCCCCAGGTCCCACTCCAAGCAGGCGGCCATGCCAGTCTAGTAGGGCCAGAGTTCACCCCTCTGCTTCAGGCCGCCACATGGAGCTGGGTGCCGGCGCGCTCCTGGGCCCCTGCCCCACTGGTGTCAGCACGATCATGGGTGACTGAGGCCGTGAAGCCATGTCTCTAGTACCTATATTCCCGGACTGGGCAGAGCTCTGCCTTCCTGTGCCCTGATTAATTATACTGAGAGCCTCCTGAGAAAATCAGGCCCTTCTCTCCCCACCCCTGCTGTTCTCTGGCTTAATTACTTCTCCTCCTGACTGTAATGAATGTTTCAGAGCCCCCAGACAGGAAACTTCATCAGGAGCGGCTGCCTCCATGACTCAGCCCCGCCCCCAAGCCCCGTCCCTTCAGACCCAGACACTGGCCCAGCCTCTGCCTCTGACCTGCTTTAGCTACAGAGAGCATCTGTGGGAGGGAGACCCCCAGCGCCTCCACCACCTGCCCCTGATCAAATGCAGACCCGAAAACCAGACACAATAGATCTTTCCCAGGTAGGGGGGAGGTTGGATCCTCAGTGTGCCCCCAAACAATCTGCCCTCTGCCTTTGGAGCAGATGCTCCGAATGGCAGCTCCTCCTGGCCCCCTACCTGCCCACACCCCCCATAGGACCAGCCCGAAGAGGCCAACCTTCCTTCATTCACCCAATATTCCCTGAGCACCTGTTCGGTACCGATCCCTGTTCTCACCACTGGGAACACGACAAGGAGCAAGGGAGACAAGCTATGCGTGTCTTCTAGGAGCTCACAGTCTAGCAGGAACACAGCCCCAAAGCAGCAAACAAACAGATAAACAAAATTATTTCTGAGGAGGTGGAGAGTGGGAGCAGAGAGAGAATGATAGCTTGGGTGGCAGGGAATGGACCAGGACAGATGACACAGATGCCTCCTCCCCATCTTGCTTGATCCTTATCCTGGAAGTTCTTAACAGTGGTCTGCTCTGCATCTCTCATCCTGTAGGCCAACATGGTCTTACTGGATCGTCACTTCTGATGACCCAATGCTTCAGTCACACACCCACCCCAGCTACCACCTAAAAGAACCACAGGGAGTAGAGGGTGACTTGCGGGAGCCCGGGAGCCACCATGTCAGGAATGAAGGCAGGGTCCCTGCAGCCGCCCAGCCTCCCCTGTCGGTCCCTTTGTCCTTCCACTGGGGTCTCTGATCCCTGCATCAGCCACCAAAATAATTTCCAGGTAGATCAGAGAGTTAAATGCAAAAACAGACTGAACCCTAGGAAACCAGGAAGAAACAGGATGATCAGACCTCTTGAGGAAAGAGCTCTTTACGAGCAAGCGTAAAAGCACTGGAAGAAATCACAGAGAGAAAGGTCAACAACAGCAGTGCCCACGGAAGCATTAAGCGTGTGTGCCTGTCATAAAAGCATAGCCAATATTACGGCTCGGATCACCTCCCTCTGCCAGGCTAACTCCTAACGTGTTCTAGATTCAGCCCCGCAAGGAACCTTCCCTGATCCCCACCCTACCGCTCACCCACTCTGGGTCCCTCTGGATCACCTGACTGCTCCCTGCACCCTCTATTAAAGCAGAGATGAAGCTGTGCTGAGAACAGTGGTTTCTACTTTGATCTTCATGGTCCGTGGGCACCTTGATGTCTTCTTGTGTTTATTTTTATCTTTGATGTTGCTGTTCAGTTGCTAAGTCAGGTCTGACTCTTTGCAACCCCGTGGATTGCAGCATGCCAGGCTTCCCTGTCCATAGGATTCTTCAGGGAAGTCCTAGGACATTATTTATAATTATATGTAAATTGGATGCAAATTAGGCATTTAATAATAGAAAGCTGATTAAGTCATAAATGAGAGAATTTTACCCTTGTTGAAGTCTTAAGCAGTGCTATGGGTTGAACTGTGTCCCAAAAAGATATGTTGAAATTCTAACCCCTGTACCTCAGAATGTGGCCTTATTGGATCACATTATAGGATGGTTAGCAGTTCAGTTCAGTTCAGTTCAGTCACTCAGTCATGTCCAACTCTTTGTCCATCACCTCCCTGTCCGTCACCAACTCCCAGAGTCCACCCAAACCCATGTCCATTGAGTCGGTAATGCCATCCAACCATCTCATCCTCTGTCATCCCCTTCTCCTCTTGCCCTCAATCTCTCCCAGCATCAGGGTCTTTTCAAATGAGTCAGCTCTTTGCATCAGGTGGCCAGGGTATTGGAGTTTCAGCTTCAACATCAGTCCTTCCAATGAACACCCAGGACTGATCTCCTTTAGGATGGACTGGTTGGGTCTCCTTGCAGTCCAAGGGACTCTCAAGAGTCTTCTGCAACACCACAGTTCAAAACCATCAATTCTTCCGTACTCAGCTTTCTTTATAGTCCAACTCTCACATCCATACATGACCACTGGAAAAACCATAGCTTTGACTAGATGGACCTTTGTTGACAAAGTAATGTCTCTGCTTTTCAATATGCTGTCTAGGTTGTTATAGAGGTAATTAATTAAGACAAGGTCATACTGGGTAAGGTGGCACTTAATCCAATATGATTGGTGTCCTTATAAGAAGAGGAGAAACACAAGGAGAAAGCAGCCACATGGCCGTGGAAGCAGAGATTGGAGGGACATGTCAACAAGGCAAAGAATGTCAAGGATTGCCAGCAAACAGCAAAGCCAGAAGAAGCAAGCAAGGCTTCTTCCCTACAAGCTCCAGAGAGAGCACAGCCCTGATCTTGGACTTCCAGACAGCAATACTGTGAGACAAGAAGTTTCTGCTGTTTTAAATCATCTGTTTTGTGGTACTTTTTAGGGCGATCCTAGCAAATGAATTTGCTGTTGCTGTTCAGACCCTCCGTTGTGTATCACTCTTTACAACCCCATGGACTGCAGCATGCCAGGCCTCCCTATCCTTCACCATCTACCAGAGTTTGCTCAAACTCACGTCCATTGGGTCAGTGATGCCACTCAACCATCTCATCCTCTGTTGTCTCCTGCCTTCAATCTTTCTCAGCATCAGGGTCATTTCTGATGAGTCGGCTCTTCCCATCAGGTGGCCAAAGTATTGGAGCCTCAGCCTTAGCTTCAGCATCAGTCCTTCCAATGAATATTCAGGATTGATTTCCTTTAGGATTAACTGGTTTGATCTCCTTGCAGTCCAAGGGACTCAAGAGTCTTCTCCAACACCACAGTTCGAAAGCATCAATTCTTCAGCGCTCAGCCTTCTTTATGGTCCAGTTCTCACATCCACACATGACTTCTTCCAAGAGCCTGGCTAGGATCTAGCCACTTTCCTCCTCAAAAGTCCTTNAAGAGTCTTCTCCAACACCACAGTTCGAAAGCATCAATTCTTCAGCGCTCAGCCTTCTTTATGGTCCAGTTCTCACATCCACACATGACTTCTTCCAAGAGCCTGGCTAGGATCTAGCCACTTTCCTCCTCAAAAGTCCTTCACTGGCTACCCAGGCTCTTTAATCTGCACCCACAGCACCGGCCTCAACCCATCCTCGAGCTGAGCCCTTCCTTCGCCTTCGCCAGCCCCACCACACTAACAGTCCAGGCGGCAACACTGGTACTTTCCCCAGGGCGTCTCAGTCGACCCAAGCTGAGTTTTTAGGGAAGAGGGCTGGAGTAACTGGATCCGAGAGAAGCGCGCTAAGATGGGGTGGCTCTGGGAAGGTGCTGGCTCTGTGGCCAGCTTGGTAGCCAGAACTCGGAGAAAGGTGGCGTAAGTCGGGCCACGAAGGACCCCGNCTGGAGTAACTGGATCCGAGAGAAGCGCGCTAAGATGGGGTGGCTCTGGGAAGGTGCTAGCTCTGTGGCCAGCTTGGTAGCCAGAACTCGGAGAAAGGTGGCGTAAGTCGGGCCACGAAGGACCCCGGGGTCCACCCCGAGACCCACCGCTCAAGGCTGTGCTCCCACTGGCCCCTCACGCAGATCGCTTTATACGGAGATCGCTGCACAGGCGGATGGGACGCGGCCTGTCGGAGGCTCACCAGGGTCTCTGCGTGGCCGGGCCGGCGTCACCCCCTCGTGGCAACAGTGTGTAAGTACAGCGTGCGGGCGCACAGGGAAATCCGCGTCCCCCGCCCGCTGAGGACCAGATGCGAGGTTTGGGGTGTGGAGCTGTGCCTTGAGTTCCCTGAGTCCGGAAGGCTGACTATTCACCCTTAGGACAGTTTCCTGAACCTTGCTGCCCCTTAACCCGCTAGCTGCACGTTAACCTCACCTCTTAACCCCATGAAATTTCCATTAGTTGACCTTTTTAACATATAAAGAACACACAAAAACGTCTCAGTACAAATGACACGTATGAACTCTGTCCCACATCTCACCTTCATACATGCAACACACACACACACATTCTTGTCTCCTCCGGAGAACACAGGAGCTTTCAGCCAAATGACCCAGAAACACCAAGCAGCACCACAATACCTCAGCCCTGAGTGCCACACAAAACCTCAGTCCCCGGACGCCCATAGGCACACACACAACACACTTCGGTCCAGCTCCCCAACCCCAGCCTCTTCACCTCTCCCTCTCCTCCTCCCCAAACTCCCTAGGGACCTCCCCATAATGAAAACCACCACTCCTGACCTCTAGGGACCAGCCCATGTCTCTACAGCACTACTTTTCACACTTTAATGTCCATAGAATCCCCTAGGGGTCTCGTTAAACTGCAGATTCTCACTTGGTAGGCCTAAAGTGGACCCCAGACTGGGCATCTCTAACCATCTCCCAGGTGATGCCATGGACCACACTTTGAATTCCATGGCCCTGCTTCTTTCTCCAGCCTCATTTTCCCCAGGGCTTCCATGCTATGGTCTTATCCCATGCCCCTTCCCAACTCCCTGCCGCCTGACTGCCCCCCGCCCCACCTCTCCACCACCCCACTGAACAGTCACAGATGAGTGAAGCCAATGGTCCTTTCTCAGGCTTTGGGACATCTACACAGAGGGCTGCCTCTTCCTTCTTGAAACATGGATTCAGGGTGACTCCTGGTGGGCCTCCTGCCCTGCACCCCCTCTAACCTCTCCTCTTCCTACAGCCTTCCTTGGCAGCTCATGCCCAGGCCAGGGGCTTATATATAACCCTCTCTATGCCTCTCCAGCCCTGACCTCTCTCCTGAGTTCCAGATCCCTTTTCCAATTGTCTGCTAGGAAGCTCTGCCTATGCCCTGAAAGCACCTTACGACCACTTGTCTGAAACTAGCCTCCTAGGATCTCTGTAATAATGGTGGGAATTCCCTGGTGGTCCAGTGGTTAGGACTCTGTGCTTTCACTGCCAAGGGCACGGGTTTAGTCACTGGTCGAGGAAATAAGTTCCCCTAAGTTGGGTGGCATGGCCAAAAAAAAGTAATGCCTAACTTCATGGCCTTGTGTGAGAATCAAGTTAATACATATCACATGCCTAGAACAGGAAGAGTTTGCCTTATTTGTTTTGCTGCACTGCACATCTTGTGGGATCTTAGTTCCAGGCCACAGCAATGAAAGCACCAAGTCCTAGCCCCTGGGCTACCTGAGCATTCCCAGAATTTGCTGTTATTATAGTGCGTGCTCAGTCGCTCAGCCGTGTCTGACTCTTGGCAACCCTATGGACTAATAGCCCTCCTCTGTCCAAGTGAGGATCTATAGGGCTCTTTTGTCCATGGGATTCTCCAGGCAAGAATACTGAAGTGGGTTGTCATGCCCTCCTCCAGGGAGTCTTCTCGACCCAGGGAATGAACCTGCCTCTCTGAGGTGGGGGTCTTTACCACTAGTGCCACCCAAGAAGTCCATTATTATAGGAGCCCTTCCTGAAATGAATATCCTCGATACCTAGAGATTATAAACTCAAGAAAGACCCTTCTTATCATAAGGTTATGGACAAAGCCTTCTTTCTCCCTCTGTTTCCTTCTGTCATCTCAGATAGAGAGGCTCTATCAGATGTTAACATGTCTGCATGCCAGCCTCATGTTTCTTAAGTCGTGGATAGTTTATTCCTTTTAACAAAGCCCCAGGACAGCAGGGTGAGCAAGGCAGAGAGTAGAGAGCCCCCTGCTGGACAAAAGGCTCATGACACACNCTGTGTCCCGGACTAGGGGGTGAGCCTCCGACCTGCAGCCGCACAGGACTGCGTCCCGCCCTGCGGACCTCTCCCCACTTAACCCTTTCCCGTACTTCCTCCCGGAGTCCTCCGCCAGGGAGGGCTCGGATCTGGCACCGTAGGCTGAATCCCGCCCTGGTACTCCATTCCCGACTCATGCGGCTTCGAAGAGACTGCCTCTGGGGCCCATAAGGGAGGCGTGCAGGGGCCGCAAGCGAGACGCTCAGCGGAGGTGCGGAGGCGCGGGGCCTGGAGCCCGAGAGGAAGAGACGCACCTTGTGACTGCCGTCGTGCAGGCCGCCTGTGGTGTTGAGGAAGATGATTTTGGTGGGCCGCAGCGCCTTAGCCAGAGACGCGGTCACCTCCAGCGAGTCCAGGAGCACCGAGCGGCGCGCGGCGGTCTCCCCAATGGGACACAGGATGGGGATGCTTCCGGACTCCAGGCACCACTGGAGGAGATCGGTCTCCACGGAGACGATGCCACCGTAGCTGTGGGCCAAACGCGGGGCTCAAGGAGATCGCCTCCGGCCCCGCGGGGCTGGGGCTGTGCAGGCCGAGCGGCGTGATCCGAGGACGCCGGGACAGGCAGGGTCGGCACTCACCTGGCGTGAGGGGCTGGCTCAGCAGCGCTCAGCACAGACCCGCCGCCAAAAAAAGGCACGGCGGCTGCCGCATTGTGCCGCAGGGCGTCCACCAGCACCGTGCATCTCTGGGCGAGATGTGCCTTGGCCTCCCAGAAGGAAAGACAGCCCGAGGGCGCCGTGGGAGCAGGCAGCCCCAAGACCACCAATGGCTTCATGTCCATGCGCTGCAGGAAGGCCAGGGCGAAGGCCAGGCTGGATACGGCCTTCGGGCACTTGACCACCTCCTCCTCAACCTGCGGAGGCGTGGGCGCTCAGGGGGCACGACGCCCACCCCGACTCCTTCCTCACTTGCTCGTTCCTCCAGCCTGGTCCTCAGGGTCCCCTCTGAGGGGGCGTCCCCATCCTGCCCAGGAGTTATCAGACCCCGTTTCTGGTCACCTGCGCCCGCCTGCTCCGCCCTTTGACCCGCTGGGTCTTGCCATCGTCCCCTTATCTCACACTAGCGTTCCTCGCTCGGCTCCTCCCTGCGACCTTGGACTCTAGGACACCTTAGGGGGAGGGGTGACACAGGCAGCTTCTCTCCAGGTTCCCCACTGGCCAACTGAACCCCTAACTGTGCCCAGGGTGGGAAGACTACTCTGGCGCATCTTATTCCACCGGCTGGAGACCCCGGACTCCTCACCCGGCTAGGAGCCAGGCTTTTCGAGGGCCGCGGCCTCTCCCAGTCCTGGGAGCTCGTTACGGCTCCGTTGATCCCCTTCCTGGTTCCCCTCCCCAGGCCCGTCCTGCCAGGCCCGGCGACACATCTGCACACAGCCCCCACCCCCGGTCTGGGACCCAGCCCGACGCCGGGCTCGGCTCACCTCGATGACGGCGAAGGGCCTGTCTGCGGAGTGATGGCAGGCCTGGAANAAACAGGAAATGAGCGCCATCTGACCACCAGGTAGAGGGACCCTCAGTGGCCAGGAGCAGACACCCAGCCTCTCTGGAGTTTGATTCGACCTTCAATCATATTGCCTTTATGTGCTCTCAAAGGCAGGACACCGTTTATGCCATTTGCACACGTAGAGACGTTACTGAATGTGAAGGCTGATGTTGGGGCCAGGTTTTAGAGATCGTCGTCCAGGTTTCTGAATTCTTCCTCATGCCCAGATGTCCTTGTGTGAGGGCCCTTGACCCCCTGTCCAGAGGCATTGATCCTGAATAGAAATCTTCTAGGGAAAACTCAGGAGGCATGATAAATACACATGTAAATCGTATGTCAATCAGACATTAAAATGGATTTTTAAGAAGAATTTATCTACTTTAAAAGAGAGTAAAGATGATCCTTCTGCTAAATGATTTGAGAGTGTAATTGGCTGATGAGGGTGTAGAAAAACAGTAATAGAAGGGAAGTACATTTAATTTGAGCTTGTCACTTCCAGCTTTATAAATTGGTTTATTCCAAATGAATACTCACAGCTTTCAAAATTAAATTACCTTGCTTTTCCGGTTATTTAATTTTTTTCTTCTCCAGCCTTCTTACGTGACCCTTAAACATCTCAGCCGGTGGGCAAAAAGCAGAATATTTGAGNCCACTCCAGTACTCTTGCCTGGAAAATCCCATGGATGGAGGAACCTGGTAGGCTGCAGTCTATGGGGTCGCTAAGAGTCGGACACGACTGAGGTGACTTAGCAGCAGCAGCAAGCACTCATAAAAGTTGAGATTGCATAGTGAATCCCCTGGAACCATCACCCAGCTTCAGCAAGTATCAGCTCCTAACTCATGGTCAGCCTTGTGGTTTTGTTCCTCCATCCCACTTTCCGTTCTCTTGGCTTTTTTGAAGCAAGTTCAAGGCATCTTATCATTTCATTTATAAATATACATATGTACACTAAAAAACACGGAATCATTTAAAAAACATGAATGCACAATCATATCACACATAAAAATTAATATACAAAATATCTTTTGTGCTCCAATTTCCCTGATGGTCAAAATGCCTACTGTTTGAATCAGAATCCAAATAAGAAACAACAAGGTCTTATTGTATAGCACAAGGAACTATATTCAATACTTTATGATAAACCAAAATAGAAAAGAATATGAAAAAGAATATATACATGGCTACCTACTCCAGTATTCTTGCCTGGAGAATCCCATGGACAGAGAAGACTGGCGGGCTACAGTCCATGGGGCCATAAAGAGTTGGACATGATTGAGCGACTAACACACACACACACACACACACACACACACACACAACTGAATCACTTTCCTGTATAGCAGAAATTAACACAACATTGTAAATCAACTATGCTTCAATTTTTAAAAAAAAAGGAATCCAAATAAGGACAAAAAGCGGCTTTCAAAATACATCTTTTGACTTACATGTTTGTCCTTTCCCCTCCTCCTCTTTTCCTTGAAATTTGTTGAACAAATTGGGTTGTTTGTCCTACAAAATTTACCAGGAATTGGCTGACTGATGCCCACCGAGAGCTTTACATCTTTACCATGATGCAGTGAGATCAAGTTTTATGATCTTTCCCCCATTTTACAGGTAAGAAAACTGAGGCTCAGAGAATACATGCCTTGCCCAAACCACTGTAACCAAAGAAGTGGCAGAGCCCAGGCCTCCTGTCTTCCATCCAGAAAAGAAAAAAAAAAAAAATGGAACCTCATCCTCAGAGCCCCTAGTTCAGTACCTGGCATGTACGTACTGAACAATGAAGAAGGCTGCCTCAGGGCAGCCTGTGAACACAGATTCCACAGACCTGGCAAACCATGAAGCCAACCTTTCCTTGCCATGGGCTCTGCTTTTTATTTTTATTTTTTGCCACACTACAAGGCCTGTGGGATCTCAGTCCTCTAACCAGGATGAGATCTGCACCCCCTGCTTTGGAAGCACAGAGTCCTTAACCATTGGACCGCCAGGGAAGTCTCATACAGCCTCTGCTTCTTTCTCTCTGTTCTCTCTTCAATAATTCATCCAATAAATAGTTGCTGGACACTTCTCACATGCCAGATGCCATCATGGCATGTGAATGAGTGTGGCTGTGTGCCTCTGTACATGGGTAGATGGGTGTGGTCTCAAGGAGGAGTGGGTTGGGCTTCTAACTCTGGATGTTTTATGTGTGTGTGTGTGCATGTGTGTGTACACAAGTCTGCGTACATTTTAATCTCCAAATCTACATGTCCCTGAAATTGTCCATGACTACAGCTGGGTGTATACCAACATGCTCTCAGTACCTTTGCACATATATGTGCATGTGTTTCTATGTATGACAGTTGCTGAGAAAGTCTCTGCAAATATGCAAATGTGTGTCTGAGCAGAACTCTCTCTCTCTCTACATCTGTGTGTCTACACTTGTGTATCCATGTGCACATGTGTGTCTGTGAGACTGTAGATGCTGGGAGTCTCCAGGTTATGTACTCTGTGTCTGCATATCTGTGTGCATCTTAACGGATGGTGTGGGTCTCTGCTTTTGTCTGATCTGTGTATCTGTGTGTGTGTTTCTTCCTGTGCTATGATTGAGACTGTCAGCTATCAACCCTGGCCCCTCACCTGCCCAGATTCCTGTGACCTCCATATCCACTTATACTAAGTGGCAGCCAAGGAGGACTCTAATGGGAGAGAAAACCTTGACCCTTCAAACCTGCCCCTGTGCCCAGGGCTGAGGCCCATGCTGAGGGGAGGGGTCTGGAGGAGTTGGAAGCTTGTGTCTGCTCCCAGCATCTTGAGGACCCAAGACCTGATAAGTGCCCTGGGACTTCCCTGATGGTCTAGTAGTTAAGAATACAGCTTGCATTGCAGGGGATGCAGGTTGGATCCCTGGGCAAGGAACTAAGATCCCACATGCCTTGTAGCAACTAAGTGTAGCTCGCTGCAACTTCTGAGTCCCCATGCCACAACACCACAACAAAGGCTCCCACATGATGCAACAGAGATCCTATATGCTGCAAGTAAGACCTGACACAGCCAAATAAATAAATATTTTTTAAAAAGATAGGAGCCCAGTTCTGAGCCCATTGACAACAGGTCTCGCTCTGAAAAATGAAACGTCAGCTCCAGAGGGAAAAACAAAATTAAAGCTGGAACCATATACCAACAGTGATCCTGCAGGCCTTCAGATCAGAGGGCGGATTAGGCGAAGGTGCCGACCCCACACACCCACAGACGTCTCCTCCACAAAGCAGGGTCAGTTCCCAACCATAGGCTGGCCTGCCCAGGGATAGTGACCCCAGGGTCATCTGGCCTGGAGTTAATCATCTACTTGGAGTATTCCTGGGTCCCATTGGCTGTCTGCGGACACAGCCCTCTGGGCTGAAGCCCAAGGAGAGGGAAGGAGATCCCCAGCCAGTGTCAGCCCCACCGGCCAGGGGAAATGGGGTGAATGCTCTTGCTACTGGGCCTGGTGGGCCCTCGGAAGCCCCCCAGCTGAGGAGAGAGACACCAACCCTGCCCTCAGGGAGCCCAATCTGTAAAGAGAGGTCGTCCTTGCTCTCACAGGGGCCCCAAGTTGGCAAGAGGCAGGACTCAACTGCAGCTGGGGGGAAAGGACCTGGAAGAATTGACGAGGGACCAGGCTAGAGGCAGGGATCCAGAGCAGCAAAGGCGGGAGAGACCCAGAATCGGGACACTGAGTAGGGAGGGGTTGAGGAGGATGGGCACTCTGAGGAGGGGCTTGGATGGAGAGACCAGGAAGGGAAGGCACATTTGAGGGTGGGGCTCTCTGAGAGCAGAAAGAAGGAAAATCAAGATGCCCCAGTGGATTCTGGGAAGTGGAGGTGGGCAGTAGTAAAGAGAGACGAGAAAGGCGGCCCTGGAGGTGGCCCCACAGGGCAAGGTGTACAAACCCTCCCTCTCATTGCTTCACTCTCTGTTGGAACTCAGAATTTCGAAGTAGGGAAATGGAAAAGTGAGCGGAAACCACAAAGGTCAGCTCCCGTCTCCTGCTGACCGGAGTCTCCTGCCCAGGACAGTACGTGCATGTACTGTGCAGTGTGCGTGTGTGCCTGCTTGTGTAACGTGCACCTGCTCGTGGGAATGTGTCTTTTAATGGGGGAGGCCCAGGAAGGATGGGTGCATTCACCCGGCATCCTCTGTGGTACTCAGGAGAGAACCCAGACCATGCTCCCCACGCAAGCAAAGCCCCAGGAGTCCTGACTTCCAGCACAGAGAACACAGAGCTGTGCGGGGGTGGGGCGGGGGGCCCAAGGGTGCCAAGGGTCTGGCCGTGACACTAACAAGCTGTGTGACCTCAGCCAATTCGTTGCCCCTCTGCAGTTGGTTTCACCCTCCATAAGGACAGAGGGTGGGACCCCATCAGAGGATAGTGTCCCCGAAGGCAGGATGTGTACCAGATTGCGCACTGGATGTTTTTAAGCAGCACACGTATATAGTATTAAGCAATAATGAATCACATCCTATGAAAGTTTTCAAGTCTTTGCACATCTTGCTTAATAACATGAATCAGGAACAAAACTGCTTTGCCTCAAAGACCACCTCCACTGCTCATGAACTGAATGACCTTGGCTCTCACACATTTCTGTGCCTCAGTCTCCTCATCTGTAAAGTGGGTATAGTAAAAGTGTCCATTCTGGGGTCATTGTAAGGCTTCAGTGAGTTACTATTTGGGAAGTGCTTTGCACAGGGCCTGGTGTCCTGCGTGTGTCAGCAGCTTTTCTACCGAGGAAGAAGCCTCAAGCTTGCTATGGGATCTCTACCACCTTCTTAACCATCTTTGTTTCCAACAGAAGCAGTCAACACTATCCAGCTGGAATTTATAACATTTTTTAACCTGTTTATTTGTAAGGCTTTCTTACAAGTGACATCAGCCTTCTAGTTACAGTCCTGATAAAATTTATCCACAAAGACAAAATTCTTCAAGGTGGCACCCAGTGGCTGCGGTTTGGCAAAGCCTGGTAACCTCCACGTGATTCCATCTTCTTTGAGCTCAAACGGGGCAGAGGCTTCCCCGACCTCCGGGCTTTCACTCTTGCCCCATAAGCCTCCTTCCTTGGTCAGGCGGCTGCTCTGCCCTCTTGCCCTAGTCAGACTCCTCCTTGATTGTTCAAGACCCTGCCGAGCGCCAGAGCCACCTTTGGGGCCCCTGAGCCCTTCTGAAACCGGCCTTGGCAGTAGATTAGATACGCAGCCACCCTTTATCTCGGCCTCGTGACTCTCGCTAGTGGGTTCCGTCACCCCCTCCAGGGGCGGGGGATCCTGTCAGCGCCGCCCTCTGACCCATGGCCCGACCCGCGGCCCCCCTACCCCGTCGTCGCCCCGCCCCGAACGGCCCAGCCCCGCCCCGCTGCAGGTTAAGAGGCCCCTGAAGGCAGGAGCTCCTGACAAACGGTCACTTGTGGGGGGGCGATCCGGTCTGGTTGTCATGGCGACGGTGCGGATGGCCTGGGCCCTGTGGGCAGCGCCTGCTGGGGGGAGGCTCCGGGGCCCCCGAGGCACCGGGAGCACCCGGAGGCTGAGCTGCGGCGCGCGGCGGCAGGCGACCAGGGGTACCAGCCCGGGACGCCGGCTCAGCACGGCTTGGGGGCCGGCCCAGCTAGCCCATGAGGAGGCCGAGGGAGCCAAGGACGACGTCCATCCGTCGGCATCGGAGGAGCCGTTGTGGACGCCGCCCCCCGCGCCCCCCGTGCNAAGGTAACTGTCCCACCAGCCACCTTCCCATCTGGAACCTCCACCAGGCTGCGCAAACTTAGGAGTGGAGGGGACCTGGATCTCGGGCTGAACGAACCGCTCCTCCTTCATCCCACCCCCAGGTTCGGGGACGCTGTTCAAGACTGGCGAGCGGATGCTGCGAGTGCGTTGCCTGGACGGCCTGGACCAGGGCCGCCTCGTGAACCTGGTCAACGCCAGCTTCGGCAAAAAGCTCCGGGACGACTACTTGGCCTCGTTGCGCCCAAGGCTGCACTCTGTCTACTTCTCTGAGGGGTGAGCCTGAGGCCCCCGAGGGCAGGGGCCACGGGACAAGCCGGAGAGCTTTGGGTCGAGAAGAGGTCCCAGCCTGCCTCTCCCCCGCTGCGCCAGGTACAACGCGGCCGCTATTCTGACCACGGAGCCGGTACTGGGGGGGACCCCGTATCTAGACAAGTTTGTGGTGAGCTCCAGCCGCCAGGGCCAAGGCTCCGGCCAGATGCTGTGGGAGTGCCTGCGGCGGGACCTGAAGACGCTTTTCTGGCGCTCCCGGGTCACCAACCCCATCAATCCCTGGTAGGTTCTGCCCTTCCTGGCTCCCTCTCCAGCTCTCACCAGCCATGCTCGGAATCCACCAGCCTGGAAGGCTGGGCTTCCCCTTCTTTCATTAGCCACCCTTCCCCCATGAGAGATGGCACATAAGTGCGGCCCCACATTCCCCAGGGAGCAGACCACACAGGAAGCCTAAGATTTCCCTAGAGGCAGAGCACACTTAACTCTGCTGTTAAGGTAGATGCCTTGAAGACAGTCTGCACCAGCCTGCCACTCCCAGGGTCTGGAGAAATTCAGCCCCTTACCGTTTTAGTCCAGGCCCAGTTGCCAAGCTCTGACCCCATTGCATCTCCAGTGGGACACCCCCTCCTCTCTTTCCTTCTGCAGTTATCCCCTCATTCCCTTACTACTCTGCTCTGTGGGCCCCAAGAACAGAAGAACCCCTCCGCGGGCTGCACAGCCAAGGCAGTGTGGAGAGAGGAAAAGGCGGCCTCACTCTACCCCTCCTAGCTGTGTGACTCTGGCTAGTTAGCTAACTTCTCTGAGCCTTAGCTGCTCCTCTGTGAAAACAGCACACCACCAGGCTATTGGCTGGTGCTATGAGAATAAAATCAGATTACAAACCCCAGGTTCTAGCAGAGTGTTCAGCACATACAAGTATACCCTAGAGATAGTACCAGTTTGGTTCCAGACCTCCACTATAAAGTGAATATTGCAGTGAAGTAAATCACATGAATTTTTTGGTTTCCTGGTATATATGAATGTTTACACCATATTTCAGCCTGTTAAGTGTGAAATAGAATGTCTAAAAAAAACAATGTACATACCTCAAATTTAAAATAGTTTTATTGCTAAAAACTGCTAACCATCACTTGAGCCTTCAGTGAACAGTCATCTTTTTGCTGGTGGAGGGTTTGAAATATTTCAAAAATTACCAAAATGCAAGAGACATGAAGTGAGCAAACACCTGTTGGAAAAATGACACTGACAGACTTGCTCCACACAGGGTTTCTGCAAACCTTCAATTTGTAAAAAAAACAGTATCTGCAAAGTGCAATGTCTGTCTCTTATACACATCTGTCAGGAGAAGCCACAGTAAAGGCTTCCTGCCCTTGCCAAACCTGGGGGAGGTTTGCAAGGAGGTGGACCGGCCTGGGCTGGAACTTGGGTGGTACTAGGCAGGTGGGCGGGACTTGGCTGGGTGGGAGGAACCACAGACTCAGCGGACCCAAGTGGAATGGGTAGCTCAGCTGGTAAAGAATCCGCCTGCAAGGCAGGAGACCCCGGTTCGATTCTGGATCGGGAAGATACCCTGCACAAGGGATAGGCTACCCACTCCAATATTCTTGGGCTTCCCTAGTGACTCAGACGGTAATCCGTCCGCAATGCGGGAGATCTGGGTTCGGAAGATCCCCTGGAGAGGGCTGGTAACCCATTCCAGCATTCTTGCCTGGAGAATCCCAACGAACAGAGGAGCCTGACGGGCTACCTCCAAGGGGTCGCAAAGAGTCCAACACGACCAAGCGACTAAGTACACACACAGCACAGGAGAGGTGGGCGGGGCCAGGAGCTGGGCGGCAGGGATGGGCGGGACTAGGGGAAGTAGGTGGAGCCACAGGTGAGTGGGAGCGGGGAGGAACTCCGGGGACTAACTGCCTAGGAAAAGCATCTCCCTGAGTGAAAAGCACAGACAAGTCTATGCAGACCATGGGAAGCATCTCATTGTGGAGAGCTCCCGAAGAAGGTAACTGTCCCACCAGCCACCTTCCCATCTGGAACCTCCACCAGGCTGCGCAAACTTAGGAGTGGAGGGGACCTGGATCTCGGGCTGAACGAACCGCTCCTCCTTCATCCCACCCCCAGGTTCGGGGACGCTGTTCAAGACTGGCGAGCGGATGCTGCGAGTGCGTTGCCTGGACGGCCTGGACCAGGGCCGCCTCGTGAACCTGGTCAACGCCAGCTTCGGCAAAAAGCTCCGGGACGACTACTTGGCCTCGTTGCGCCCAAGGCTGCACTCTGTCTACTTCTCTGAGGGGTGAGCCTGAGGCCCCCGAGGGCAGGGGCCACGGGACAAGCCGGAGAGCTTTGGGTCGAGAAGAGGTCCCAGCCTGCCTCTCCCCCGCTGCGCCAGGTACAACGCGGCCGCTATTCTGACCACGGAGCCGGTACTGGGGGGGACCCCGTATCTAGACAAGTTTGTGGTGAGCTCCAGCCGCCAGGGCCAAGGCTCCGGCCAGATGCTGTGGGAGTGCCTGCGGCGGGACCTGAAGACGCTTTTCTGGCGCTCCCGGGTCACCAACCCCATCAATCCCTGGTAGGTTCTGCCCTTCCTGGCTCCCTCTCCAGCTCTCACCAGCCATGCTCGGAATCCACCAGCCTGGAAGGCTGGGCTTCCCCTTCTTTCATTAGCCACCCTTCCCCCATGAGAGATGGCACATAAGTGCGGCCCCACATTCCCCAGGGAGCAGACCACACAGGAAGCCTAAGATTTCCCTAGAGGCAGAGCACACTTAACTCTGCTGTTAAGGTAGATGCCTTGAAGACAGTCTGCACCAGCCTGCCACTCCCAGGGTCTGGAGAAATTCAGCCCCTTACCGTTTTAGTCCAGGCCCAGTTGCCAAGCTCTGACCCCATTGCATCTCCAGTGGGACACCCCCTCCTCTCTTTCCTTCTGCAGTTATCCCCTCATTCCCTTACTACTCTGCTCTGTGGGCCCCAAGAACAGAAGAACCCCTCCGCGGGCTGCACAGCCAAGGCAGTGTGGAGAGAGGAAAAGGCGGCCTCACTCTACCCCTCCTAGCTGTGTGACTCTGGCTAGTTAGCTAACTTCTCTGAGCCTTAGCTGCTCCTCTGTGAAAACAGCACACCACCAGGCTATTGGCTGGTGCTATGAGAATAAAATCAGATTACAAACCCCAGGTTCTAGCAGAGTGTTCAGCACATACAAGTATACCCTAGAGATAGTACCAGTTTGGTTCCAGACCTCCACTATAAAGTGAATATTGCAGTGAAGTAAATCACATGAATTTTTTGGTTTCCTGGTATATATGAATGTTTACACTATATTTCAGCCTGTTAAGTGTGAAATAGAATGTCTAAAAAAAACAATGTACATACCTCAAATTTAAAATAGTTTTATTGCTAAAAACTGCTAACCATCACTTGAGCCTTCAGTGAACAGTCATCTTTTTGCTGGTGGAGGGTTTGAAATATTTCAAAAATTACCAAAATGCAAGAGACATGAAGTGAGCAAACACCTGTTGGAAAAATGACACTGACAGACTTGCTCCACACAGGGTTTCTGCAAACCTTCAATTTGTAAAAAAAACAGTATCTGCAAAGTGCAATGTGCTAAGTTCCTTCAGCCGTGTCTGACTGTTTGCAACCCTGTGGATGGTAGCCTGCCAGGCTCCTCTGTCCTTAGGATTCTCCAGGCAAGAGTACTGGAGTGGGCTGCCATACCCTCCTCCAGGGGATCCTCCATACCCAGGGATTGAACCCAGGTCTCTTATGTCTCCTGCACTCGCAGGCGGGTTCTTTACCACCTTAGTGAAACACAAAACGTGGTATGCCAGTAGTAGGTTCTCAATAAATGAACCAGTGAGTAGTGAGCCCTGCTGCTGCTGCTAAGTCGCTTCAGTCGTGTCCGACTCTGTGCTACCCCATAGACAGCAGCCCACCAGGTTCCCCTGTCCCTGGGATTCTCCAGGCAAGAACACTGGAGTGGGTTGCCATTTCCTTCTCCAATGCATCAAAGTGAAAAGTGAAAGTGAAGTCTCTCAGTAGTGTCTGACCCTCAGCGACCCCATGGACTGCAGCTTTCCAGATTCCTCCATCCATGGGATTTTCCAGGGAAGAGTACTGGAGTGGGGTGCAATTGCCTTCTGTAGTAGTAAGCCCTGGCCTTGCCTAAAACCTATTTCTCACCCCCACCAGGTACTTCAAACACAGCGATGGCAGCTTCTCCAACAAGCAGTGGATCTTCTTCTGGTTTGGCCTGGCCGATATTCGGGACTCTTATGAGCTGGTCAACCATGCCAAGGGGATACCGGACTCCTTCTGCAAGCCAGCTTCTGACCCAGGCAGCTGACCCTCTCTACCAGCCCTTCAGGCCCTGGGACAGCCAGTGTGGACTAAAGCCCATGCCTGCTGGAGGAGACCCAAGGCAGCCACAGGCCAGACCAGACATGCTGGCTGAGTGAACTGCAGAGGAAGCAGCAGCCGTTACTCTACCCTGCCCAGAGAAGGGCACCCAAGGGAGGACAAGCAAAGGAAGGAAAAGGGCCTGCCCAAGACCCCCTGCTTGCTCCAAAGCCACAACCAGATGGCCCTGAATTTTCAGTCCAGGAATTTGGAGGGAGGAGGGCTTGCCTTTAAGGGCTCTACTCAAGGCTGAGGGTGGGCCAGTGTCTTTGACCACTGTGCTGTTTTGAGGCTTCCTTGCCCAAAATATCACCCACATCTGCCTTATGGTCCACCATTCATTCTAATTCCTTCAGGTCTTGAAACATCTCAGGAGGCCTTGATTAAAATGCAAGTACTTGTCTGAAAGTCAGCTCACAGTTGAAATTAGCATTGACCCTCTGGGAGCAACATCTTGAGGGATGGGGAACCAGGGGACTCCTAGAGGAAGAGAGGAGCTAAATGAGGCCGAGGCCCCGAAACCCTCAGCCGTCAGCAGCCCCGAGGGGCTCCCCTGTCCCTCAGTTAGGAAACATCTTCCATTCCACAAACCGGACAGCAGCCCCATCTCCCTTACCCTTCCCTTACCAGGCAGGGCTCAGAACAAAGCCCAGACTCGGAGGTCTTCCCCTCGGCCCCCCTGGAGGTTGTGTCTACATCTTTGCAGGAGCGGGACATTTCAGACAGGCGAAAGTCCAAAGCCTGAGGTTGCATTCGACATTTCTGACCCCTACGATGTGCCAGGCTCCATACTGGCTGCTGAGGCTACTTTCTGTCAGGAGGTGTGTGGATGTGCAGGGAGGGACCAGGGGCTGTTGGGACCAACCCCCCCCCCCCAGAGCAGCCTGTCTTCCCTGAGGAGAGGGGTGGTGTTGAGCACACAGCTGGGTGTGGGCTTTAGACAGACCTGGCCTAGAATCCAGATCTGTGGCTTCAGGCTAGCAGCTCAACCTTCTCTAAGCCTCCATTTCCTCATCTGTGAAATGAAAATTCCTCGGCCTCAGAGTGGACCCTTAAGGACTGACCCTTAATCAGTCCTCTCCCTCTAGCTGCCCTTGCCAAAGATTTCTCTCAAAAGAGCTGGCATCAAATGGGGAGGAAAAGACAAGCCACGAGAGGGACTGAGTGAAAGGTCAAAGCGTGTACTGCAGGGAGCGTCTACAGACTTGACAAGAGAGCCCAAGGACAGTGGGGACTCTCAGGACAGGAGCAAGGTCATGAGCGGGTCAAGGTGGGGCTTACCCGGGTATGGGCTTTCAAGAAACCCAAGAGCAATCCCAGCCAATGGCAAAGTGCCCCGTGGGGAGAACAGAGAAGCAAAGCCAAACGTCTATATAAACTGTTTAATTTTGGAGGACTGTGTGGTCTGGTGTTTGGGAGGACACTCACCCACAACAGGCCAACCATGCAGCTGGAAACAGAAGGCCAGAGGCAGGAAGTTGGCCCCTGCCTGCCCCAACCCTGCACACTCCAGAGGAGACTGGGGCCTGCTCTGCCCTCGAGGTGGGTGACAGCTAGTGCTGTGTCTGCTCCTGGCATACCCTGAGAGCCCACGACTTCCNCTCCAGGCAAGAACACTGGAGTGGGTTGCCATTTCCTTCTCCAATGCATCAAAGTGAAAAGTGAAAGTGAAGTCTCTCAGTAGTGTCTGACCCTCAGCGACCCCATGGACTGCAGCTTTCCAGATTCCTCCATCCATGGGATTTTCCAGGGAAGAGTACTGGAGTGGGGTGCAATTGCCTTCTGTAGTAGTAAGCCCTGGCCTTGCCTAAAACCTATTTCTCACCCCCACCAGGTACTTCAAACACAGCGATGGCAGCTTCTCCAACAAGCAGTGGATCTTCTTCTGGTTTGGCCTGGCCGATATTCGGGACTCTTATGAGCTGGTCAACCATGCCAAGGGGATACCGGACTCCTTCTGCAAGCCAGCTTCTGACCCAGGCAGCTGACCCTCTCTACCAGCCCTTCAGGCCCTGGGACAGCCAGTGTGGACTAAAGCCCATGCCTGCTGGAGGAGACCCAAGGCAGCCACAGGCCAGACCAGACATGCTGGCTGAGTGAACTGCAGAGGAAGCAGCAGCCGTTACTCTACCCTGCCCAGAGAAGGGCACCCAAGGGAGGACAAGCAAAGGAAGGAAAAGGGCCTGCCCAAGACCCCCTGCTTGCTCCAAAGCCACAACCAGATGGCCCTGAATTTTCAGTCCAGGAATTTGGAGGGAGGAGGGCTTGCCTTTAAGGGCTCTACTCAAGGCTGAGGGTGGGCCAGTGTCTTTGACCACTGTGCTGTTTTGAGGCTTCCTTGCCCAAAATATCACCCACATCTGCCTTATGGTCCACCATTCATTCTAATTCCTTCAGGTCTTGAAACATCTCAGGAGGCCTTGATTAAAATGCAAGTACTTGTCTGAAAGTCAGCTCACAGTTGAAATTAGCATTGACCCTCTGGGAGCAACATCTTGAGGGATGGGGAACCAGGGGACTCCTAGAGGAAGAGAGGAGCTAAATGAGGCCGAGGCCCCGAAACCCTCAGCCGTCAGCAGCCCCGAGGGGCTCCCCTGTCCCTCAGTTAGGAAACATCTTCCATTCCACAAACCGGACAGCAGCCCCATCTCCCTTACCCTTCCCTTACCAGGCAGGGCTCAGAACAAAGCCCAGACTCGGAGGTCTTCCCCTCGGCCCCCCTGGAGGTTGTGTCTACATCTTTGCAGGAGCGGGACATTTCAGACAGGCGAAAGTCCAAAGCCTGAGGTTGCATTCGACATTTCTGACCCCTACGATGTGCCAGGCTCCATACTGGCTGCTGAGGCTACTTTCTGTCAGGAGGTGTGTGGATGTGCAGGGAGGGACCAGGGGCTGTTGGGACCAACCCCCCCCCCCCAGAGCAGCCTGTCTTCCCTGAGGAGAGGGGTGGTGTTGAGCACACAGCTGGGTGTGGGCTTTAGACAGACCTGGCCTAGAATCCAGATCTGTGGCTTCAGGCTAGCAGCTCAACCTTCTCTAAGCCTCCATTTCCTCATCTGTGAAATGAAAATTCCTCGGCCTCAGAGTGGACCCTTAAGGACTGACCCTTAATCAGTCCTCTCCCTCTAGCTGCCCTTGCCAAAGATTTCTCTCAAAAGAGCTGGCATCAAATGGGGAGGAAAAGACAAGCCACGAGAGGGACTGAGTGAAAGGTCAAAGCGTGTACTGCAGGGAGCGTCTACAGACTTGACAAGAGAGCCCAAGGACAGTGGGGACTCTCAGGACAGGAGCAAGGTCATGAGCGGGTCAAGGTGGGGCTTACCCGGGTATGGGCTTTCAAGAAACCCAAGAGCAATCCCAGCCAATGGCAAAGTGCCCCGTGGGGAGAACAGAGAAGCAAAGCCAAACGTCTATATAAACTGTTTAATTTTGGAGGACTGTGTGGTCTGGTGTTTGGGAGGACACTCACCCACAACAGGCCAACCATGCAGCTGGAAACAGAAGGCCAGAGGCAGGAAGTTGGCCCCTGCCTGCCCCAACCCTGCACACTCCAGAGGAGACTGGGGCCTGCTCTGCCCTCGAGGTGGGTGACAGCTAGTGCTGTGTCTGCTCCTGGCATACCCTGAGAGCCCACGACTTCCGTAGTGCCCAGCCCCTCTACTCCACCTGGGCCTAATCCAAGTGTCAATACACACACTCGGTGTCAGTCTCAGAAAAGCACTGCAGAGCCTAGCTGCATCTGCCAGGCTCAAAGAGGGATCTTCCACACTGGCTCACTTCCAGTTCTTGGTGTTCCTCCCACTCTCAGTGTCCCCTGCCCTCAACCCGTCCCCACAGCCCTGCCTTACTCCGTTTCCTGGGACAGGAGACCCAGGAGAACAGCTGGCCTCAGCTCTCCTCAGAACAAACAGGAAAAAGAAACCCATAGGGCAGAGTCATCAGGGCTCCCACCCGACCAAGGCCTGAGCCCAGGAACTGGGGAAGAGACCTGCCTCTTGCCAACATACACACACACACATGCAAATAACGCAAAGGATCAAACAAACAGACCAAAAGGCATAAATAAACATAACTGGGCCACCAAGGAGGAATGGAGGGTGGCCTTCAGTGGCTCCCTGCACCCATTCTCAGACTCGCGAAGCGCAACTCAGCCGTCAGTGGCCAGGATGACAGCGGCCCCGAAGATGCCCACACTCTCTCCAAGGAGCTTCATCTGGTTCCAGAATTCAACGCGTCGTGTGTTGTGCCAGTAGGCCACATTGCCGTCAATGAGCAGCATGACCGGGGGCAGCAGGACAGCCAAGATCTGGGCAGCCAGGGTCACGTAGTAGCCCGACAGGAAGGCCAGGGCCAGGACACCATAGAGCACGAAGAAGAGCTGGACCATCAGCTCCCCGCCCGGGAGATGGTTCAGATACGCCAGCCGGTCCTCCTTGCTGTGCTGCAGTGAGTAGGCCTAGAGACACATCGTCCTCTGAGGCTCCGAACAGGCTGAGAAGCCTATTCTGGAAAGGCCACCCCTGAGATGCAAGCCAGCCCCTACCAGGTGGGCTTTGGACTCCCCTCTCAGACTTGGGGCTTTCTGAAAGTAAGACCTCTGTCTTCCCTCGGACAAGGGAGCTCCATGAGGCCAGGGTCTGTCTCTCCTGACCCTGGGGGCTCAGAAGGAAAGAGGGTCCACAGTCAGGCTAGGGCTCTCACCTCTGAATACAGAGCTCTGCACATGGGAGATGGTGCTCTGTATCTAAGATGAAGCTAAGTGACCTGAGACCCGTTGACATTCCCTTCCACTTTGGCCCCACTCCCAGCACCAGGGAGAATGTAACTGGCTCTCCCAGGCAGCCCCATCAGCTCTAAGTGGCAAAGCCTCAGGTGAGACCTGAACTCTACCAAACCTCTCCTTTGTCCCCTCTCTCAGTCCTCTGGGGGGTGAAGCCATGAGAGGCCCAGGCCCTCTTGTCCTCTTGGCTCTTAGGCTTGGGACTGAATGGTCAATTCACCCTCTTCTCTCCCTGGTGGCAATAATGTTGGAAGAAGGGACTCTCAGCCAGGTCTCAGGCACTTGAAAGGCTCCCGAGACCCAGAAGCTGGAGGGGGCAACTGCTGGGAGTCAAGCCCTCAGGAACTACATGCAAGCCTCATTCTGTCCACCTCCCTGGGTTCTGCCAGGCACCAGGCATCGGTTCACAGCTCACTCCCAGTAAAGCACCTCCAGTCGACAATCCCCCAACCTACCACACAGACGAGGTAGATGCCCAGGAAGACCTGGCCGGTGGACTGGAGGGAACGGCTGCGGGGTTTCCGACGGTACAGCTCCCCAGCACCGCTGGCCAGCACAAGAAAGCCACCGATGATGGCAACTGTGCGTGAGTACATACGGACCTAGGCCAAGGTGAGGGGACCCCGATCAGAAACTGAAGCCATTGCACTTCTCCTGGCTGCTCGGAGCACAGAACTGCCCATCTCTACATATCCCAGTTCATCTGATGAACTCTCTTACCATTACCATGAGCAGGTAGAGCAGAGAAAGATAATTCTTTTTATCAGAAGTGGAAATTGAAGCCCAGAGGGGTTAATAAACTTGTCCAAGGTCCTACAGAAAGTGGCAGAACCCAGATACCAAGCGTTGGCCCTCTCCCCATCCCCAGGTCTGCACATTCAAAGTTCAATATTCCTTCTGCCATAGGGTATACTTTGTTCCCTAAACTAACCAATGATCTCACTGTCCAGTAGCTATTCTCACACCTGCCTCCCCTAACTGACTGCCAGTCCATTCCTGGCGGGTAATGCCTTGGTCCAGGCTCATCTGCAAGTCTGTAGTGCCTGGCACGGGTCCTGGAATCCACAGGACTGAATGCTGCCCTCGGATTAGATAAATTTCATAAAACCTGATGGGTGGACTAGGTACTCTCTAAAGTTCCTTTCTCCCTGGTTCTGATAACTAAACTGATGGTGTAGAGTTCTGGGAACCAGGTGACCTGGGTTCTGGTCCCACCTGTAATGCTAACTGCAGTGTAATTTTGGGAAAGTCTGTTTCCCATCTCTGGACCTCAATTTCTGCACTCTGAAGGGGAGGTTTGCTGGTCTCTAAGGTCCTTCCATTCTTGTGGTCTGTAATAACCGCTACAAATCGAGGGGTTCAACCTTCCCAGGCTTCGCACTGTGCTCCTGGCTAGTACCAGGCAATGTCCAGCTGTCCCAGGCACCGGCTTCCCGGGCACTAAAGCCAAGTCCCACCTAGGGGCGAGGTGCTCACCTTCAGCCAGTCCCCGTAGTGGACGTAGCCCCCGACGTAGGCGGCATAGGTGCTAATGGCAAGCTGGAGGGCGGCCCCCAGCGCGAACCAGCGCCGCTTCACTCCAAAGGACATGAAGCTAGCGCACAGCACGGCCGCCCCCATGTCGAAGTACAGGTAGGGTACAGGGATGTCGGGCTTCCTGCGAGTAGGGAAGGGGGAAGGAACGAGGACAGAGTGAAGCAAAGGATGAAGCGGGAAGAAGAGTCTTGAGACTCCTCGGGTTCCCGCAAGTTCCACTGCTTCTCCAAACCTGAGCCCCCTTTCTTGGCTAGGACCCCCGCACTAAGCTCGATGCCCACCACGCTCCAGACCACAGTCCCTAACAAGTCCGAGGTCCCAGTTCCTCCCAGTCCAAGGGTCCCAACTTCTAGGCCACAACTTCTTTCCCACCTCACCGCACCCCCATTCTTAGGACGGGCCGGACCGCCCCCACCACATTCGGCGACCGCACGGACCCGCTCACCGGCGCGCCTCTGCCCTCTCAGCATACAGCATGAGCTGGCTGAAGCAGCCCCAGAAGGGGCAACGTGTGAGCAACACAGAACCCAACTGCATGATCAGCTGCAACATCCACCGTCGCGAACCCATCTTCGACGCCATCTTAAGGAAGGGCAGTCCGCCGCAGCCTCACCCGGCGGCCAGGGAGGCCGGCGCGAGGATGCGCCGCGCAACTTCCGGGTCTCGCGGGGTTTTTTTTCCCCCCAGCTTCCGTCGGGAAACAAAGCTCTCACTCTCTAGTTCTGGACTGAAGAAAGTATTGTTGCTGCAGGGTTCCGTTATTCTTTCTGCCGAGGGAGGCTCAAGGGTCCTTTCTTATAGCTGCAAAATTGAAAACTAGAGTAGAGGAAGGAATAGTAAGCGAACTAGCCTTTGAATACAGCTAAACCTGGGCTCCAACTCTAACGCAACTCTGTGACTTTCAATTTATCTCCTATACTTCCCAAGATTCATCTGGGAAACTGGAATGACATCGACGTCACAGGGTTGGTCCCAGCACACAGTAGGGGTTCAGTGAATGGTGTACACAACACACACATACACACACACACAGGAAATCACACACACAAAATCCCTCTGCTTGTGTTTTAAGTTTAGAGTAAGAGGGTCTCCTCAGAGCCACTTGTAGAGAACTTTGGTCTTGATTTGCCTTTCTTCTGTCCCCTGAGAGAGAGACCTGACGAGGACATATGGGTCACCTCAAGCAGTCCATCCCTCCAGCCCTGGTGCTCCGGCTCTAGCCCAAGCTACCATTTTTTTCAGTTTAGCTGCACCAGGCTTCCGACTGGTCTCCCCCACTTTTTCTTTGGCCTTGTTTGTTCTCAGATCCTCTATTTTGTTCCCATAACCATCAGGCACCTCTCCCTTGACTCAGTACATTAGCGAATGTATATTTGTGACCTGTCTATTGATGACTAGATTATAACACTAGATTGTGAGCTCCATGATGGCACAGACAATGTCTGGTTTCTGCCTACTATTATATCGACAGGGCCAGGTAGACGAGACGCATTCAGATGTGTGCCAAATAGATAAGTAAATGAACAAAACGTGTTACCACTATGCCATATCTCGGTAACTTCGTTGAACAAATGAGCAAAAGTTTGAGGCACTCTGGGATTGTCACCACACAGCCACCCCCACCTAATCTTCCTGCACCCCCTCTACCACCCTGCAACATACAAATTCATCTTCTAATATTGAAGACTCTGTAAGCACTTTGGTAAGGTCCTTTAATTCAGGAGGTGTGTTTCTTCCCTGAGGAAGGGAGAAGGAGCTTATGTTCAAGTAGCATTTCTGAAGATAGGAATTTAAAATTCCCAATCAGCCAGCGAAAGCTGGACAACAAAACACTTTTCACATCTAATTTTTTTTTTTTTACAAAGTCACTATGATTAAAGTCTGGGTGAATCAGAAAGAATGTGAGAAAGGGATATACCCAGGGAAAAAACTAGGGAACGAGATCATGTGATTTCTGGGGTGGGGAGTTGAGGGTGAGGGTGGGAAAACTCGTCAAAGGGAATGAGAAAAAGAATGGGTTAAAGGTTATTTTGCCTACCTTTCCTACCCCCTCCCACCACGAGGCAAGTTTTTACCAAAATACAGGCACACGTGCACACACACACGCACACACACAATACAGTCACATACTACAGTATCAACTTTCCGACTATTTTTCCTTTTCCAATCTCCTCAGCTATCCCCGATTCAAATGAGTCAAAATGCACAGCCATCAGGAAGGAGCAAAGTGCTGAGAACTGGGATCAGTGTATGTCCACAAAATAGTTCTAGAAGCCTGCCTGGCTTGTGCCCATGGGAACAATACCCTTACCCACCCTACCTCTATCATAACTTTAGCAACCAGCTTCTGATTAAGTCCCCAGCAGCAGAGGCCAGGAACGTGTGTGAGCAAGAGAGAGGAGACAGAGATGAATGCTGTCCCTGTAGGGCTTCCCTGGTGGCTCAGATGGTTAAGAATCTGCCTGCAATGCAGGAGGCCCGGGTTCCATCCCTGGGTCAGGAAGATCCCCTGGAGAAGGGAATGGCAACCCACTCCAGTATTCTTGCCTGGAGCATTCCATGGATAGAGGAGCCTAGTGGGCTACAGTCCACAGGGTCGCAAAGAGTTGGACACAACTGAGCAACTTTGACTGTACCCATCCCACCCCAGTTCCCTCTGGTCTACCTTTTAGTTCCCTCTTCCCCAAAGAGGTGTTGAGGACTAGGGGCCAGATTGCTCTTCCCAGGGGTGGGAAAGATGAAAGTATTGTGCTAGATCGGGGGAAATAGGGAGGGGTGGTCGGTCCTAGGCCCTGAGAGTTAACACAGCCATTTCTCTCTCCCCTNTCCATGGATAGAGGAGCCTAGTGGGCTACAGTCCACAGGGTCGCAAAGAGTTGGACACAACTGAGCAACTTTGACTGTACCCATCCCACCCCAGTTCCCTCTGGTCTACCTTTTAGTTCCCTCTTCCCCAAAGAGGTGTTGAGGACTAGGGGCCAGATTGCTCTTCCCAGGGGTGGGAAAGATGAAAGTATTGTGCTAGATCGGGGGAAATAGGGAGGGGTGGTCGGTCCTAGGCCCTGAGAGTTAACACAGCCATTTCTCTCTCCCCTCCCACCACTCCTCCACCCTGCCTAAGCAGACAACTGAGCCCCAAAGACCTCGAAGGACCATCCCTTTTCCTTCATCACAGCTCCATCTTCTCTCCCACCCCCAGCTGCCTCTCGAGGGCTTCCCTGCTCTCTGGTTCCCCCGGGGCCTCGCCTCCACTTGCACTCAACCATAACCACGGTCACAGCCACAGTGACCAGCCCAGCTGGGAATCCACACTGCTCGGCACCACCCCACCAGCTGCCCAGGGCTACAAGTCACCCAGGCTGGCTACACACAAGCACCACAGGTCATCCAGGTTCCCAGCGGCCTATTGCAGGCCACAGTCACATACTCAGGGGTTTGAGGCAGCAGCAGCAGCATCATGCCTGCCGTCCAAATGCCCATCATATCTTGAACTTGAGATGCTGCAGTCGGTTGCCTACAATAGAGGCCCAGTGCTCAGGGGGCTACAAAGGCCTCAGCCTCCAGCTGACTAATGTCAGTCCCAGCCAGGGAGCACTTCCAGGCTGGCATGGGGGCCAGGGCTGCACCCGATTTGCTGTGCTGGTTCCCAGCCAGCTCTGCCAGCGCAAGTGGAAGAGGCTCCCGACNTGCTCAGGGGGCTACAAAGGCCTCAGCCTCCAGCTGACTAATGTCAGTCCCAGCCAGGGAGCACTTCCAGGCTGGCATGGGGGCCAGGGCTGCACCCGATTTGCTGTGCTGGTTCCCAGCCAGCTCTGCCAGCGCAAGTGGAAGAGGCTCCCGACCCCAGCGGTGCCCAGCTCAGCTGGGTTGTGGCTCAGGTCTGGCTGCCCCAGGTTCCCAGGCTCCACAGGCTGCAGGGGTCCAGGCTGGCAAGCAGGTTGTGAGAGGTCTAGACAGAGTAGAGAGCACGGGTGAAGGAAAAGTCTGGGCGCAGGGGGGCCAGCTGGTGTGGCTGAGATACAGCTGCTCCAGAGCACCTGGGCCCCCGAGGGCTCCACCAGCCAAGTCCCACAGGACACTGGGAGACAGCAGCAGCCACAGTCCACACAGGCCCTGGAAGGAGCCATCTACCGAGTGGCTGAGACCACTGTGGCTCAGCTCTGACAGCCAAACTATCAGGGAACCTGGAAAGGGGCTAAGCAGGTGGAGGCCTCCACAGCCCACACAGTGCCCAAGGCTGGGCAGTTTCATGGTGCTGGCCACCTGCCGGCAGACTGCAAGCAAAGCTGATGCCCCACTGTGGCCGTGGCCACACCTGCTCCACCCTTGCCCCATGACGGGATGGAGTAAGGATGGCACCAGTCAGTCATGGCTGCTGAGAGCTGTGTTACTTTCCTCCATCCAAGATATTGGGAAGCGTGGTGATGCTAGGAGAGAGAAATAAATGCAGACACGACTCAGGACCTCACCGTATGCCAGGTCCCCAGTGTGGTCTCAAGGACACCTTCCCTCCATCTCTCAAGATCCTACCTGCTTACCTCGCAGGTAACAGCCAGGTACATAGCAAAAGCTATTTCAGCCTGAGATCCCAGCCTCCTGACCCTCCCATCCCCAGCCACCCCTCATCCTATTATTCCTACTAGGATGAAAGGCAATCAGGGAAGATCACCCTTTTTNTTACCTCGCAGGTAACAGCCAGGTACATAGCAAAAGCTATTTCAGCCTGAGATCCCAGCCTCCTGACCCTCCCATCCCCAGCCACCCCTCATCCTATTATTCCTACTAGGATGAAAGGCAATCAGGGAAGATCACCCTTTTTAATTCTCTAGACCTTTTTTACTCCCACTCCACCTCGCCTATTTCCCACATGATCACAGAAACTCCCCCTCCTCCTGCAAAGAGCTTCAACTAGATCTTGGCCTAATCTGACCACCGAGGTCAAGACCTCCAGCAGAACCCCTGTGTACTCCTCTATTCCTGGCACTATACTTGCTGAGTGCAGCAGCAGCAGCTCAGGAATGGAAGAGGAATCTCCGCTCTAGTTACCTGCCTGCCTGCCAAGCCCCACTGCCCAAAGCAGGAGCAGTCAGCTCTCAGGAAGCCATAACCGTGAGGGTGGGGATAGGTTGAGGGTCTCCAAGCCCTTTTGGCCTTCTATCCAGGGGAGGAGGACCCTGCCCTGCTTTTCTAAGAGCAGTTGTTCCCCCTTCCACCTCCTCCTTTCTTCTGGAGCCCCGGCCCTCCTCTATTTCTTGTCAAGCGTGATAACTAGGATAAGCCTTGGACCCCTCCCTCAAGTCATAAAGCAGACAGGTGTCTCTTTTTTCATTCCTACTTCCTGCCTAAGACAACTGGACACAAAGGAGGGGAATGTTCTCTCTTATTCTCACTAGGCCAAAGGTCAGAGTACACCTCTCTGGCCCTCACGGAGTGCCCAGCCTTTCCCTCCGAAACAGGGCGCTGGGTCCAGGGAACCCAGTCCTTCTACCTTGCCCTGGGAGGCCAAACATTTACCTTCTCCCTAGATTCCTGTGTGCTCAGGAGCTCCACCCAGCAAACTCTTTAAGAGGATAATAACGGCCATATGGAAGAAATGGTTACCGAGAGCCAAGCTTCATTAGAGGCTTCATTTAATTCTCAACTGAGACACTCATTTCACAGATGAGGGAACTGATGCTTGGCAAGGTTAGGTAAGTTGCCAAGTTATACTGCTCATTAGTGGCAGAGGTGAAATCTGACATGACTCAGGCCTGTCTGAATCCAGGCAAGCATCTAACCACTAAGCTACAGTGACCCAAAGAGTGGGCCATCATCCCTCGTGCCGTCCAGACACCTCCCCTAAGATGTCAAGGTCACAGGTTAGTACATATGATGCCAAGAATGGTAAGGGCAGCTGAGCCACCACCAACCTAGGATGTTACTCTCAGCTTGTGGTTGATCAGACTTGAGCCCCTTTGATTTAATTCAAGTTATACCAGAAAAACTTCATTATCAATAATCTTTGAGAAAACTACAAACAGAAGGTTGCCAGAGACTAGAATGGAACCCAAGTATCAATTTTTAAAGTCAGGTGAGTGTAACAACTGTTAACAAAATTCAGAGGGCTCATGAAAGTCTCACCAGTTACCTAACATGACGGCCACTAGGTGCCCACCTGAGTCCACTAAAAACAAGTTATACCCAGACAGCTTTATTTCCCTTTTTGATAGAGTTGTTAGATGGCTATCACAAACATCTGGATCCTATTAAAGCCTCTTATACTATCCCTTTGCTGCTGCTGCTAAGTCGCTTCAGTCGTGTCTGACTCTATGCGACCCCACAGACGGCAGCCCACAAGGCTCCCCCGTCCCTGGGATTCTCCAAGCAAGAACACTGGAGTGGGGTGCCATTTCCTTCTCCAATGCATCAAAGTGAAAAGTGAAAGTGAAGTCACTCAGCCGTATCTGACTCTTAGCGATCCCATGGACTGCAGCCTACCAGGCTCTTCCGTCCATGGGATTTTCCAGGCAAGAGTACTGGAGTGGAGTGCCATTGGCTTCTCCTATACTATCCCTTTAGATAATATGAAAACAGTTTATAAAAACTAGAACACAACACTGGGATAGATAAGTTGTACACTGGATTGTAGCACCAAGATTTTTTTAAAAGTTCTTAGAAGAGGCTGGAATAGTTGGCTTAAAAACACTACCGCACTGGAGAAAACAAGACAGCTCCCAGTCATATCTGCCTGCTTGGCTGCTTCAGTGCCCCACACTCATGGGAATGAAGAGCAAGGACCAGAGCGCAGGAGACAGGGGCTCTTGCCTCGGTTCTAGAGCTGCTGCAGGGAGGACAAAAGGATGTGGTACAGCTAGTACATGTTGCTTCTCAAAGAAATGAGCTCCCCACCAATGAAGGTGTTCAAGTAGGGGCAGCCAGGCAAGGATGCTGTAAGCGAGGATATATATTTAAACTGGGAGGCAGTTTAAATATCCAAAGAAGCTCCAAGATCGTGGTCATTTCTAAGTGCTAGGATACCTGTGCTGAGCTTCATATACCACACATGGACCACTCCCAGAACTAGAAGCATGCTGTCTGCACACTGTTCACATAGTGCCTTCTGGAGTTACGTGGCTGCATACCCTTCCCACAGCCAGCGCATGCGACTGACGGCAGGACACTTTCATAAAGGCTAATCTGAACTAGAACTGAACTGTATTTGACACCAGCCATGCATCTGGCTTCCCTTGTGGCCCAGACGGTAGAGTCTGCCTGCAATGCGGGAGACTGGGTTCGATCCCTGGGTAGGGAAGATCCCCTGGAGAAGGGAATGGCAACCCATTCCAGTACTTCTGCCTGAAAAATCCCACAGATGGAGGAGCCTGGCGGGCTACAGTCCATGGGGTCTCAAAGAGTTGGACACGACTGAGTGACTTCACTTTCACTTATGCACCTGGAGGGGTCAAGGGGCCACTGCTATAATCACCCTCTCTTGCAAACATCCTCAGTTGAACTCCCTGATAAACCTATTCTGCTCATACCAAAGAATCCACTTATCTACATCAAGTCACACTCAGTACAACTCACCCAGTGGCCACGTGGTTACAGCATAACGCACGAGCATGCAACTCTAAAGGGCACTCAGCAACTTACGGGAGTTCCCTTGTGTGTTTACTGAGCCACCAGCTACATACTCTTTCACCCTGGTCTCCCTGCCAAATCCACAAACACACCTGCAATGGTACTGTCTTCTCCTTCCTTCCTGTTTCTTATGGAGGAAGGGCCCCTTTCAATCAGAGACCAAAACCTCTACTGTGGCCATGGATCTCACCCATTTCTCAGCGTTCAGGACAAGGGCGTAACTCCGAAATGTCTAGCTCGTCTGGTCCTATCCTCTGAACTCAAAGCTCGTTACCCATTCGCCATCCGTTCTTCAGTTTCATGGGTGAGGCCATAGAACAGAACCCCATTTTCCCACAAGCCTCTTCCTCTCCAGTGCTGGCCACTCACGGAGAAGTCACCCTTAGATCCCCTTTCCCTGACCACCTCGTCCTCACATCCAGTCCGTCAGCCAGTCCAGTCTTGCACTCACGTTTGCCACCACTCTCGCTTGAACCACTGCAATAGCCTCATAGTGCCAAGTCTTTTTTTTTTCCTTAATTTTTATCTTAGAATATAGTTGAACGAAGTCTTTCTATTTCCACTGTTGCCACTTATTAGCCTAAATCCCTTGACAGCTTGAAACCCTTTAACAGCTCCCACTGTATCAAGAACAAATTCTACTCCCTAAAACAATGGTTTCAAGGCCCTGCATAATCTGGCTCCTGCCAATTTCTCCGTCTTACTCGCTAGGCTTCAGCTGCCTATAGTCTAGCAGTTGCTAAACATTCCAAGGGCTTCCCAGGTGGCAGAGTGGTTAAGAATCCACCTGCCAATGCAAGAGATACAGTTTCCATCCCTGGATCAGGAAGATTCCCTGGTGGAGGAAATGGCAAGCTGCTCCAGTATTCTTGCCTGGAAAATTCCACAGACAGAGGAGCCTGGAAGGCCACAGTCCATAGGATCACAAATAATAGGATGCAATTGAGCACACACACACAAACATCCCAAATTCCTATCAACCTCAACTTTAGTTCCTGCTGGTCCCTCTGTCCAAGCACCCTTGGCTGGCTCCTTGTTCTTCATATTTCAGCTTAAATCACACCTCAGAGGCCATTCCAGAATATTTTCTTTAGAGTAGTACACAGACCTCTCTACAGTAAGCATAAGCAACTACTTTAATCTAGGAGACAGACCAGGAAGGAGGCCAGATCAGAAAAAGCAGCCACTACTTTTTAGTCCCCATGCTAAAGACTAACTGCTGGAGTCAGCATAAGGATTAGTTTAGGGAAAGAGGGGCTGGCTGAAAAGTCAGTAGAGAACTGCTTTACCCACACCTTAGTCTATTGTCTTTTCAACAAAACTAGAAAGATGGGAGGCTACAGTCCAATCTGCCTTGGTCCTAGCTACCAGTCTCCTCTTGAGAAACCTGCTGCTTTTCAAGCTGAAACTAGGTATACCCACCTTCCCAGCTCCTCCCGCGTTCTTTACTGGTCCCTCATCAGTTTTCTAAACTTGACTCCAAGCTTTCCTCAAAACTCAGTCAGCCTGGACCACTTTTCATCCTGGCTCAAGCAAGTCATCCAGTTATTAAAATGATGACACAAAATGACTTCAGTTACGTCAATGGCTGAAAGCGAGGGAATACTACATTATCCTTATCTTAGGGCCCCAAAATTCCCCATCAGACCATAAACCAAAATAATTACAATGCAAGTCATAAATGCCACGTGAGTGATACAAATTTTAGGAATCACTTTCCATTTCCACTGTCAAGGATGGCTTCACAGGTGGCACTGAAGCAAGGCATTGTAGGAAAAGACAGAGAAGATAAAACTGAAGATTGAGGTTGTAAGTAATCTTAGAGGTCATCCAGCCTCCGTGCCTTTCACCTATGTTAATTCTAAGATGCCCACAGATTAGAGTGCACCTGTGGACTGGGGATGAGGAATTGGTTGGCAAGTTTCTTTTGACGCAGCAAAGTATGTTGTTTTCAGAAATGTAAGGGGCAGGGAGAAGGGTGTTAACATCAAGGGGATATGAAAGATGTCAATAATGTTCTGGGTGATCCTGGATGGAACGTGTTTGCCCTGCTTTCTTGTGTGCCTGTAATGAGCCATGTAAGGCTTTTATATTAAAAAAAAAAAGAAACTCATTTTGAAACTTTATTACCCAGCAGCAATCTACCACCAGTGGATGGCAGCCCCATAGCACCCCTTTCTCACCTGTAAGGTACTTCAGGCTATTACATTAAACCCCTGAAGTTGAGGCAGTACATGCCGAATTCAAGTTTCTTAAAGGGGAATGCTCTGGCACCAGTGGCCTCCAGCAGTGATGGGAAAGCAAATCTGCTATGTAAACAATGAACATCCTCCAACTCACATGACCAGTCCCAGTTCCCAAACTCTGGTCCCCACCACTCAACCTATACAGTGCAGCTTCTGGTAGCAAACATTCTCATTATACATTCTCAGCATCTGCCATACTGGCAGGACAGGAGTCTCTCTGTAAATGACTGAAAGTGTCCTTGATCTTCCTTTATGTCTTATGGGAAAACGGATTTTGACACAATTTGTAGCTTCAAAAACGTCAAGGAGCCTTTACCTTGAATCAGTGGTTCCCAAGCTGCAGCCCTTTAACTAATATTGAAGTGCTTGAGCAACTTTCAAAACACCAAACAAAAATCAGCAATGAGCTGCTCAGACTTACACAGTACAGATTCAGTATCAACTCATTGTGGGAAGGCTGTTTATACCTTACTGACCAGATGTTCTAAATAGAAGAAAACCCAAAGGCACAGATGTGGCTGTGGGGTGGTGACCATGCACTGGGATATAAGGGTTTGTGTGTGTGTTTGAGGAGAAAAGAGAATGCCTCAAAACCAAGGAGACACTGCAAAACCACCAGTTCATCTTCTATCAGAGATGCAAGCCCTCAACACTGCGTCATTTCTTCAAATCTAGGCGGCAATTCTTACCACACTCACCAGTCTTCTCTGTACTCCACCCCAAACCTGGCTAATAGAAATGAGCAATACGAAAATGCCATCAGTTCGCCAAGTCCCAGGGCAACATTAAAGAGCCCATGAGTGCATAAAGCCTAGGGTTCATTCCAGCCCTGCCACTGTGGGCAGCGGCGTACTCTCAGCAAGTTACTTAAGCCCTGGTGGAACCAACTCACTTTCTGTAAAATGAGTGGTTTTCATATAATCAAATTCTTCAGAAGCTTCAGTGAAGAGGTAGAGATGAGATCTGAGAGGCAGAGAGGGCAGGGTTCTTAGGACCCCAAATGTTTTACCCATTAGTCTCACTTAAAATGACATCTAGACAAACACTTCTAAAACAAAGTTGGAGCTTTTGAAAACCAGTTAATCCAATCTCATCTCCAGATTTACCTATCCTAGGAACAAGCTGAAATGCATACTAACATTTATAGAGGACTTTCTAAGTAGTAACCATTTCAACCTTTACAAGCAACTCCAGGAGATGAGCATTAGGTTCATGTTCACAACTGGAGAAACCAAAGCATAGACAGGTAAAATGACTTATCCAGAGTCAGGAAGTGAGGAGATGGAAGGGTAACAATTTGAAGCCAACTGTTTTTGTCTCCAAAGCCCTTGTTCTTCCTTCTACACTGCTTGTCTTTCCCACCATACTGATCCACCTCTGGAATTGCTCTAAGTTCCCTCACATCATTTTGTTAACTGAAACCAGAGTCAAAAGTGCTTCCTACCACAAACAGTTGGTACCTGCTGCCTCCCATTCAGACCTAGGGACTAATGGGAAGGAAGTAACGACATGGGACACGTGACACAGAGCTGCTTTCCAGGACTGCCATTTCCCACATATCACATTCACTTCTTTAAATCCATCTCTCAGGTTTTCTAGACCTTGCACGGTAGGTCTCCTCTGCTCCCTCTTTTACCTTCTCCGGAAGTCCACACTTCCATGCAGACTAAATCAAAGGCTTGGTACTTTAAATCAAGTTCTGGCCAATGGCAGGTGATGTAAAAGTATACTTCTCAGTCTTCTCTCACTTTTGAACAAAGGTCTTACATATGTACCCACCCAATTCATTCCTCTACTCCACTTACACACAACTCCCAACCCTGGATCCCCTTCTTATACACTTGGCACTGTATTTCTGGATGAGTTCTCAGGGGTAGAAGAAAAGAGAGTAAGAGTAAGAAGCAGAAAATTAAAGGGAAAGTTTAACCAAACACACACATCCTCAGACATCTCCCTCTGGGGCCTCTAAAGCACGCACAAACCCGAGACATGAGTGATGGTTAAAAAAATTTGGGTTTTATTGTTTTTGCTAAACAATACTAAAAAAAAAAAAAATTCATTTTGAAGGCAGGGCTTGAATTATTTAATTTTGATCCATTTATTTAATTAAAAAAAAAAAGGAAGGGGAAAGAGATCATGGCCAAAAAAATATTCATTAACCCCCACCCCACCCCCAAAGCTCTAGCCAGTCACATGAGCATCACCCATGTCCCACGCCACAGTACCTGATACACTCTGCCCCTCTGGACTGCCTAGGCACAGGGCAAGGGTGCCAGGTAGCTCTCAGCAGGTTAGTCAAACCAGACAAACTGGTGGGCTAAAGTCCAGAAATTCTTCCCAGGTTTTCTGCCCATCGGCTGAGCACATACAAACTGTCGTAAGCTTGTAAAATTTCAGGGGTGGTAGGGAAGGTCATAAGAGCAGGAGGTTGGCAGAAGAGAAACGGCAGGTCACCCAAACTTTCTCCTGGGCTAGTGACTCTGGATACAGACTTAAAGAGGTCAGGATAGGTGGACTCGGTTTCTTATGAAAGAAAACCATCCTTCAAGGAGGAGCTGAGGTGTGCCGTGCAAAATAGTTCTTCCAACAGAGGGCACAAGAGACGGGGCAGCTGATGTACCCATCGAGGAGATAGGAGGGTGGTGAGAAAGTTCTTCTAGTACCATGAAGTAAGAAAAAGGCAAAAGGAGAATCCTGAGGTTTTTGCCAAATGTGAGACTGGTACATGTATAGTTAGAAGACTAAAAAGCCACCAGGAACCCTCAAAGCCAGATCCCATCTGCAAACACTGGCTCTACAAAGTGCTGCGGGAGATCCTCGCTGTGCACTAAGTTAGGTGCCTGGCTATGGGTGGTGGGGAGGACAATACATTTTTATTCTCAGAGGGATGAGGTGGGAAGAGTGGCCATGATCTAGTAAAAAGAGACCTGCAAGAAGCAGAAAATATTTAGAGAACATTTTAATATATATTTTCATATATATATTTAAAGTTAAGAAAAATAAAACTAATTCAAGCCATGCCCTGTGCAAAAAAAGAAAAAAAGAAAAAAAAAGAAAAATTTAAAGTGAGACCTTTGTCTGCTGCTCTAGTCTCAACTTAAGTATCACAGTCAGCTTGTTACTTTTATTTTGGAAGAGAAGATGTAAAAGTTTCTTTCAATCACTCAGAAGGCAAGTGTAGCCACTTATAAAAACAGAATGGCAGAGACAGACTGGGAAAGGAAAGTCAGAGGTGAAAGGGCGGAGGGGGAAAGGAATTTTCAAAAATAAAATTAACAAGGTGACTGTTCCAGAAGGGGGCTGTGAAAAGGACATGGTGGACCGAAGTCTGTTAGTCAAGTAATGATTCAACTTTTAAATTATTCTCTTGTTCTTTTTTGTTGGGTGTTTTGTTTGTTCAAGTCTAAGATTTGGAAATGCTGACCCTCTGTTAACAAGAGCCAACCGAATATAGGATCCCTTCCCTCCCCCGGCCTGCCTCCGCTGAAGCCACCACCATCGCCTCCTTGGCTGGATGCTGGAAGAGTCCTCCATATGTGTGGACTCAGGATGACAGGGCAGCCTCCTTCTGTGGTTGCTGGGCTTGTGAACGCTGCAGTATCTTTTGGCTTTCCACGTCTCTAAAATGTTTTTCAACCTGAAAGACATCAGTCAGCCTAGATCAGAAAAACAGATGGGCACATAAGGCCTCCCACACAGTTCACCTTAGACTTCACCAGCCCTGTGCTGGCTGTCCAGCTCATGGATCATTCAGCACTGTTCCCCTTGCTTGCTGTCTATTAGCCTTCCCAACAAGGGAGGTGGGTGTCCTCTTGTATCAGCCACATTTTTTGCAGCCTCAGATAAGACTGTCTAAAAGAAGGTAAATCTATAAAGTAGAACATGAAGGGAGACTATTCTAAGCCAAACTCCCTCTCCCCTCCTTACACAAGTGCAAAATGAAAACAGGTAGGGAATTACAGTCTTAAAACTTTTTACATCCACCATGTTGGTCTCCCAATACTCAGTTTGTTTTTACAAATGCTTCAACTCAATCTAGAAAGTCAGATGACATATGCAGGGTCATGGATTCCGACAGCCACTGATGTATACCAACCAGCCCTTCCTAAGAATCCAGCCTGGGAGGAGAGGAACTGTTCAGGCCCAAAACCATGGAATGCTCTGAATAATTCCAAAAAGCCACAGTGCAGAGGACATAGAGTTGACCACTCGCTTTATTCTGCATTGCCTGGTGGTTCCATTCCCACCAGAGTATCCACACCATGGCTGCAGAGCACCAGCGTGCAGGGAGGCAAGGTGGTCGAGGCTGCTCACAGGCTGGCCATCAGAAGGCAGGGACTGTGGCTAATGTCCTGCCCTGACGCTGGAGGAGAAGGCCGAGCAGTCATTCTCTCCCTAAGGTTTCTCGGCTCCTTTACTTACTATTTTGCGTACATGGCTCAGTGCACTCCCCTCTTTGCCTTTACAGTTTTCCACTTGATATGGGGGTGTAATAACAACTTCTTCCATGACTACGATGTTTTTTTCTTGCCATTTACAGTCTTTAATGCTGGAAGGAAAAGAGAGCAGGTGAAAGTTACCTCTTGCGAAGCATCCCACACTTCCTGCCTGATGAATAAATAACTCCAGAAAGCAAACCCCAAGTTCCTAGCTTACTACTCAGTCAATAACTAGATGCCAGCAGCCCACAGAGAAAAGTAGCCAAGAAACACTTCCTGGGTACCACTGGCTAGGAAGAACAATGGAACTGATGCACACTTATTCCAAGGATGGTCCAGAGCATTACCCTGAAGTTTTCGGGGCCTGAATAAACAGAAAACTTGGCGGCGGCCTCAGAAATCCAAACTAATTTGAGTTACAAATAAACAGCTAGGATCAGGCCACCAGATCCAATTTAAACAGCAGCCTAGGACAAGAGCTGGCAAATTCTATCAAGTGTCAGGTAGCAAGTATTTCATGCTGTGCAGGCCATACACTCTCTGTCACAACTATTCTTCTGCATGCTGTACCTCAAAAGCAGCCACAGATGATACATAAACACATCAGGAGATCTGGCCCTGCTGGCTGCAGTTTGCCAACCTTTGGCCTAGGGGGAAATGGCACCTTTTAAAAGATAGGAGAACAAACTTCTGCATCTTACTGTAATCTTTATACTCTGCCCCCTACTCCATAATGCCACTCCTCAAAGAGGCCCCTCTCAATTATCAGATAGCTGGGTACTTGCCAGCTGGGAAAACCCATCCCATTTCACACTTGGGGGAACCCAGGGCAGCTGATATTACTAAGAGAGTTCCTTCACATACCTGTAAATGTTCAGATACTCACACCATGGCCTCAAACGGCTCTGATGCCAGCTGCCATCTGTGCACCAGACCCAGGTGGTTAAATAGGGTAACAGAAGGCAGCAGGGGGGAGGGAGGGTGTCAAATGTTTCAGTTTTTCAGCAGCTAGGGAAGCTAGTGGAGAGTCAAATGACTTCTGCTGTGACATAATGTCTTTTATGAGGTGGTAATAAGGTGGCCTTCTGCTCTCCCTAATTCCCTATGTTCACCTCAATGTATAATTAGGAAGAGTGAGATGGATATAACTTTCCCTTACTAAAACTGCATCAGCTTTTAGAGAAAGGTACAAGATCAAGACAGTAAAAAGAGAAAGAAATCACTAGTTCTAAATTACGGCATACAAGGTGTGGAAGGGACCCTCAGGGATAATCTAATCCAAAACTAAGTTCCACAGATGAAGACACAGAAGCCCAGAACAGATAACCTGTTAGTGATCTTCCAAATGGAAAAACAACAAGCACCACATCCCTGGATGTGTGATACTGCCAACATACTACCCAAATTCCCTGGTGACATTGAGAAACACAACTACCCACAAATCAGCTGCCAGACAGCTCAGCCAAGCAGCATCCCCAAGCAAAGGACCCCTATGCTCCCCGAACTCACGTCTTGTGTATGGTCTGGAAGAGCTGCTGGCCCTCTAGGGAGACACCAGCGCTGATTGCATAGGCCTGGCTCAGCTTCTCCTCCTTCTCTGTCCGTGCTTTGCTGGCAAGCTAGGGTGGGTGAGAGGAAAGAGACTCAGAAAAACATTCACCTTCATCCTTCCCAACATCAGGACGTAAGTTGAAAAGATGCTGGAAAAGACTGGTTTGGGTAGTCAGTTTTGTCAGAGATCAAAAGTGAAACAAACAAGGGACTTTCCCTGACAGTTCAGTCATCAAGACTCCACACTTCCACTGCAAGGGCACACGTTCGATTCCTTAGTTTGGTCAGGGAACTAAGATCCGACATGCCTCACAGCATGGCCAAAAAGTTTTTTTTGATTTTAAAAAGTGAAACACACACACACACACACACACACACAATACACCTGAATAGTTACTGCTATTCCTGGCAAACACCTATTCCTTTCGATACTTACTGAATGCCTACCATGTGCCATACATTCACTGCTGCTGCTAAGTCGCTTCAGTCGTGTCTGACTCTGTGCGACCCCATAGATGGCAGCCCACCAGGCTCCCCCGTCCCTGGGATTCTCCAGGCGAGAACACTGGAGTGGGTTGCCATTTCCTCCTCAAATGTATGAAAAGTGAAAAGTGAAAGTGAAGTCGCTCAGTTGTGTCCGACTCTTCGTGACCCCATGGACTGCAGCCCAGCAGGTTCCTCCGTCCATGGGATTTTCCAAGCAAGAATACTGGAGTGGGGTGCCATCGCCTTCTCCAATACATTCACTACACTAAGCCAAAGCTACAGCACTGAAAGGGGCAGGGAGACAGACAATAAAGGAAAACATAAACAAGGTAACTTCAGATAGGGCTAAGTGCCAGGAAGAAAACAGAGCAGGGCAAGGTTGTAGAGCATGACTGGGGGTGGGGTATACCTGATAGAAAGTGATGGTCAGAGACAACAGGCGATGCATACATTTCTATGAAAGGAGAGAACTAAGGATATTTATCAGCTACTGTGCTGGAGCTTCGGGATTAGAAATTAATGTCTACCACACCTTCAACGACCAGGATTTGAGGTTTTAAAAACTCAGCCATTCTAGTACCATTATCTGTGCTCACATGGGGAGCCAGGACTCAAGGGAACCTAACCAGGCACCGTTGACTTGGGCTACAGCTACCAGGCTCTTTAAAAAAAGAATGATCTACATTCTACCTCATGTCTGTTCCTTAACTGCCCATTAGTGAAACAATCATAAGCTGATCAAGAGTTGCAGTAAAATCTAACAGTCTACTCAAATCCAGTAAATCGTTCCCAGTAGGGGTGGGTATCATGTCAATCCCTACTGCCCCTCTAATACATTTCTGGTCTCACCACACACTATTGGTTGCTGGATTACAAAAGAACAAATGTGTTTGAGTATAAGACAAAAGAAATATACTGATAGTTAAAACGAAAGACAGATAATGCATCTGAAAGTCAAACGACTTAGAGATTTTTCAGATCCATGAACAAGAACATATACTTAGTATTGACGCTGCAGCTACTAAAGACATATGCACAAACATACACATGAGCACAGACAACCTGGCCCCAACACCAGCTCCTTAATGCAAACAGAGATCATACCTCCAGCACATTCCCAAAGTACCTAGATGCTTGGAGTTCTTAAACATTCATATTCTGCTTTAAGACAAACCCTTGACACCAAAACCAAATATAGATCCACCAGGGAGGAAATAGGCAAACTGTCTGATTTTTGGCAAAATGAAGCACTTGATTAAGCAAGAGTCTCACTATGAAGAAGAGAGAAAGTGCCCTTCAATCAGGTAATGGGGAACTGAGGAGTCTCAACTGCCTCTGCATTTCAAAGCCTGTCTGAGAGGAGGGGGTGTGAGCAGAGCTCACACATGCTGTCATTTCAGTCTCCTTAGGTAAAAGGGGGAAGAAAAGCCAAGACTGTAGGGATTTAAAGCCTTTTCACTTGGTCCCCAGGACATGGAGACAGATACAGGGGCAGTAAATAATCTTTCAAATCAGGGCCCGCCACTCTGGACCCACGAGGCAATAACTTTACAGAGAAGGAAAAGCACCGGGCTGACAGCTTTCGGTGAGCACTGGCAATCCGGACTGCAGCAAGGAAGCCTGTGGCTGGAAAGCAGTCAGCCTCCATGGTACAAGAGCAGCTAGAGGTGCATTTTTAAGCAACAACAAGCAAACCTTACTCGGTCACAAAAAAAACCCTGGTAACAATGAGTTTCCTTGAGTCTCACTTTCCAAACAACCCTGTAGGAAATCTAAGTCTCCAAGTTTGAAAGAAGGGAAAACTGGAGGGAAGCAGCATGCCCTTGGATTCAAGCTCCTGCAGACCTCCTGGGAAGTGGCTCATGGTCAGGCAGATGTTTACCCCATGAACAGGCAGAAGGGTCTCACTCTTGAGGTCTTTTTAAAAATATTTGTCCCTGAAGACCAAAAACACCTCCCAGTGTGGATCAGACAGAGCTGCTTCTATAAAGCTTGTGTTAACTAGACAGTAACATCACCCATTCAGGAAGACAAAAGTTGGTTCTGGAAAACCAGGCTCTATGCAGAATATTTAAGAGTGAAACTGACAAATTAAGCTGGGGTGACAGGAACCACTGGAAGAAGAACCACTTTTGAATTTTTGCCAGAGGCAAAATAAAACAAATATAAATCTCAGCTGGAAGTGATCTGTTTGGATGGCCTGAGTTAAAAGCAACACAATTGTTATAGAACAATGATTTGAAAGTACACACTACCCCCTCCCCAGATACACTGTACAATCTCTTCTAAAAACTTTTAAAGCAAAGGAGAATGGACCAGACGATTCTTCATGTCAATCCACGGTGCCGACTGATCCCAAATACTAAATGATACAAAGGAGAGCCTTGAAAAAGTCAGGAGAAATCAGTGTAAACTGACTGTATTTCAATTTACTTCAATACCCTCAACTATCCCACCTGTACCTGCAAATGTGGTTTGAGGACTTAAGATTCACAGCAAACCCTGAAGCCTCCAGTTGTTGGTTTATGAACTATACTTTCGTGGCAATCTGAAAATGCTTAAATCTAATATTCAACTACAGAGATCTGCTTCACTAAGAAGTTGTATAAATGGGTTAATTTCTCCCAGAGAGGACTGCATAAATCGGGCATTAAGGAAGATTACCTTTAAAAAAGAAACTAGAAACGTTTTTTCTCAAAATTGGGGTGAGAAGGGAAGGGAGATTACCTTGCTCTTTTTAGACAAGTTACTGAAAACCTGTGGAAAATGTGGATAAGCCTCCTTTTGCAAAGCAAATGACTCTCTATGCTCAAGTCAGCTGTGGCTCTACATTTCCCCACATTGTATTTCTGTAAACTAATGTACATTTATAAATGGTCCAGTTACTCCAATTAGTAAGTTTATGGTTACTGTCAAATCACCAGAGAACCAATAAAAGTGGCTCCCAACAGAGAAGGTGTTGGATATGTCTTCTAAGCTTGGGAGGGTCATCAGGATTGCAATTTTTAAATTCAGTGACTATCACCATACTTCCCCCATTTTCAATGCAAGCCTCTTCCAACTAAAACTGAAACACTAACTGGTTAGAATCTTAAAGAATGATAAAGGCACCAGCTTTAAAAATACACTGGGTTTAGGCAAACCTCAGTTTGCCTAAATCTACAAATACATGTTACTAATGTGCATGTGGCCTGACTGAAATAACTGCACAAGACAACCTGCGTTTACCTTCTTTTCCTTTTATTTTGTTTGATTCCCAATGAAAACATTCACTCCTTGTCTACAAACCAGAGCTTCCTCACTTGGCCATTTTATATACAGGACCTTGATGTGGGCAACAGGAAAAAGTACGTGAACTTGACACCAAGGCACATCAATATCAAAAGGCTTCTAGTCATGCCTGCTGCTGGGTAACCTCGAGTGAGTGAATCAATGAACACTAATGTTACCTCTCTTCCTGCACTGTGACAAGAGGAAGCAGCCTCAACAACATAATCCAAGCATCTTGCCTCATCTGTTACTTGGTCACCAGCTGGGCCATCTTATTTCCACATACGCAGACCAGGAAGGCACAGGTGCTGTGGGGAATCCAGAGGGACTCCTACTGCAAGTATTTAACAGGCTGTGACAGCTGATCCAACAAGGGAAGCAGAAGTCCAGAGAAGAACCTGCTTGATATGACCTACTGACTTCACTAAGCCACACTGGGTTTGTCTTCCCCGTGTAGACAACCAGCTGTCCTCACAGAGGGGTTATGAAGCACGGCAGCAGCTGCCAGTGCTGCCTGCAAGGCCTGATGGAGGGTGAAGGGCGGCAGGCCAGAACAACTGTCATCTGAAGGGCCCTGCTTGCTCCTGCTGTTTTCATTCTGGGGCGCACTCTTGGAAAGCCCTCATTCTTAGTCACCAATAGGCAGGCTCAAAACTATGTCTTCCAACTATCAGTATTCCCAAGTCTCCCTGCTCCCTAGTTGAAAGGGCCTGTTTGAAAATTTCTAATAAAATACTGTTCTTTACAACCTCAGATAGCTAAGAACTCAAAAAACAGAGAACCCTGCTTGAAATCATGTCCCGGGATACCTAANTTTGTCCCTGAAGACCAAAAACACCTCCCAGTGTGGATCAGACAGAGCTGCTTCTATAAAGCTTGTGTTAACTAGACAGTAACATCACCCATTCAGGAAGACAAAAGTTGGTTCTGGAAAACCAGGCTCTATGCAGAATATTTAAGAGTGAAACTGACAAATTAAGCTGGGGTGACAGGAACCACTGGAAGAAGAACCACTTTTGAATTTTTGCCAGAGGCAAAATAAAACAAATATAAATCTCAGCTGGAAGTGATCTGTTTGGATGGCCTGAGTTAAAAGCAACACAATTGTTATAGAACAATGATTTGAAAGTACACACTACCCCCTCCCCAGATACACTGTACAATCTCTTCTAAAAACTTTTAAAGCAAAGGAGAATGGACCAGACGATTCTTCATGTCAATCCACGGTGCCGACTGATCCCAAATACTAAATGATACAAAGGAGAGCCTTGAAAAAGTCAGGAGAAATCAGTGTAAACTGACTGTATTTCAATTTACTTCAATACCCTCAACTATCCCACCTGTACCTGCAAATGTGGTTTGAGGACTTAAGATTCACAGCAAACCCTGAAGCCTCCAGTTGTTGGTTTATGAACTATACTTTCGTGGCAATCTGAAAATGCTTAAATCTAATATTCAACTACAGAGATCTGCTTCACTAAGAAGTTGTATAAATGGGTTAATTTCTCCCAGAGAGGACTGCATAAATCGGGCATTAAGGAAGATTACCTTTAAAAAAGAAACTAGAAACGTTTTTTCTCAAAATTGGGGTGAGAAGGGAAGGGAGATTACCTTGCTCTTTTTAGACAAGTTACTGAAAACCTGTGGAAAATGTGGATAAGCCTCCTTTTGCAAAGCAAATGACTCTCTATGCTCAAGTCAGCTGTGGCTCTACATTTCCCCACATTGTATTTCTGTAAACTAATGTACATTTATAAATGGTCCAGTTACTCCAATTAGTAAGTTTATGGTTACTGTCAAATCACCAGAGAACCAATAAAAGTGGCTCCCAACAGAGAAGGTGTTGGATATGTCTTCTAAGCTTGGGAGGGTCATCAGGATTGCAATTTTTAAATTCAGTGACTATCACCATACTTCCCCCATTTTCAATGCAAGCCTCTTCCAACTAAAACTGAAACACTAACTGGTTAGAATCTTAAAGAATGATAAAGGCACCAGCTTTAAAAATACACTGGGTTTAGGCAAACCTCAGTTTGCCTAAATCTACAAATACATGTTACTAATGTGCATGTGGCCTGACTGAAATAACTGCACAAGACAACCTGCGTTTACCTTCTTTTCCTTTTATTTTGTTTGATTCCCAATGAAAACATTCACTCCTTGTCTACAAACCAGAGCTTCCTCACTTGGCCATTTTATATACAGGACCTTGATGTGGGCAACAGGAAAAAGTACGTGAACTTGACACCAAGGCACATCAATATCAAAAGGCTTCTAGTCATGCCTGCTGCTGGGTAACCTCGAGTGAGTGAATCAATGAACACTAATGTTACCTCTCTTCCTGCACTGTGACAAGAGGAAGCAGCCTCAACAACATAATCCAAGCATCTTGCCTCATCTGTTACTTGGTCACCAGCTGGGCCATCTTATTTCCACATACGCAGACCAGGAAGGCACAGGTGCTGTGGGGAATCCAGAGGGACTCCTACTGCAAGTATTTAACAGGCTGTGACAGCTGATCCAACAAGGGAAGCAGAAGTCCAGAGAAGAACCTGCTTGATATGACCTACTGACTTCACTAAGCCACACTGGGTTTGTCTTCCCCGTGTAGACAACCAGCTGTCCTCACAGAGGGGTTATGAAGCACGGCAGCAGCTGCCAGTGCTGCCTGCAAGGCCTGATGGAGGGTGAAGGGCGGCAGGCCAGAACAACTGTCATCTGAAGGGCCCTGCTTGCTCCTGCTGTTTTCATTCTGGGGCGCACTCTTGGAAAGCCCTCATTCTTAGTCACCAATAGGCAGGCTCAAAACTATGTCTTCCAACTATCAGTATTCCCAAGTCTCCCTGCTCCCTAGTTGAAAGGGCCTGTTTGAAAATTTCTAATAAAATACTGTTCTTTACAACCTCAGATAGCTAAGAACTCAAAAAACAGAGAACCCTGCTTGAAATCATGTCCCGGGATACCTAACAGTGAACCACAATACTGAATCAAACGGGGGAACAGTAGAGCCAAAGATGCCTGGCAGTTAACACTAAAACCCTTAAGAGCTAACTTGCTCAGTGAGAACTTACTCCACACAACGCACTACGTGACACTTTACGTGTATTAAACATTTCATCTGCCCAACAATTCTGTGAAACGGACTAAAATTACGCTTACTGAACAGACGGAGAAACTAAGGCACAGCTGGTAAGACACCTGCCTAAGTTCACCAAGTCACAAGTGGGACAGTCTAGATTTGGCCATAACTCACTGACAAAACAGCAAAACTTTTTAAACTGCAGAGATGGACAAACTGATAGCAATCTAAATCAGCTTGATTCCATTTAACTTCCCTCCCTTTATCTAACTGTCATTTATTCTTCAAGACCCTACTCCACTGTCACATCTGAGAAGCCTTTCCTAAATGTTCACTACTCTATGCCAAGCACTGGCAAACTATACCTGTGGGCCAAATTCATCCAACCACCTGTTTTAGTTAAGTTCTACTGGAATGGTACAAAGGCAAAGCTGACAGTTGTGACAGAAATGTCTAGTGCACAAAGCCTAAAATATTTATTATTGGGCCCTTAACAGAAAAAGTCTGCTGCTCCCTGCAAAAGTTAAGCCCTATGCCCCTCACCATTCCCAAACATGAGATTCTCAAGGGCAAAAGCAGGGGCTGAGTCATCCTGACATATGCAGCACCAGGAAGGGAGGGATAGGGAGAGGGAAGTGGGATAAAAGGAAAAGAAACCTCGCCTATCAGAGATTCACAGAACTAACAGTTCCCAATCATTAAGTGACTAACTCACGGTCACACAACTCATTGGCAGTCCAGCTGTGAAAGAATCTAGTTCTTCAAACTCCCCACATGCTACCACACCAGACTGTTAGCTTTCAGCACGATGTATAGCCCCACTAATCTTCTAGTTCATGTACAATTTGCTTCACTCTCCAGGGTAGTATTTGGTATTTACCTAAGCTAGTCTTAAATTCCAATGCTATAACTTGACTGCACTACTTGTTTTTTCTTCCCCCCAAGGTTGATCTCTGCCAGGAAACTGTCGGTTAGAATGCCCCTTTCTTAATACTGTAAGAGATACTAGCGCTGACATCAGTAAAGTGCTTAGTGTGAATCATCCCTGTGTCTGAGAGATCCGATGTAGAGGGGGCTGCGACAACACACACGGCACATCTCTGCCAGCTGCTTGGACCCAGGAGTTTGTGTCCTCAGGTGGACGAATCTCCTCCCCTCCATCTCCCCACCCAGTGATGTCAAGAGAGCCCCCTTCAGAACCAAACTCTTGACCTAAGGAGGCCCCGCCAAGTCAGCAAGCTGCTGTGCTACAGCCTGAACTGAGTCAGGAGCCCAGCCTGGAGTGCTGCATCCCCTGCCATGGCTATGAGCCCACAGTCTGAATGCCACTGAACGTGACCTCCTTCAAAGGCCAGTGATTCTTAAAGTGGCACCAATCACTCTACCTCTGATTTCATCTCACAGCACTCACTACCTACTGGGTCCCATTGACTGAGCAATGGTAGGGTCTTCCTCTTCACCCTACACTTTTATCTTCATGACACTTCTGTGAGGAAGCAGCTGTCCGCTCAAAGCCAGATGCAAAACTTATTGGTGGGCTCTAACCTGGGACGGTGGCCTTGACAACATATTCTAATCAAGTGAGCCAGTAGGTAATATGTAGCTTCCAGGAGCCAGAAATTTTCACCTGATAGAAGAGTCTTGCTTCTCCTAGACAAGTAGTTACTTCTCTTCCTATTTTTAAAAAAATATTTATTTATTTGGCTGCACTGGGTCTTAGTTGTGGCATGCGGGCTCTTTAGTTGTGGCATGCGAACTCTTAGTTGCGGCCTGTGGGATCTAGCTCCCTAAGCAGGGATTGAACCTGCATTGGGAGCACAGTCTTAGCCACTGAACCTCCAGGGAAGTTCCTTCCCTTCCTATTTTTATACATAATATGAACACATTCTACCTTTTACTAATATATCTATGCCTACGCATAGGGTGGCTAAGTCATCTGATCCTTCTGCTTCTGCTGCTAAGTCGCTTCAGTCGTGTCCAACTCTGTGGGACCTCATAGACGGCAGCCCAGCAGGCTCTCCAGTCCCTGGGATTCTCCAGGCAAAAACACTGGAGTGGGTTGCCATCTCCTTCTCCAATGCATGAAAGTGAAAAGTGAAAGTGAAGTCACTCAGTCGTGTCCGACCCCACGGACTGCAGCCTATCAGGCTCCTCTGTCCATGGGATTTTCCAGGCAAGAGTACTGGAGTGGGATGCCACTGCCTTCTCCGTCATCTGATCCTACTTGCTGACAAATCCATACCTCAATACACTAGGGTCAAGATATGGTCAAGGGCCCAGTTAACAGACTACGTCCATGAATACAGGCCACGATGCAGTAGCTACCAACTACCTCAGGAATTTGCTCATACTTGAGAATTATCTCTCACATCAAGAAAAGCAATAAGGTTATACTAAATCTTAGCTTTCGAACTTCTTAGAACTCAAAACAAAAACCAAGTGAAGTCTTCCCTATGTCATACCATCCCTAAATGAAAGCAAGGTCAGTTACTTTTAAAAGTGAACGTTGTGACTTTCACATTTTCTCCGCCTTTCCAGGCCCTTCCACAGACCAATCTCCAAGTGTCATTTTTATTGAAAGGCAGCCAACTTATTCTTCATTACCACTTGCTGAGGAAAAACTCTTTAAATCTCTTCTTCCTGGTTCTTCTCTATTTAATCACCACTGTTTAGTAAGGTATAAATGGGTAATAAATACTCACCCCAGGCTGATAAATCAGTCAGTGGTCTGGTAAGGGAGGTAGATGCCGTATCTGTGAAGTTCAATTTTCCATGCTTTGTCTGTTTTCCTGCCTCCCCTCATAACATACAAATACCTCCTCCAGAAAGTCTTCTCCAAGTCAGCAAATGGAGGTATAAGACAACTTATACTTCATTTGATGTACTGGAGGCATTTATCTGAACAGATGACTACATACACTTGCCTTGGCTGTCTCAATGAGTTTTTAACCTCAGAGTCTCAGAAGTTGAAAGCACAACCTCCTAGGTTCTGTGACTGCTCACTCTAACCTTCTGTACTCAGACAAGTGTTCACTTCATTATGCCACTTGATAACACTGCCCTAGAAATTCAAGTTAATTCTGGTCACCAACAAGAGGAATCCATACACTATTTTGATTTTCCCCAGTCTTGGGATGGCAAGTTCTAATACATGAATGAATGTCAGATCCAGTAGCAGGAAAGCCTGACACAGTAACTAACACTGCCCATGTTCTTGGCTGCTTTCCTTTGTCATGATGCCCTCCTCCCCCCATCCTGTTCCTAAACCATAATTCAAGGAAGATCCACCCACTGGCTGCACACAGCTAATGTGGGAGAATAGCACTAACATGTGTCAACGCTGGTCAACCTGAACCAATCCTCCAAACAACTCTATGAGATTGGAACTAACATGATTCCATTTCTATGGTGAGAAAACTGATGCTTAGTAAAGTTAACAGGCAGAGAAGTGACATAAGAGACATACCCACTTGCTTTTAATGTTCTTTCTGACCACACAACACAGACGTTTCTCTTTACTCAGAAATATTACTTAGGATTATAAACACTTACATACTTATTTCATTTCACTAACCTACTCTGTAAGTTCTTTGAGTAAGCACACAGAAGCAGAATATACATGGGACTTGGCCATCAAAACAGCAGATTTGAGTTCAAATCTCAGTTCAATTACTTACTAACTGAATGACCTTAAGCTAGTGACTCATCCTGAGACTCAGTTTACTCTTCTGTAAGATGGTGATGGTGAGTCGAAGTGAAAGTCACTCAATCTTGTCCAACTCTTTTCAACCCCATAGACTATACAGTCCATGGAATTCTCTAGGCGAGAATACTGGAGTGGGTAGCCTTTCCCTTCTCCAAGGGATCTTCCCAACCCAGGGATCAATCCCAGGTCTCCCGCATTGCAGGCAGATTCTTTACCAGCTGAGCCACAAGGAAAGCCCAAGAATACTGGAGTGGGTACCCTATCCCTTCTCCAGCGGATCTTCCCAACCCAAGAATCGAACCAGGGTCTCCTGCATTGCAGGTGGATTCTTTACCAACTGAGCTATCAGGNTGGGTAGGGCCCTTGGGGCTTATCTCTTTGCGCCACTTGTTCTCTTGGATGCAGAAGGGAGCTATACTTCCCGCTGGGCGTGCAACTGCACCTCTCCTCACCTCACCATCTATTGCCATATTGCCAGCCTAGGGGAGGGAAGGGGGTTTCATAGGAGACACTTGAATGGGCTAGAATGACTTGCTGAAAAACCAAATACCTTCCCTTCCACTTCTCTCTACCAGGGCTTCATCCCTACTATAAACGGTAAAGCAGTTGTCTAATCATTTCCTTCCTACTGAGTTGCCCTTTGCTTTGTGCTGTTCTCCCTCGGAGTCTGCATCAGCCTTCCCGTCTCTTCCTGTTCCCCTAAGACCATTGACTCCCACATGGCAAAGCCCCTATTCATTTCTTAAGTATGTGTTGAGCATCTGGTGTGTGAACCAGGCTGTTTTTGGCGGGGAGAGGCAGGTCCCTGTCCCATGCCTTGGCTTCCTGGTCAGCATCTCTGCTGTTCTCCCAACCTTTTCTCTTTCTGGCCATAGCAGCCTCTTAGTCTGCTGTGTGTTTTCCAGGGTCCAGCGAAGCACCTAGCTAAGCCAGGGGATTTTAAACTGTTTTGTCTTCTTTATTCTCCCTCAGCTTCACTGTGCATTCCCCGCCTCCGTTTTGTTTTGTTTTGTTTTTAATAGAAGAACTTTATTTATTTATTATTTTGGCTGGGTCTTCACTGTGGCGTGGGGGCTCTTAATTGTGGTGCATGGGCTTTCTCTAGCTAAGGCACATGGGCTTCTTGGGGATGCTCAGGCTTCTCTTGCTGCGGCGCGTGGGTTCAGTCACTGCAGCACATGGGCTTAGTTGCCCTGCAGCATGTGGGATCTTAATTCCCCAACCAGGGATCAGACCCATATCCCCTTTGTTGGAAGGCGGACCACCAGGGAAGTCCCTCCCCCTTTTCTTATATTTGTTTTATTTATTAGTTGGCTGTGTCAGGTCCTAGTTGTGGCACATAGTATCTTTAGTTGCAGCACGCACACTGTTAGTTGCAGCAAGGGGATTCTAGTTCCCTACCCAGGGATCATACCTGGACCCCCTGCATTGGGTGTGTAGAGTCTTAGCCCCTGGACCACCAGGGAAGCCCCGCCCCCACTACCATTTTCAAACATGAGAGACTTTCCTAAGTAACTAAGGTTGGAATTTGGGAAATGGAGAAAAGAGAAGCAGCAGAGTGAGGGTCTGGGAAGGAGAGGGAGAGTCAGGTCCCGGGCTCTCTGTAAGTGAGAGGGATAAGAATGGGACTTTTGAGCATCTCAGAGCACACCCACACATACCACAATCTCTTGCCTCCTTATCACTTTTTTAAAAAATGCACTTTCTCCTGTTCCAAGGTAAAAAACCGTGGCAAGGCAGTGACCCAGAATCAGATGTCCTCCCTGACTCCACCCTATAAGCCCTTCAGAGTATTCCAGGTGTCCATCTGCCTCACCCCCATTCCCCTGGCCTGTGTGTGTGTGTGTGTGTGTGTGTGTGTGTGTGTGTAATGGCATCTGCTCTCTTCTAGGTTTCTGTTTGGAGACAGGCCCTTTTGGTGGGTCCATGAGTCTGGGTACTATAGCCAGGCCCCAGCCCAGGTTCACCAGTTCCCCTCTTCTTGTGAAACTGGCCCAGGTGAGAAGCCCCAAACCTCCCTCGCCCAATGTGGTTAGCGTTTGGTGAGTGTTCAATAGTACTTTTCAGCTGGGACCACCTAATCATCAGAGGCCTAGTCTCCCAGTTACTGGACCAGAGAACAAAGAAACCCAGGGAAGAAATGTAGGAGAAAAACACCCATGCCAGTGTGCCAGTTGCTCACCTTGTATTGACTAGAGCCAAGTTGTCAAGGCAGAAGTCTGACAATAGTGACTGCAGGCTAGGGGCGTGGTGGGGGAGGCTTCAGGGCAGAGGGAGCTATGGCCAGTGCTGGAGGAAGGCTCTCTTGTGGCCACAGGGAGGCAGCTGTGTTGAGCTATTACCAGGTGCACCTGTGCTCCCACCAAACTCAGCTCCCACCACAAACTGAGTTTCTGAATCCCCCGGCAGGCAGCCCTTCTGGACACTGTATGATCACAGGAGCAGCCCTCTGGCCCGTAATGACGGCCATCTCTTCCCAGATGGCCACTCGGGCCCACAGGTACACCTTGGCATCGCCCACCAGTGGGGGTGGGGTGATGGTACCCTGGACCCAAAAGCCCTGCAGCAGGGTGGCCTGAGAGCTGGAGTTCTGGGGACCCCAGGTTATTTGGTCCAAGTGCCTGGGTGCTCAGGGAAGCCCAGCAGTGCATGGACATCTCGTGAACCATCTGCTTCTCTTCTTTTTAGCCGCTGGGTGAGGGTGATTCCTAGCTTGGCTTATTGCACCTTCCTGCTGGCGGTCGGCTTATCTCGGGTCTTCCTCTTAGCACATTTCCCTCACCAAGTGTTGGCTGGCTTAATAACTGGTGAGCAACTGGGGCAACGGGGTGGACCCAGAGGGTGCCATTGACAGTGGGAGGACCAGTGTACGATCTTCCCATTGTACGGCCAACCCCAAGTCCCCCTTCTGACAAACTACCCTGCTGTTCGGGGTGAGGGTCATATCCCCAAACTCCTTGAAGCTGCTGTCACCCTGCTCCCCTAGGTGCTGTCCTGGGCTGGCTGATGACCCCCCAGGTGCCCATGGAGCGGGAGCTAAGTTTCTATGGATTGACCTCGCTGGCCCTCTTGCTGGGTGCCAGCCTCATCTACTGGACCCTCTTTACACTGGGCCTGGATCTTTCATGGTAAGTTCTGCTTTGAAGCTTGGGGAAGTAGGGGCCTGTCCTGCCTCCCCGATATCTGGCCTGGTGGCTCTCTGGTTCGCTATTGTTCAATAGGGACATGTTACCAGTTCACATACAGTCTCCTGAACATGGCGGTAGACCCCAAAGGGATAGAAAGCCATCAGCCCTCTGGGTCCCAGGGGAATACCTCTCCTGGCAAAGACTCTTGCTCTCCACAGGTCCATCAACCTAGCCTCTAAGTGGTGTGAGCGGCCCGAGTGGGTGCACTTGGACAGCCGACCTTTTGCCTCCCTGAGCCGTGACTCAGGGGCCGCCCTGGGTCTGGGCATTGCTCTGCACTCTCCCTGCTATGCCCAGGTACGGCGGGCACATCTCAGATATGGCCAGAAACTAGCCTGCCTTGTGCTGGCCATGGGGCTGCTGGGCCCTCTGAACTGGCTGGGCTACCCACCTCAGATCAGCCTTTTCTACATCTTCAATTTCCTCAAGTACACCCTCTGGCCATGCCTGGTCCTGGCCCTTGTACCCTGGCTGGTGCACACATTCAGTGCCCAGGAAACACCACCCATCCGCTCTTCCTGATTCTAGATGCCTCCTGCACCCACCTCCCCTCACAAAGCCTGTGCTCTGTGACCTCCACCCTTGGGAGGCAGCTCCGTCCACTTCCAGCCCCAGCGAGCCCTGCTCATGTTGAATTTTCTAGTTCTCCCACTACCTGGTCACAGCCCCAAAGAGGGGCCTTTTCTCTCCCAGAAAGGTCCTCCTGCCTTCCCTCCCAAGTCCCCAAAGAGCAAAGGCAACAGTGAGAACAGTGGGTTTCTGTAACACTGTGAGGGGCTCGGAGCAGCCCCAATAAAGCCCTTCTACACCTCTGGACTCCTCTCTTGGCTCTGTGAACACCTCCACTGGACTTGGCTATGCATATGCAGGGCAACCCTTGCCAGACCGCTTGTTCTGCACCCACTCCAACCTTGTGCCCACAGAGGCTGAGAGTCAAAAGGAAAAGCAAGCCCTTAGCCCTGGGCCCCCTTCCTACCACCACCACCTCAGCCACACAGAGGTCCCAAGAGATCCTGTGGCTACGTTCAGGGAAACCTTGTTCTTTAACCTACAGGACAGAGATCCCACTCCCTCCCACCCCAGCCTCTGTTTCCTAAATTGTTTAGTCCAGGGACTGGAGAAAAGAAGAGTAGGAAGCCCAGAGAACAGAGACATTGGCCCCAGAAGGCATTGCTAGAAACAAGTTTATTTCCATAAGGACACACAGTGTAACAGGTTACAGGATACTTAAGTGAAATCTATGTCCAGGGAGACAAAGCAGGGAGTGGGTTTACATGAGAACCAGACAGGCCATGGGAAGAGGGAGGGGAAGGGGCCCAGAGCTGGGGCTCAGCCCCACACCCCAGGAAGATCTCGAACACACTAACAACGAGCAAGACATGGTGCATGATAAACCTGTGGTGGTGGGACTCCTGCCCCTCCCCTGGCTCCCTCAACCCTGCTCAGGCCCCCATTAGGATAATAAATACGTAAACAGATTGGTGGGGCCCTGGGGAGGGGGAGAAGGAAAGAATATGCCGGGTTGGGGAGAAGGAGGGAGGAAGACTTAGCCCCCCAGGAGCTTCTTCCCATCTTTGGTTTCCCACAGGCTGGACAGCATTCCCTAAAAGTCTTGTGGGCTCCTAGCCCTGGAAACAAGGCTAGGCCGGGCTCCTGGGAGAGAAAGTACAGCTCCCAGCCTCATCCAGGTCTTAGTTTCCCTGGGCGTGGCTCATAAAGGAAGCCCAGAGGAAGGGAAGCTAAAGCTGAGGGCAGGCTCCTGGGTTCTGTCCCTGCTCCTTCTGGAACCCCCACCCACTCTCACCCTCCCCAGGTTTCAAAGCCAAAGGTCCTAGGAGGGAGTTGGGCCCTGACCCTTCTGCTTGCAGTATGCTGGGTGGCTGGGGAAATTTGGTCCTGAACAGCAGGGGGGCTCTCACCAGCCTGGAGTCCCCCTCCAGGGACCACCTTCTCCCCTTCCCCAGAGAGTGCCAGCGGAGGGGCAGGGAGGCCGACAGATTACGATGGGGAGCAGGCCTGGTTCTGCAGCTCCTCTTGGTCCCGCAGAACCCGAGAGTCCAGCCCCCTCCCTCCCCACACACTTTCCTGCTCTCCAGCCCCTGAGAAGGGGAAACAGGCCCTGAGGAGTGCAAGGCAAGGCTGCCCTGCCCACAGACCTCAGGCCCACATCCTAGAGCACAGAGCTGAGGCCAGGAGAAAGATGGAGGAGAGGGGGGCTCTGTGGAGATGGAGAGGACACCAGGAAAAATGGTGAGAATCGGCAGGAGCCCACCTCCCCTCCCCTCCCCATCTTAAGACTGTAGAGAGACCCTCTGGATCCTCCCCTGGCGCTGGAGAGGGGAGGAAGGTGAAATTAAGGCATTTCTCCCTAAGTCAGCTGAAGCCAAGGCACCAAACTTGCTGTTCCCTCCTCACTTAGGGAGCCCCCAGAGCCAGAAGGTGCTTTCTGGGCCCAGTGCCCACCTTGAGCTGGCCCAGGCTCCAGGGGGAACAAGGTCAGGACGCAGGAAGTGGGTGTGGGAAAGCACATGGGAGAAGGCCTAGACGGGCCTTCAGAAAGAGCAGACTTCTAAGCTGAGACCTGGGCCACGGAGGCGGAAGGGGGGCCTGAGGCAGCTTAGAAGAGCAGCAGGGGCGAGGCTGAGAGACCCACACAGCACACGTCGTTGAATGTGTGACTTTTTGTTTTTAATAGAAAAAATAAACAAAATCACAATGATGAAGCCCGAGAGATGGGGGCCAGGGCGTCACAGGGCAGGCTCCTGTTCCATAGGCTCCTCTGCTGGCCTGTGGGGACAAGCACAAGGAGAGGCGCTGAGGCAATGGTCGGGGTTGGCGGGGTGGCCTGGGCGAGGGCTGGGAGAGGGGGGCGCGCCTCACCTGGGGCTGTGCTCCCGGGCTGCAGCCGCCTGGGCCTGCTCGGCCCCCACCGACAGCAAGGCCATGGCGCTCACAGTCTCAGCCTCCTCTGTCTCACCTGCCTGGGCCTCCCGCAGGGAACGGCCTAGGCCAGCAGCGAACCTCTGCACACAGCTCCAGTGTTTGCCTGTGGACGAGGGGTGGGCAAGGGGTCAAGGAGGGGCAGGAACCCCCAACCGTATGGACTTCCCCAGCCCTGTCATGCACTCAGGTTTTTTGCCTCTACTCAGCAAGTTGGGGCCTAAGCCCCTTTGCCTGTCCCCACGTACTCTGNCCCCCGTCCCATCCAGGCAGCAGACCCGACCTGGCCCACCACCCCTCCCTGCTGGCTGCTCAACTCACCGAGCAGCTTCTTGCTGTCCAGCTTCTGCCGGTTGAGGGGGCTGGTACCATAGAGCAGGGTGTGGTACTCAGAGTGCACTGTCTGGATCTCATCCAGTGTGGCTTTACGACCCCGGATTCGCTGTAGGGAGAGAGGGCAGCTAGAGGGGGGGCTGGTGATTAGGCTGGCGCTGCAGGCCTAGCACCTCTCTCTGCCTCATGGTCTAGGCACATGAAGCCACCTTCTAGCCTCAGGAGATCCAAAGGTGGCTGTGGTTTTTTTTTTTTTAATCGATGGGACACTGCGATTCTTTTTATTTTTGGCCGTGCCATGCAACACACAGGATCTTAGTTTCCCAAGCAGGGATGGATCCCGGGTTCCCTGCAGTGGAAGCGCCGAATCCTCATCAATGGACCTCTGGGGAAGTCCCAGGAGATGCAAAGTTTTTTGAGAAAGTATGCCTCGGTCCCCCAGGGACCCCAGCCCAGGACCCTCCCCCATTCAGCTGGGGACCATGGGGGCACCAGGCCACAAAGGATGGAACTGGGAAGCAAATGGGGGCCTGACACTGAAGTCAGGGGTTGAAAAGAGAATGAGGAAGAGACACAGAGGCAGCCTCGACACAAGAAACACAGGACTTTCGCTGGGTTTGAGGTGGAAGCTGGAAGGAGGGGGACCCATTACCTCGCACTTGCTGAGCAGGCCTGTCTCCTGCAGCCGGGACCAGATGCTCTGAATCCGGCCGGCGTGCTCAGGGTGCACATGTGTGTTCCCGCACATGCACTGATGCTTCAGCATGAACGTGTCATAGACCACACCTGGGCCGGAGACACACCTGTCAGCCAGCACAGCTCCGGGCCGTGTCACAGCCCGGCCCGCCACCCTCAGCGGAGCTCACCGAGTTCTCCCTGGCCCACCCTGGTCCCAGCCCCTCCTTGTGGCCACCCCAGCTGCCCTCCCGCATGCCTGCTCCTCTTCTCTTCCTGAAATTCCTTTGCCCCATCACCGCCTGTCAGCAGTCTCCCTGCTCCTCAAGCCTCCACCAGGCTGCCGACACCCCCATCCGCTTTAACCTCACAGCACCTCCTCCTTCCCTTTGTCCCCCGTCAGAGCCTCTGTGTGCCGCCAGCCATCCCAACACCCCACTGGTGAGTGGGGACCATCCTTAAGTGGGGTCCCTCAAAGGGACCATCCGTGCCCCTACAGACCCCAGCTCTGGGTGCTTTCACGTGGAAGAGCTTTCTGGAATGGACCGAAGCCTCAATCTTAACTTCAAAGGGAGGGGAAAGAGCCAGAGGAGCACGGCCCCACTGAGACAGCGGGCTCCCTCCACCCAGGCCTCCAGGGCAGAGGCATCGAGGAAGCAAAATCAGTGGTCCCTCGGTGTGGGGCAGGGGAGCCCTGAAAAAGATGCTGCTCCCGGAGCGCATGGACATTCACCCCCACCTGCCCAGGGAAGCAGAGGCTGCCACCAGGACACAGGTGGCTGTGCACACAGGGACACAGCCAAGGCCTGTCTCCCTCCCTTCAGGGTGCTCGGAGGCTCCCTGGCCATCCCTCCAGAGCAGAGGCTATACCTCATCCCTTCACAACATCCAAGACTGGATGCCATGCCATGCACAGCATGCCACCCACCGCACCCCGCCCCCGCCCCCGCCCCTGCAACACACACAATGAAAGACGGCTCATGGGGGAAGGGCGCACCTGTGGTGAAGAGGTGCTTCGTGGGCTGGTCTGGGGGGCTCTTCATGCCCCCAGGGGCAGCAGGTGAGGACTGGGTGCGGCCCAGGGCCTGGTGGGGCACAGTGGCCAGGCTGAGGGGTGCCTGGTATACCTGCAGCGGCTGCAGCTGCTGGGTGTCTGCAAATGCCTGGGAAGGAGAGAGCGGGAGGGAGCCTGGGTGAGGCTGAGGCTGAGATGGAAGTGAGGACAGGTGCCCGGGGGGGCCTCCTGGGGGGGCCTGAATCCAACCCTCTCTTCCAGATCTCCTTCCTCCAGCTCCTCCCTCCAGGGACAGGAGACACTCCAGTCTTAGCCATCTCCATCTTCATCTCCATCCCCGAGGAGATGGGGAGGGGTGGGGGGACGAGATGAGTCATGCTACCAGAGTAACATTGAGGTAAGCTGTTGGGAGGGACGGGGGTGTGGGAGGGGGTGGGATGAGTCAGGCCCCGAGGCCTCAGCTGTGTCCGCCATGAATGGAGCGTGCGGAGTGTGCACTCGGCGCCAGGGCAGACTGTAGTACAGCGGGGGCGGGTGTGTACACACGCTCGCACGCAGAGACCGACGCACAACCGGCCCTACGTAGGCAGAGACGCAGATACACAGACCACGTGCATCCAAGTGTGCATGTGCGCGCGTGCGTGCGCGCGCGCGCGCACACACACACACACACACACACACACACACACAGAGAAGCAGACAAGCGGGGGCAGTCACAGTCAGAGGGAGGGGCTGGCAGACGGGGCAGAGAGAGCTCTAAGACTGACAGCAGCTCTCTCTCTTCCACAGCCCCTTGTCTCTTTCCTGCTCCCCTGGGCACAGCCTGGAAACTGCAGACTGCAGAGAGGGAAGAGCAGACGGAAGGGCAAAGGTGCAAAGAAGAGGCGGGAGGACAGACGGGTGGTGATCAAGGGCCAGGGCACAGGGGGCCACCTTTTTGTAACCAGCACTGGACTCCTCCAAGTCGGGCCCCTCTTCAGCACCGCTCTCGCGCTCCTCATCCTTGACCTGGATGCAGTCCTCCTCCTCCTCCTCTTCCTCCTCCTCCTCTTCCTCTTCCTCCAGGTCTTCCTGGGTGCTCTCACTCTCCGTGGAGCCTTCTCGGGGTATGGTCAGGGCTCCCTCCCCAAGCAAGGCATCCTGCTGCTCCGTTAGCTCCTCCTCTGTCTCCTCGGGGTGGGTGGTGGGCTGCCGAGGCAGCTCCCCCGTCTTGGTAAGGATCTGGAAGCAGAGCCAGGAGGCCCATCAGCTGGGATGGGGGTGCAGCCAAGCAGCCCGAGGCCCCGAGTCTATTCCTGCCCTCCTCCTTCCCCAGTGGCCGCCCAGCCCATACAGAGCTTTGATGTGGGCAGAAAAAGGCAAGGTGGGGACTTCCCTGGTGTTCCCGTGGTTAAGAAGCCACCTGTCAATATGGGGGGCCACAGGTTTGATCCCTGGTCCTGGAACTAAAATCTCACGTTTCAGAGGCAAACTAAGTCCTCACACCATAACTACGGAGCCCACACTCTAGAGTCCATGCCCCACAACAAGAGAAACCACCGCAGTGATAAGCCTGTGCATTGCAACTAGAGAAAGCCTGCAGCCAAAAATAAATGAGTACATAAAATAATGAGCTTTAAAAATAAATAAAATTTCCCCCTCAAAAAAATACAACACATTCTCTAAAAAAAAAAAAGGCAAGGTGACTCCTCTGATGCAGCAGGGAGTGGCCGAGGAGGTCAGATGCGCCTCCCTCTCTGCCAGCCTGGCACCCTCTGTGTCTTGCCCCTAGCAGAGCCCTGGATGTCGGCTTCTCCCAGCTCACCTTGCCCGCCAGCCCAGCACCCTCCTGTCCTGCCCCCAGCACAGCCCCAGATGTCAGATTCTCCTGGCTCACCTTGCCCAGCTGCAACTGCTGCTGCTTCTGCTTCTCCAAGAACTGCTGGTGCTGCTGCTGCATGACCAGCTGCTGCAGGGCCTGGGGGCTCTGGGGCAGCGGCGAGGACTGGGTGCGGCTCAGGGGCCGGTGCCGCGGGAGCTTGCCCACTGTCCGCATGCTGGTGGCCACACGCTCACCCGTCACCAGCGGGGACTGCCCATGGAGCGGCACTATGAGGTGGGGGAAGGGGAGCGAGCATTACTGTTAGGGAACCAGGCTCCCCACTCCCACCCCAAACTCTCCTTCTGGAACAGCGCCCTACCGGCCGGGGCAGAGCAGGTGGTGGAACCTGGGAGGGGCGTGGAGCACCTCTGCCCCCGGACCTAAGCCCTACTCTTCCTCCTCCCTTCAACTGAACAGTCTTGCTGCTCAGAGCCACCATCTCCAGCAAGCCTTCCTAGATTCACTGTTCCCTCCCTTTAATTCATTTAGTCAAACTTTTATGGTAGGCCCAGGAACATTTTTACGAACCAGGGTTCCTGGGCTTCTCTGGTGGCTCAGATGGTAAAGAATCTGCCTGCAGTGCAGGGACCCAGATTTGATCCCTAGGTTAGAAGAAGGGAATGGCAACCCAGTCCAGTATTCTTGCCGGGAGAATCCCATGGACAGAGGAGCCTGGCAGGCTACAGTCCATGGGGCTGCAGAGTCGGAAACGACTAAGTGACTAACACACACACACTACATACTCCCTTTAATTCACTTGCAAATACACAGTTTGGGGCCCTCCTTATGCATGAACAATGACTAGCTCTCCCCAGCTATAAGAACTCCCTGATCATGGACATAGATCCCACCCGGCTGAGAAGCCTAGCGGCCAAGATCATGAGACTTTTAAGCAGAACCTCTTCGGATGCTGCCAGGTCCTTACGGCCTGTCCGTCTAAAGCTATGCTGTCCAATCCCACAGCTGCCAGTCACACATGACCACTGAGCACTCGCAACGTGCCCTGTCTAAACTAAGATGTGCTCTAAGTATGAAATACCCACCAGATTTAAAAGACAGTATGAAAACCAAAATAAAATATTGCACTGCTAATTCTTTACATTCATTATATGTTCGGATAACAGCATCCTAGATAGACTGAGTTAGGTATAAGTTATTAAATTCAGCAATTTCTTTTTGTATTTTTTAATGTGGCTACTAGAACAAACACTTTAAAGTACATGTGCCACTTGTATTATATTTCTACTGGATGGCACTGCCCTGGAGTAGGAGCTCCATCAGGATGGTAGAGGTCAGGTACAGTGCCTGGCTGGCATCTGTAGAATGCGGAAAAAATCCATGATGCCGTTGAGGGGAGCTGTGACACGCCTGGTGAGTATCCCTGGCTACTTCTCCCTGACAAGTGGTCCCTCCAGCTGAGCCCTCAGGATGGGGTCTGGCCACGCCGCCTCCTCGCACAGTTGCCTGCCACTCACCAGCAATGAGGGTGCTCTGCTGCCGGGCTTGTTCCAGCAGCAGCACGTGCTGCAGCAGTGAGGCATGCCCGTGGGGGCTCGAGTCGCCCTCCAGGGCCACGCCCAGCAGGCAGCCAGGGATGGAGGATGTGCTCATGAACTTGCCGGTCAGTGCACCGCCCTGCCGCAGGGACTGGAGGGCCTGCCTCTCGGCCTCCTGCTGCGTCGACAGCTTCGGGGAGGCCTGGGATGGGACGGGAGATGGCGATGAGAGAAGGGTTTATACTGCCCCCCAAGGTCTGCCAATGTTGAACCAGTATCCCTCACCTACCCTCTGCCCACCCCCGCCCCTAGCTTTGGGGAGGACCTTCTGATCTCCCTCAGGACGTTGGGAGGATAAACGCGCCAGCTGGGGGCATCCAGGACCAAAGACTGAAACACCCAAGGGGACGTGCCCAGTACTCACGGTGAGGTGCGAGTTGGTGACAGTGACCGTGGCCTGCAGCCCTAGGGAGATGTTGGGCAGAGAGGGAGACGTGTAGAGGCTGAACTGGTTGGGGGAGGTGTCCGGAGGGAGGGCCCGGTGCTGGGGGAGCATCTGGGGAGCAGTTGGGAGAGACAGGTGTGAGAGCAGGCAAAGGACAGCCACCTCGGGCCAGGGCCAAGGTGGAGGGCTCCGAATGGCACCCCACTTCCCACACCAAGCCCCACCTGGGGGAACTGAGAGGTCAGAGCCATGCAGAGGCCCACAGGACACATCCCACTTCAGGGCAACAGGTCCCTCCAGTCTGTCCATGCGGGGCAGAGAGGCCCCTGCTGGGCACTCTCAGCCAGACAGAACGCACGGGGCAGGAAGCAGCTCTGGCCCACCCGCCCAGTCCCTGCTGGGCCTGTACCTCGGTGGGGATGTTGGGAACCGAGCCCGTAAAGCCATTCTCCGCGATGGTGCTGTGGGAGCTGTTGGGAGAGCTGGGGCCAGAGCCTGGCGCGCTATTACACACGGCGGACACTACGGGAGAGGCGGCTGTCACCTGGGCCTGCCGGGAGCAGCCCCCCCACTCCCCAGCCCTCAGAACAGGGACAAGAGACGAGCCCTTACCCCCAGGTCCGGCACCTGTGATCTCAACAGCTCTCTTCTTAAAGGTGCTAATGACGGTCCCATCTTTGCGACGCAAGAGGGGACTGCTTCTCCGCTCAGCCACCTTCTGCTTTAGCCTCGAACGTACTTTTAAGTTGGGTTCGGAGGCTGGGGAGAAGGCAGCTGGGGCTCAGACACGTCCACACAAGCGGACACACCTGCAGCCTGGCCCTTCCACGTTCCCACCTCTGCCTAACCCAGCCCCCACATAACCTGGGTGGCCAGGCTATACTCACCTGTTTTGCGGAGGGGGAAGTCATCGCGGCTGTCGTAGGGCCCAAGCAAAGGCAGTTTGTAGGAGGGAGGTGTCCCAGGGGGGCCGCTCTGGGGAGGGGAACTCTGGTCCAAAGAAGCATGGTGGGTTCCCCTGCGGGGTGGAGGGAACCAATAGAGACATGTCTAGGGGATCACCCAGCCTTTGGGGTAGAGGGAGGAGATGGAGACAGGTCTTGGGGATCACCCAGCCAGCTGGACCCACAACCAAGCAATCTACATTTATGAAACATCTACTGCCTATGGTGATACGAAATGGATCCTGGGGAGGGGGGTGAGGAGAGAAACCAGGAGTTGGGGGGAGTCCCATCTCCTAGGAGAGATTGCAGGGTCCCTACATGACTTCAGCCCAGAAGCCCCATGTCTGCCTGCAGCCAGGCAGCCCTTGAGCTGGGCACCTCTACAACCCACGCCTGTCAAGGGTCGTACCAGCATTTGGGATGCTGTGGGAGGGAATGGTTGAGGCCGCCTGGTGTGGGCTCCTTTGACTTCGACAGGAGGAATTCCTGGAGCCGTAGCTTCACCTCGGTGCTGGCGATGGCACCTGTGGGACGGGGCACGGCTGACCCAGGAGCTGGGGGCCAGGACCCCATGGCTGGGGGAGGGGCAGGAATCCCAGCTGCGACCCCCCGAGCCCAGAGGCGCCCCAGCCTCACTCTCTTTGCTCTTCTCCTTGTTTCGAAGGATGAGCAGCTGCTGCTCGAGCCGCTGCTTCTCCAGCTCCTCCTGCCGCTGCTGCTCCCGCTGCCGCTGCTGCTCCAGCTCCTGCTGCCTCTTGGCTGCCAGCATCTCCTGCTGCTGCTGCAGGGGCAGTGGGGAGGCAAGGTGAGCCGAGTCCAGGGCGGGGCGCGGAGGTCCAGGTGCCCTGGCCCCCACGCTCACCTTGAGGTGCTTCTGCAGCTGGACTTCATGCTGCCGGGTCAGGTGGTCATGTTGTTTCTGGAACTCAGCAAACAGAAGCTGCTTCTGCAATTGCTGCTGCTGCTTGAGCGCCAACAGCTCCTGCTGCAGTTGCTGCTCCCGCAGCGCGGGGTCCACGGGGCCTGCCAGAGCCCCCCGCAGCTCCACGGGGCTGGGGCTGCCTCCTCCCCCGCCCCCCATGGAGCTGGGCATGGCTCCTGGCAGCACCGGTTTCACCTCTACTGCGGAGAGAAAAACCAGGAAGGGGTTAGCAGGTCATCCGCACTGGGCCCTGGCCGCCGTGCCGGGGGCCCAGAAAGCTACCAGGTAGGATTACTAGACCCCAAGAGAATGGGGGACGGGGGTGAGGGGAGTCAAATCCCTCTGCTCCGTGAATACAGCCTTCTGCCTTCATTAAATGAGACTGAAGCCATGAACTTCATTACAAAAATGTGCAGAACTAACGCAGGGTACCTGGAAGATCATGAGTATTTAACAAAGACGACCACTGGACATTTTATGTGAATTATTTGGCATGTGCGTGTGCTAAGTCACTTCAGTCATGTCCGACTCTTTGCGACCCCATGGACTGTAGAGACTGCCAGGCTCCTCTGCCCATGGGATTCTCCAGGCAAGAATACTAGAGTGGATGTTCATGTCCTCCTTCAGGCGATCTTCCTGAATTACTTTCGTGATAAGGAAACTGAGATTTTAGAGAGGTTTAAGTAACATGATCAAAGACAGACAGCCCAGGTGATCAATAAACCAAGATGTGAATCCAAATCCTATGCTTTTAACCACTATCCTTCCTGTGCTTCCTCCCCCACCTCTCAACACCACACTGTCCCTGCCAAGAAGCCTATTGTACACAAGAAACCAAGGCATCGACATTGGTTCTAGAACTGATGGGGCTGGCAGCCAGGGACCTAAGCAAGCCTAGGAAAGGTCTGTGGACACACCCATGGACAATGGACAGTCTATCCATTCTCCTGTTCCTTGCCTCACACTCAGCTAGGGCAGATGCTGTCTCTTATACACATCTTGCAGAGGCCCNAAAGAATACGAGGGAAGTGCGCATTAAGCAGTTTGGAATGTCTACACACCCCCAGCAATAAGAGGGAAGGGACTTCCCTGATGGTCTGGTGGCTAAGACTCGGTCCTTCCGGTCCTTCCGATGCAGGGGGGATGGATTCAATCCCTGGTCAGGGGACCTAAAATACCACAGGCTGTGTGTCATGGCCATAGAAATAAATTAAATCTCCAAAAAAGAGGGAAGAGGGAGAAAAGGAATTCTGTTTCAGCCGGCTCCTAACACAGACGAGACCAACCCTCTGAGGCGGCTCTGCAAGAAATCCCTCCAAGGAAGTAGCAGGGCCTCAAACCCAGGTGTCCTGATTCCCGGCTCAAGCGGGTTCACGAACCCCAATGCCGGGCATCCTGGGCCCTGGAGAACTGACCCCTCTGGAGAGTAACGGGCTGGCAGCCCACCCTGGAGGGCAGTGCCTTCCACCAGCAGCCAGGCCCCCAGGAGCTCCCTCGGCAGGCCGGGGAGTCAGCAACTTCCTTAAACGTCCAGTGACCTCGTTCTGTCCCTCTGGAGAATGGGGAAAGGCTCTCATCCCTTTCCTGGCCTGGAGGGATTTTGGAAGAAGGCAGGGAACAGCATTTCATACTCCTCCCCGTGACGCCGATGACCCCTCCCCACCGAGGACGGTTTCCCATGATCTATTTCTGTGCTCTTACGTGACTAGTGAGGCCAATTTAGGTTCGACAGGTTCTACCACAATGCATACAGTATTTCCACATGTGCGAGCTGGGGATGACTCTCACCTAGCAATTTTCCCAACTCCTCCTGCAACGCAAGCCAACACACATCACGTAATGGTGAAGAGCGAGGGCTCTGGGGTAAGAGATGCCAGGGTTCAAACCAGGCTCTTTCTAGGGCAAGACACTGAGCCCCCTCCCTGCGTTCTAGGCGGGCATCTGTGAAATGGGAGGAAGCACCCACCTCCGAGGCAGAGCTGCCAGGGCTCCAGAGAGATAAGACATGCAGTGGAGCTTGGCACAGAGCCTGGGAAAATCTCAGGAGGTACTGGTGGAGGCTATTAATGGCTCCTGACATTTTTTGTGTGTCCTGGACCACTTCGGCGGAGCCTATGGACCCCTTCTCAGAATGTTTCTAAAGTGCATGAAATAAGATACTCGGGATTCCATGGGGACAAGTTCATAGACGGCCTGAATTCTAAGGAAGTCAGGCTCAGACCTCTGCCAGGATAAAGCCTTAGCTCTCTCATGTCAGACTGTCCCAAGGTCACTATGTGGTCCTGTCCCTATCAAGTCCCTTCCGGTGGGCCCCGCACGACACAAGCTGGCATGGCTGGAAACTGGATCCCAGAGCTGGAGGAGGCACCCCTTGGGAGGAGCCTTGGGCAGCACGTCTCTCCCGCCTCCCTTGCCTTGCTACCTCCAAGAAGGATCACACTGTCCTCTGAGGCTCACCCCCCAGCAGTGGGGTCCCTCCGTCTCTTCAAGGCATTTCTTAACTCAGATGAACACAAGTTTTGGTCTGTGCTCATGGAGAACCAGCTTCCAGTGGTGGGAAAGCCTATCAAGGCATCTAACTTTTCTGTGCCTGCTACAGACAACACTCCTCTCCCCAATACCACTCTACATCCTCCCGAGGCCAGGACGCAGGGCACCCTAAGCCCCTTCTAGTCAGAAGCAACATGAAACCTAGAGGGGTGGGATGTGTTAGGAGGTGGGAGGGAGGTTCAAAACGGAGGGAATATATGTATATCTATGGCTGACTCATTTGACGTACTGAAGAAAACAACACAATGTTGTAAAGCAATTATCCTCCAATTAAAAATAAGGAAATTTTTTAAAAAGCAACATGAAACTGATTTCAAAGACTCTTAGAATGTCACTGAAGGAAGGGCCAGCAGGATCCGCGACTCAGCTCCCCCAGTTGACAGAGGAGTAAAGCAAAGCAAAGACGGAAGAAATTCATCCAAGGTCACCCGGAAAGGAGGCAGCAGGGCTTAATCCTGGGTCTTCTGGTTCTCTCTTGTTGCTGTTGTTTAGTCGCTGAGTCCTGTCTGACTCTTTTGTGACCACATAGACTCTAGCCGCTAGGCTCCTCTGTCCATGCGATTTCCCAGTAGAGAATACTAGAGTGAGTTCCCATTTCCTTCTCCGGGGGATCTTCCTGACAAAGGGATCAAATTCACTTCTCCTGCATTGGCAGGCGGATTCTTTACCACTGAGCCATCAGAGAAGCCCAGCTCTCTCTTGCCTTCCACCAAAAACCAAGAGAAATCTAGAAAGTTGTTCCTAAATTTAATGAGAGATGGAGCAGAGAGCTAGACTTTGTATGAGGGCCCAGGGATCTAGACGGGGCACCTGTCTGGCCCCAAGAACACCAGAGCCAGGAGTGCACGGGAAGAGGGGACCAAGTGAAAAGAATCCCAGAAGCCTTGGGGCAGACTGTGCCTCTCAAGGGCAGCAAAGTCTTAAGCATAAGGGATGCAGAGCCCTGGATGTTGTTGTTGTTCAGTTGCTCAGTCGTGGCCGACTCTTTCCAACCCCATGGACTGCAGCATGTTACGCTTTCTTGTCCTTCACTATCTCCCAGAGGTTGCTCAAACTCATGTCCATTGAGTCCATGATGCCATCCAATTATCTCATCCTCTGTCACCCTCTTCTCCTCCTGCTCTCCCTCCATCTTTCCCAGCATCAGGGACTTTTCCAATGAGTCGGCTCTTTGCATCAGGTGGCCAAAGTATTGGAGCTTCAGCATCAGTCCTTCCAATGAATATTCAGGGTTGATTTCCTTTAGGATTGACTAGAGCCCTGGTGGAAGGCACAAATCATCTCTCACTAGTGAAGACGGAAGGAGTCACTGGTCTTAGGCTGCTCTCTGGAAGNAAGTATTGGAGCTTCAGCATCAGTCCTTCCAATGAATATTCAGGGTTGATTTCCTTTAGGATTGACTAGAGCCCTGGTGGAAGGCACAAATCATCTCTCACTAGTGAAGACGGAAGGAGTCACTGGTCTTAGGCTGCTCTCTGGAAGAGAAGTAGATTCACTTCTCTCAGCCCAGCCATTTTCAGGAACCACTCGGGCACTATGCTAGAGGCAATTAAAAGGCACACTAAAGACATTCAGAGTCTGCAGCTGTTGCTGGGACTGCTTGCTCCACACCTGGGATGGACAGCAGGGGCCCCAGGGCAGGAGCTCTGTCTCTCCTCCGCAAGCACAGCCCAGCCCTGAGCCCTGTGCCCTGTGTCCCTGGCCACTTGTCATAATCCCCAACCCCACTGGCGTTTAGACACCTGCTCCCCAGGGTCTCAAGATGCCCTCCGTCTCAAGATTGCCAGGCTGCTGGAGGCTGTATTTGACTCTGACCAGGGCAAAATTCTCCATCCCTCTATTGTAAGCCCTTCTCCCAAGAGTCCCAAAGCTCACTGAGGCCTTCTAGGGAGACAGGCGACACCCCCTGGCAGGCTGCTAGGCCCCACGACCCCTGTCCACGGGACCCCTGTCCACAAGGCCCTTACACCAAGCATGGTCTGAGCCTACCTACTCACATCGGAATCATCTAAGATGTGTTAAAAATGCTGGTTCCTGGGCCACCCTGTGGAATCTGAAACTTAGGGGTGGGGGGAGCAGTACGGTTTGGAAATCTGCATCTTAACATATCCGCTTGGTAATTCTGCAGCAACTGGAAGTTTGAGAAGTACTTTCTCACAGGGTCCCCCGGCTGGCGACACTCATTTCTGCTGCCAACCTGACAGCTGTTACAGCTGTGTGCGTGGACACAGTTAATTTGATTTCCTGTCTGNGCTTGGTAATTCTGCAGCAACTGGAAGTTTGAGAAGTACTTTCTCACAGGGTCCCCCGGCTGGCGACACTCATTTCTGCTGCCAACCTGACAGCTGTTACAGCTGTGTGCGTGGACACAGTTAATTTGATTTCCTGTCTGGCAGCTGTGCAGCAGGGAAGGGGCAGCTGAGGGTCTCAAAAACAAGAGAAGAGGATGAGTAGGAGGGGGTGGGGGCAGGGGAGACTGAATGGGACGACAGGGTGTTCAACTTTGCTCCTGAGCCCGCTTCTCCCCCTTGGGTCGAAATCCTTACATGGAGGAAAACAGCTGATCCAGTGGCCCCCAGGATTTAGAGAAGAGTGTCTCCTCTCGGAAACCTCAGGGGTCCCCAAGGCCAGACTGGTCTCTCTTGTCGAGAAGCATACTTTGGGAGCACAAAGACAGGCACACCACGTCCGGTGGTTCAGGTTGTGACTGTACAAGGGCCCCCAACTGAATGGCCAAGTTTGGGGCTGAGATCTAGCGCATGCTCCAAGCTTGCTAAGCCATCCACTCTGGTATGAGTATCTAGCCACCTGAAAGAAAGGCTGCCTTTTAAAATTTTGTACAGGGAAGCTCTTGTGTAGGTTAGTGGTGGTCCTACACAAAACCCAAGTCCAAAGCCCAACGTCATTTACTCTGTGACCTTCAGCAAGTTCCATAACCTCTCAGATCTTTCTCAACTGTAAAACATAACTATTAATACCTTTCCAAAGGAAACAGGTAAGGAAAGCACCGATACCCATCATTTAGTACATTATAATATTAATTTCCTTCCCACCTAGTTTCACCCTTTCGATCTTCGCACACCCCGACACCTACACACCCACCTACATAGCCAAACTTGGAATGGTATGAAGAATGTGAACAAGAATGTCCAGGGGAGAGGACTATCCAGGGGGTGGTCCAATAGCTAAGCATCCGAGCTCCCAACACAGGGGGCCTGGGTTCCATCCCTGGTTAGGGAAAAAGACCCTGCAACTAAGAGTTCAGATGCCCTAAGACCTGGTACAGTCAAATAGATTAAAAAAAAAGAAAAAAGATATCTAGGGGAAACCCCAATACCAAACACAAACCCCACGGCACTTCCCAACATCCACAGCATCCCTTCCCGGCATAAGCGGAATTCACACCCTCCCTCACTAGGGAAAGAGAACTCCTCCTCCATGCCTGCTTTTAACAGCCTGTACACTGCCCAAGCAGCAGCTCTGCCCAATCCAGGCCAGAGGGAAATCCAAGGCCCAACAGAATGGAGGCAGGGGAACCCCCAGCACTGCGTCCCAGAGTTCAATCTCCTGGGTTTTCTGAGCCAAGACCAAGCCTGGATGAGAAGGGTGCCCATTGTGGGCTGCGGGGGGAGCCAGGCAGAGACCCCATCCATCAGGGAAGCTTGACAGCACTGGCAGAAGCTGTGGTTTGTCCCCCTCCTTCAACAGGAATAGTGGAGAGCCCCCGGCATCCTTCGTGGGCTCGCCTGCCAAGACTCTGGCTCACCCACTGGGGCAACTTACCATATCTGTCTGTTCACCCAGAGGACCAGCCTGAGAATAGAGCCCAAGGATCCTGCTGTCAACCAACCCCGGATGCCAGCCCCCTCAAGCAACATTCATTCATCCATGTGCCAGGCACTGTGCTAAGAGTCCACAAGACCGTCCAGAGAGCCAAGGATACCCCTCAGATAGGGTTCCAAAGACTTGCTGCTGGCGTGGACAAAGAGCTCAAGGCAGACACCCACCCTGGAAAGCTCCCTTTCCTCACAGCCTAGGGCTGGGGAGGCCTGGCGACGCACACTGCCCACGAAGTGCTTCTGGACACCTGCTTTTTTAGCCACAGGCTTTTGCATCCTGTCTGGAGACTGATCAAGAGATGGAGAGAGGGGGTGGGGGATCTTTTTCTNGGGGGTGGGGCGGGAGGAGGGGATAGTAGGGGGGAACACCAGGCTGCCTGGCCCTCATGGCTGTGTTTATCCGGGGTGGATTTTTTTTTTAACCCAAAGGTTAAAGCGTTTCTATTTGAAACATCTATTTACATTCCAGAGCCAAAAAAAAAAACAAGGCAGCCGAGATCCAGGCCTATATCTGTCCCCAGCCGCGTCACAGACACAGCATCAGAGCTGCACAGGGGGAACATTCTTAGCCCTCTCCCCGAGCCGCTGAGGTGACTCACGCCTCCCTCCTGCCAGCATGGACCACGCCACCGCTCAGAAGGCTAGGCAGTGTGCGTGTGTCAGTTTTGGGGCGGGGGGGGCGGGGGGCGGCCAGAGGGATCTAGAGAGCCGGACTGGCTGCAGGGGCCAGCGGGATGTAGAGATGGGGAGCCTTTAGGAAAGGGATGGGGGCAGCAGGGATCCAGCCTGCAAGGATTCTGGGGTCCAACTTGAAAGAAGAAGAGAAGACATGCCAAGGAGGAAACTTCAGGCCAACAGCCAACTGCTTCTAGAAGGCAAAGAACAGTGGGGACAGGGCAGGATGGGTGGACTGATACAGCATTTGCCAATTGGGGTAGAGCTGCTCCCCCAAGCAGACATGCTTTGCACAGTCAGCCTTTTGCTCTCCAAGAGACCACCTTGACTCCCAGGGGCTTCAAGGTAGAAGTCAGCAGATAGGTTCTTTAGCTAGAGCTGTGGGCTCGACTGGAGCAGGGCTAGACTGGCCCCCTGTGTTTACACCCCTCCCAGGGGACTATACACAGACTCTGCACCGCTGGCCCTGGGGTTCTAGTCCCATCCCAGAGGCCTGCACAGTGGGCATCCTCAGGGCTGGTCCCCAGGGTTATGCCACGACCTTAGGAGACCACATGGGCATCCCTGCCCAGGCAGATGGCTGGCCTTGTTTGAAGGGTTTTCCAATCTTCCCCAAACCTTCATCCTCTGACACATCCCAGTCCAGCTGCAACCCTATCCCTGGACAGCTTAGAGCCAAATCACGGGTGCCTGTGCAGGCACATGGCTCCCACCTTCCAACCCAAAGCCTGGGACCCACACCCACCTACCCAGAGGCAAAGACTCCCCGTACATACATACACAGACACCCACACCCAAGTGCCAAGCCACTGCCAGGAGGGGCCAAGCAGGCATGGGTCCAGCAGGCCCCTCCCTAGAGGAAGCATCTGGTGGTGCCGGCCTGGTGGGGAGGCTGTGCCAGGAAGGCCTGATGCTGCCAACAGGTTCCTGGGAGGGAGGGAGGGAGTGGCTCTGCCCTGGGGGATCCCACCCCTAGCCAAGAGTCCCTGCTGAGAAGGGGGCAGGGTTAGGGAGTCCTCAAGCCCTGTGAGCCTGAGTAACATTCCTTCATCCTCCTGTGTTGACAATAAACCAAGGCCTGGGGGAAGGAGAGATATGGGAGGTGGGGGTAGTCAAGGGAGCCAAGGCCTCCAACATCCCAGATGCCAGCCTCTGCCTAACTCGACCAGAACTGGACAAGCAGATGCCAGCCTCTGCCTAACTCGACCAGAACTGGACAAGCAGATGCCAGCCTCTGCCTAACTCGACCAGAACTGGACAAGCCTCCTCCCCAGGTGTCCGATTCCCAGGACACTCTCACCTGTGGACCGGCAGAAATCACTGCAATGGACCCTCTTGACTCCAAGAACACACCAGAGGAGCTGGTGGGGTGGCAGGGGGGAAGCCTTTACTCTTATGGACACTCCAGTTCTAGTTTCTTCTCTTGTCCAAACCTGGGAAGCGGACAGCCTGGAGGCAGGTCACTGACCCACTTTCTCCCCTCTTGACCACGGTGCCAACTAGGCCAGGACCGTCTAGTAATCCACAGCCCCCAGCAGTGGATGCCGACCCTGCCAGCGGCCAAAGAGATGCCATGCAGTGCAGCTGGTGGGCGTGGTGGGAGGGCATGTCTGGGAGAGCAGGGATGCCCACCTCAGAGAGGACACCTCCCCTGACTGCATATATTCTCAACAAAGACCTCCAGAAAGATTTAGGCAGGACCCTACCTGGGTGAGACCTGGAGCCAGACGCTCAGCTGCAGAGACGAAGATGCCCAATGTCAAAGGGCAGGCGGGGACACGGAGGCACTTACCTGTTACAGGGATGCCGTGCAGAGGTGTCCGGGGCAGGATTTCCAAGGCTGGTTCCCGGCCTGGCATCCCATCTGCTGAGAAACAGGATTCCGTCTCATAGATGGTCTGCAGCATCTCCACCAGCCCCTGAGCCTTGGGCACTAGCAGCATGCCCGGGAGGCGCCGCCCGAGGCGGGGAGTCAGCCACAGGGAAGGTGGTCGGGCGGGGCCCTTGTGCCTGCTCGGGGGCTCCCTCAGGCCACGGCTGCTGGGACCAGTGCGATGGGGAGGTGCTTCATCCGGCCTGGGCACTCCTGGCGGCAAGAGGAGCCAGGAGCCCCAGAGCTACAGGCCCAGCGCCCCTCTAGAGGGGCATCTGACCACCAGCCTCTCCAGAGCTCCCAGGAGCAGGGTCTGGCTGAGCACTCAGGGGACAGGAAGGGGAGCTGGGCAGGCAGGCAGGCTTTCTGTGTTCCCTCCCAGCCCTGGGTGACAGCTCTGGGCCCAGCTCCCTGCTCCTCCTGGCTCCCTGCTCCTCCTTCCCGAATGAGCCGCCGGCAGCTGGCAGGAGACTGAAATAGCAGTTGGGGGAGGGCCCTGTCTATAAATAGGTGGAGCATGCTCAGGGAGCCGCCGGCTGGCTGCCAGGAGCCCGGGCCTGGCGGAGGCCCCATGGTGGGGGAGGGGGAGGCGCGTTCCA
>SJYV01054212.1:2742040-2755212 GCA_006410875.1 Neotragus pygmaeus
TCCCCTCCCCCAACCATTCTAGTCTGTTTCTGGACATTGGGCGATAGGTCTCCCTAACTGTAGCACTTGCTGCTTTGGCAGCTGGAGTTAGGCACATCCCTTGGCTCCAGGGCTGACGCACTTTTAATGCCTGCCACAGCAGCCCTGCTGTCCAGAAAAGAGGATCTGTGGGGATGAGGGTGGGGTGGGGTACATCCCACCCTCCCAGGACCTTAGCTTCTGGGTGTTAGATAAAAGGAAATCACTGACTTGTCTTTCAGAATCAAGGCCTCTGAGCTGGGCATGCTTGGATTTATGGTAATATCCATTACATTTGACAAGGGTTCCCCAGGCCAAACCTTTGGGGGTGTGACAAAATCCTTAGACCTACATGCCCTGTACTGGCTCTGAAGAATGACAGGCTCCCTTGGGCAGCCTTCCCTTTGCTTCCTCCCTCTTATTACAAGATTAAGGCAGATAGACCTAAGGGAATTATTTTACTAGACAGGATTCTAAATCATCATCTAAGTCTTTAAGTAAACCCCATCTCTCCCCATCCTTTATTCCTTCCCCAACACGACAGAAAAAAAAAAAAAAGGCAGGCAGAAAACAGTACACCTGATGTCTTGTTAGAATTAGGAAAAAGCAGAGTGAAGACAAAATGTACTTGCAAATGGTATTTCTCTCCTCCAACCTCAATTGCTTTGTTTTCCTTTCAGGCATGCAGACTGCAGAAGCTGTTTGCTGTGGAAGAGGAGTTTGAAGATGAGGTAAGGAAGTGTTGGTGATCAGAGATGGCACCCAGGCCTAGAACCCAAGTTTCCTTTTACCTGACATGTGTATCTTTTTTTCCTTTTTTTTTCTGTGAGAGGCTGAGAGATGGTGAGAAATATAAACAACCCACTAACTGTCTTAAAAACAAATAAAAAACCAGAGAGGTGAGCTGCTTAATTGTCATACCTTTAAATTACAAGGGCCTTTGCCTGGAAGCTGTGTCACATGGATGATTGGATCCACCTTCATGATGACATACTTCATGTGGGAAGAAAGTTAATGGAGAGGCAGAGACAGCGCAGCTACTAGACAACTGGGGGCCCAGGGTCACCAACTGGCCGCCTGAGCCAGGGCAAAGTATTTCATTCTCTGGCCTTACATTTTCTCTCTTACAACATGAGGGATGTTCTTCTGCCTCAAACATTCTTCCCTTCCCTGCTCTCTCTCGAGAAGATGAGGGATTAGATTAGACCTGAAGGTGGCATCTTAGAATCACCTCTGCTGAGTCCCTGCCACGTACCAAGTAAATCAGAATTTCTGGGGATGGGCCCAAGCAGGGGTATTTTTAATCTCTGGGTGCAGCCAGAGACCACTGAACTAGTGATTTGCAATGCTGTCTTCCCACTCAGATCTAACAGATGTAGTTTCATCTGAGTGGCCCAAAATTGTTTGTCAAATCCTTTTCAGAAAGAAACAGGATTTAAGTGAATAAAGCCCCCAGAGGTCAATTAAATCGCTTAAGAATACAACACTGGGCTTCCTTGGTGGCTCAGTGGTAAAGAGTCTGCCTGTCAGTGCAGGAGAGATGGGTTTGATCCCTAATCTGGGAAGACCCCAGATGCTGTGGAGCAGTCAAGCCAGTGCATCACAACTATTGAGCCTGTGCTCTAGCGCCAGGGGCCACAACTACTGACCCCACGTGCCATAACTACTGAAGCCACACACCCTAGAGCCCTGTGCTCCGCAACAAGAGAAACTCCCTTGGTGAAAAGCCTGTGCACTGCGACTGGAGTGTAGCCCCTACTCGCCACAACTAGAGAAAAGCCCACACAGCAACGAAGGCCCAGCGAGCTAAAAAAAAAAAAATACAGCACTAATAGCCAGCACCAACGTTAGACGTAACTCCAGTCTAATGTACACGGGAACTACTAAACTACATTTATAGAAGAGTTGCTCTGGTTTATCAATGACCAGCCATTCAGAGCTACTTTTTGACTCCCAGTGGTTTGCTTTTTAAAAAAATCACTTCTAGATTTGTCCAGATGCCTCATTTATGCCTAGTGAGATGGTGCACCAAGGACCTTTGTGGCAGCCACAGGCCCACACATCCCTCCCTTTGAAGCTTTGGAAACCTGAGGTTTGACGGGAAAAACAGACCTTTTAAAATTCCCTCTCTGGCTTGTCCCATACCCTGAGGCCCCAAGACAAGTATGAGTTCCAGTCCTGGTTCTGTGAAGTTACTTAACCTCTCTGAGTCTTAGTTTCTATGTCCATAAAACAGGGATAAGAATATACCTATTCATAGGGTCATTGTGAGAATTCATTGAGAGAATTCTGATAAAAATGTTTACATGGTACCTGGCACCCAGTGAGATGCTTCACATGTTAGGTGTTTTGTTATCATTTGGGGACTTGATTTTTGTTTTTAAAAATAAAACTGCCAGCTTTGTCAAGGAGATATGTGTCCTTGTCTTTGTCTTTCAGCTTTGGAGATGTGTAATTACAGACTGAAAAAGTGACCCTTCTGGGTCTTACCAGGTCAAGGTAGGACTGCTAGGCTAGTAATGGAATTAAGAGTGAAGGACTCTGACAGCTCAAGTTTCTGTTCCATGACCGGTCCCTTCCCCCTTCCCAAGGCAGATGACATCATGTCTGAGAGGGAGCTCTTCCGGGGAAAATGGCTCCGTCAACTCCCAGGGTCATCAGGATTTTATTCCTGCTGTAATTCTAATATTATTATTATTACTAAGTCCTAAAGTAGTCCTGTTGGAGTATGCTAGTCTCCTGATAATACACCAAGCAGGAAAGATCCTTTCTCTAGCCTAGACAATCTAGTGCGGCAGCAGGGGGTGGGGGTGGAGGGGACCTTCCTGTCAGTTAAATCAGCAGTTCTGACTCAAAAACACCCTCGGAACAGGTCTGTTGCTCTTGAAGGTGTCAATCTCACCTTGCTTCCCAACTGGAATCCATACTTAATTTAACTTGCCTGAAAAGCTATATTTAACTTCTGCCTATTTTGCTGGATCCAAGGCCTTTTTGACTTACCGAAGACTGTGTGTGAGTTCTGCCTATTTTGTTGGATCCAAGGCGTTTTTGACTTGCTGAAGACTCTCTGTGTCTCTGTGTGTGTGTGTGTGTGTGTGTGATGAGGGGAAGAGTTGGGTGAGGACACGAAGCAAGACCAGCTCCTGAGTGACAGGCTGGACACCAGAAAGCTGATTTCCTTGAGATGGGTGTGTGCCCTGGGGAATTTGTTTGACTCCTTGGTGACCTGGTTCCTTTGCTTCTCTTGCTGCTCCAACTGCCGCCGCCACCACCCCTCCTCTCCCCTCCCCCTCGAGACTGAAGAAAGAAAGAAGCTACCTGAAGACTTAGCCTTAGAATGTGTCTGGCAGTAGCCTGGTGGCGGACTCGGGCGAGGTCAAAGGTGGTGAGAGAATCTACAACTGCCTTACATGTCTTGGTTTCCTGCTTGCGTGTATCTGCACACACAGACACACCACATGCCTGAAACAGTAAAAGCAGAGTGCCTCTTGATTTCCAGATGCCAAGACCCATTGTCTTTGCTTCTTTGTAGGATTTCTTGTCAGCTGTGGAGGATGCAGAGAGCCAGTTGGTGGGCTCACGGCCTGTAAATGCCGGGTGCCTAAGACCTGTCTCCTCCCGGCCGGAGGAGGCCCAGCTGCCACCTCGAGTCACTGCCCTAGCAGAGGCTACAGGCCTGCCAGCCCTGGGACTCTGCCTTCCTACCTGCAGTGGGCCTAGAGCTACTGGGGGTCCGCCTCCCACAGGAACAGCTCCCCTAAGGCCTGTCTCGACATCCAGCAGCTGGACTGGCAATCAGGGAAGAGGGACACTGACAGAAGTGCTTGAAGAGCCAGGAAGACCCCAGTCCTCAGCCTCCCGCCCCCAGCTTACCTTCAGGAGCAAAGAGCAGCTGATTGGTGGCTTCGAGGGGCCTGAACAAGATGAATTTGATAAGGTCCTGGCAAGCATGGAGCTGGAGGGGCCCAGCTTGGAACTGCAACTTGGAGTTCACAGTGAGGCCACAGAAATCCTGCCCAGCTGGCAGCAGGAGGACTCCACATTGGCTAAAAAGGCTCGGGTGGCTGATCTGAGCAGACCTTGTCAAAGGGGGCCTGTTCCTGCCTCCCATGTAACTGGTATCCCATCAGCCCGGGGTGCACCCCCGGATCCCGCAGTCCTTTGCAGGACTCCACAACCTCACTTGGGACCTGGAACCGCAGGTAACTTTCCTGCTCCAGCTACCTCAACGGTTTGTGCTCAGCCACCCCACTGGGAAGTCTCTCCCGTGGGTCCCCCTCCTCGAACACCCCAGCCTCTCCAAGCTGCTGGCAGGCCCATTCAGAGCAGCCCTCAAAATCGTTTCCCTGCTCATCCATTCCAGTCTCCAAACACCTGTTCAAGTGGCAAACTCCATTTTCTTAGACTCCAGACTCCCAACTCAAGCTGTGCTGCTCCCCCAAAGACCAGCTGTGAACTATTTCCTCAGGGCCCACCCCAACCCCGAACTCCAACGTCTTCTGTCCTGTCTCCTGTCTACACCCCAAAGGGTCCCAGTCCCTCCCCGCTCCCTCAAGCAGCTCTGCAGACGCCCATCGTCACCAACCACCTGGTGCGGCTGGTCACCGCTGCCAGCCGGACACCCCAGCAACCCACCTGCACCTCCCCCCAGGCCAAGATGCGCCGCTTCCCGGGCCCAGCAGGGCTCCTGCCTCACCAGGTGAGTGACAGCTTTGCTCTGGCCAGAGCCGGAGCTCCCCAGGGGGCTCTCCCAGCGCTGGAGAGCAGCGGGGTGTGTCCCAGCCCTGCCCAATCCTGGAGGGTCTTCAATCCCAGAGAAAGTGGAATAAGGAAGGGCAGGGGTCAGGGGCTTTCCAGAGCTGTGGGAGAAGTCAGAGGTGGGGAGAACTGAAGGCCTGAAAACCCACATAGATGGAGATGCCTAAGGCTCTGAGAATATCACAGTTCCCATACATTCGTTGAGCACCTCCTGTTTACTGGCCCTGGCCAGGAAGACTCGATCTCTTATATTTACTAAGGACTGGTGTGTGTTGGGCCCTTTGCTTGGACCTGAGGATACAGAAATTAACATAGAAATAGTTCTCATTTTTTAGAGCTTCCAAGGGAGTGGAAGAAGCAGACTTAAACGATACGTAAAAGGGACAGAGAGAGTAGAGGTCATTTCCTGGGTGCTGGGGAGACACTGGGCTCCTTCTGCTTCCTGGGTGGGCTTTGGACAGATGAATAGGAGATTTACGGAGGTACGTGTTGGACAGCTGTGTCCTGGAGGACATTTCAGCTGTGGAAAGACGAGAGCGTGTGCAAAGGCACAGATTCTCTGGGAGGTCCACAGAACCGTTCAATGTGGCTGGTGTGTGGGGTCACTGTGGGGGAGTTGGGGCTGAGCTTGGAGTGTGGATTTTGGCAGCAGTAGAGACAGGGTCCCTCAAACTAGTCTTAGATCCAATCCCAGATAATTGGACTGAGAATCTGGTCTGGTTGTGATAGGTTACTCTTTCCCTCACATTTGAAGGGTGTTTTCTTCAATCAGAAGCGATTTCTACCCATTAACTTGCTCTTCCCTGGCACTTTAAGAGAAATCCAAGGAAGCCATGTACATTCCTCCTGGGTTGGATCCCTGTCAGGAAGGGTGAGGTCCCCGAGAAGGGGTTTGGGGAAAGCTACGCTCTTACTCACTTCAGGCCCCTCTATTCAGGTCATCACCCCCTTCAGGAAGCCCCGGGATTTGTTCTTGAGCCAGCTCCAGCTTCCTCACATTTCCCCAAACGGTCCCCAAAGCATCTTTTTTGAGCTGCCAGCAAGGCTCTTGAGACTTCGTTAGGAGAGATGTAATATGTGTTAATTGTCCCTGATAGTTTCCTGAACTCATTATGTAACCCAGACAAGAAGCTGTACTTGTAAATAACAGCTGCTGAGCTTGCTCTCTCCTTCTCCTCCTCTCTCCCCTCGTAGCACAGTGGGAAAAATCTGGACGACATCATGGTTTCCACGCCCCAGACTCCGACTCACGGTGCTCTGGCTAAATTCCGGACAGAGGTAACTGACTCCTTGCAAATGCTAACTTCCTGGGGCTCATTTAAGAGAGAGGGACATCCTGTGTGTTTCAGAAGCTGAGAATCAGAATCACTGCTGCTCAGCCTATTTTCTGGGGTCATACACCATAGCACGTTGAGGGACGCCCGTCCTGATGCCAAAGGGGTGTTAACTGATGTCATGGGTTCAGCCTTCTTTCTCAGCTAAGAAAAAACAGCCTGGCTAACTCCATCTGCCCTCAGCGTAGGAGAGTGTAATAAGTATCAGGAGATTGTATCTCGGGAACCCTTCCTCTCAGGTTTCTGGGAATCAAGCTGGGAAGCTTGTGCCTGCACCTTGCCTCTGGTGGGTTCCCTCTTGGTGGGTGAGACTCAGCCTCCCTCCTCCCTGGGATTCTGGTTGACCTCCTCTGCCCCCCAGAACCACTTTTGCTTTTAATTCTCTCTAGAAGTTTTTCTCTGCTATAGCTCTGTATATCCACCAGTCCATTTCAGCTCCAGAACAGTAAATACTCATCTGAATTTAAAGCATTTTTTAATATAACAAGGTGTACAGTTAAAGCCAGAGGCATCTCAAGTGAAATATAATTGGTTTCAAAATTGCCTGGAAGCCTATAAGTGTATGTGGGGGCTCCCTAGCCCTAAGCTTTTTCAAGTTCATTACAAAGGACAAGCGTAGCTAGCCTTTCGCATTTTAATTTAATAATTTAATATAATTAAAGTCAGGTCCTGATTTAAAATAAACTAAGTTACAGAGCACCTTTGCTCTTGTTTCTCAGTGAAAGATGTGATATGCAGCAAGTTTTCACATACCCTATTCTGAACCTTGAGATAAACAAAGGGAGAAAGCATGGCTGGGCTGGGAGAAAGCATGTGCTGCTGGGAATTCACCCTTGCTCCCTCACCCCTCCATCCCGGCTCAGTCAGGGTCTCTAGCAAAGTGGACCTGTGAACACCAGGCTCCCCTTCTCCTCGGTTGTGCCAGGTTGTTACTAGTTCCCAGGCATCGGTGGAAGAAGACTTTGGACGAGGGCCCTGGCTGACCATGAAATCTACTCTGGATCTGGATGAGAGAGACCCTACTTGCTTCCTCTGTACCTACAGCATCATCATGGTGCTGCGAAAGGTAAAGGTTCTGGACACTGAGACCCAGAGGAAAGGCCGTTTTTATATCTCTCCCCAACCTTCCCTGCTCCACCTTAGGAAAGGGGCACTCTGTTTGCTCCCTCCTACCCTAGGCCTGTCTCTGAGCAGCAGCATGAAGATACCATTGGGTTGTATCTTCCACTCACCTACCTTTTTACTGCCATCCACAGTATCAGGCACAGGCAGAAGTGGGTTACGGGCAGGTCTCCATACATCTCAGTCCTGAATGGGGTAGGGTAAGCACACTGCTCCCCTTAGAGCTCCCCAACAGTCAGAAGTCACGTGCAGACTCATGTTAGTACATATGCTAACATGCTCCTGCCTGTGGTCTGCCTGATAGAGATCTATATAAATATGTGCACATAAATACATAAGAGAAAGGAGGCAGGGGAAAGAAATGAAGGGCCCACCAGCTTCAAATCTGCCAGGGGGAGATGGGCTGAGCCCTTTACACTGCCGCTTGGCCCTCCACAAAGGAAGATCATCACCACACTGGTACACTGCATCACCACTCCCACCCCTCCCTAGGTTGCCCTGGCTCACTTGGGAATCTTACAGATGGGACATGGCTGGCTCAGCAAATGCCTCTCCTTGTAACCAGGCAGCCCTGAAGCAGCTTCCTGGGAACAAAGTCCCCAACATGGCGGTGATGATCAAGTCCCTGACTCGGAGCGCAATGGATGCCAGCGTGGTTTTCAAGGACCCCACGGGTGAGGAGTTAGGTTCTGGGAGTGTCTGACGACGACTGGCCCTGTTGAGGTCAGCAGGTGAAGAGGAGCCACCCTCTGCATTCACAGTTAGGATAATTGAGACAGTGAGCCACCTACTTCCCAACTGGGCCCAGGCCAGGCACTGTGCTGTCCTTGACCCTGAGACTGATGGGCAGCGTGGTGTTTGCAGGAGAGATGCAGGGCACGGTGCACAGGTTGCTGCTGGAGACACGCCAGAATGAGCTGAAGCCTGGCTCGGTGCTGCTGCTCAAGCAGGTACTCTCCCCCTCCTTCCATGGAAAAAGCCCTGGTTGTCTCTCTGATTCCCTGCCCTCCCAGGCCCCAGGCAGAGAGTAGCTGCGCTGGTGCTAGACCCTGGCTTACTGGAGCCGAGTAAAGACCTGACCTCCATCCTCCAGGGGGTGGGTGGGAGTGGGAGTGGCCTGTGAAGGGCCAGGGGTGGGCAAGTGGTTCTACTCTGGCACCAGGGCTGAGGTGGGAGTGATTTCTGTGATCCTGGTGCAGAGGCCACCAAGGGAGAGGCAGGTGGGACCATGTGGCCAGCCGTGCTCTCTTAGGACACTGGACAACCCCCGACCCACCCCTTCTCTCTTCCAGATCGGAGTGTTTTCTCCTTCACTCCGAAACCACTACCTCAACGTGACTCCCAACAACCTGGTCCATGTTTATAGTCCAGATGCTGGAGACGGGAACATCCTCCTCAAGCGATCTCAGTCCTTCCCCAAGGTAAGAGGAGCAGGATGGAGGAGGAATGAGTGAAGCTGCTCTCCACCTGGACCTTCTGGTTTCTTCCCTTCCTCCACCCTGGGAAGCAGTTGCCCTAAGGTGAAAAGATGCCTTTAGGGACAGGGCCATCACCTCCTGTCCCTGGTCCAGCCACCTGCCAGATGGCACGGTAACAGGACCTAGAGGAGCAGCTGGCTTCTGAGTGATCGCTGAGTGTCTGATGGCAGACGTGAACGTCACAGAGCATGGGAGTCACCTGAGAACTAACCAGGGTGACAAGCCACAAGGGGGCGGGACCCTCAGTGAGTGACGGAGGGTGGGACTTGCTGCAGGTGGCTGTGCAGAGAACAGACAGCTCCAGATGGTGTCAGGTGAGCCAGCCCTTGCTTGACATCTTTCCCGCTGCTTTCCACCTCTGCTAGGTAAGGGGACACCAGCCTAGAATGCCTCTGGGAACCAAGGAAGACTGAGTTCCAGGCAGCTCCACTCCAGGGTGAGGGTGCAGAGCCCAGCCTTGACTTGGCACACAGTGTTCCCTCTGGCCACCTGCACCTTCCTGGGATCCTGGGTTGTCATGGCCTGGCCTAGGGGTCAGGAGACCTGGGTCATGTCCCTGCTCTGCTGGAAATTTGTAACATGACCTTGGGCAAGTCCTGTGCCTTCCCCTGCTGTTGCTTTGTCTATAAAGTTATACTCAGTGACATCTAGTCAAGTTATGCTTTTAGCTCTAATTTGCTACTTCTCATCTTTCTCCCTAACCTTCTGCATTCTCTCAGTATCACCCCTTTCTGACAAAGCATCTTGATTTCCTTTTAAATTTCAAGTCACCCCTGGGACTTCCCTGGTGGCCCAGTGGTTAGGATTCCATGCTTCCACTGCAGGGGGCAGAGGTTCAGTCCCTTCTCAAGGAACTAAGATTCTGCAAGCCAAATGGCATGGCTAAAAAAAAAAAAAGATCCAAGTCATCCATACTTGTTGAAAAAAAACTGAAATGGTATAGCATAAAGAAACATAAAACTGACCCTTCCCTGTTTGCATTCCCTGGGGCTAACCATGGTTAACAGGTTTAATTACTAATTTTAATTACCTATTCATGTATTAGCTATTTGGGGGATTGTTAGCAGCTCATTTTTAATTCCAGCCTAACTCCTTAGTATATTTCTGAATGGCCTCTTCACTGTCTGCTCCAGTTTTAGAGATTCCCTAAAACATCAGATATCAACTGAATTAGAAAAGAAAATCAGCCAAAAAGTTTTTTGGTTTTGTTCTATTTTTAAATTATCTGTTCTTTGGGGTATTTGGTATTTCAGCTACCTCCCCAGCGTGGGCTGGGTGACTGGCCACTGCCGCATTCCTCTGTCCTGTCTTTCCTGTCTATTCCTCTGAGCTTGTCTGCATGGAGATGGTACCGTCTAGAGAGATTTCAGGGGTACAGGTATTGGTAACCAGATCCTCTGTCCCCAGGATCTTGGAAGTTTCCATGAAAGCCTCCAGCAAGAGAGCGAGAAGCCTGGGAAAGGCCTCCAAACAGCACAGAACCCAGAGGCAGGGGCGTCCCTCGAGAAAGAACTCCCAGAAGCAGGTAAGACGGTCGATCCACCCAGGAGCCAAAAAGATTCTCCTATTTCCTCGTGAATAGCTCAGGCAGATTGTTCTGGCTGCATCTTGTTCCTCCTCCTGTGAATCTTTGGATCTTACAGAAATTAGATGTGGTGTCTTTCCTGGCTAGGCTGCAGGCCACAAACTAATTAACACAAAGAATGTGATCCTCAGCTCCCGCGTTTCCAGGCCATGTGCTGTTAGCCACAAGGAGGAGATAGACTGGCGCCAGCCTTGAGTCTTCTGTGGGCTGATGGCTAAACCACAGAGGCAGATTTCTCCGTCCTGACTAAGCTCTGAGGCTCTCCAGGTGGTGCTAAGGGGTCCAGCATCCCCATGGTTCGGGTGGGACCAGGATACAGACCTGAGAGGCCCAAATACAGACCTCTTCGTGGAGGGCCAGCTTGTTCCTTAGGAGGGAGCCTCACCCAGATGATGCTAACGCAGTCCAGGTCTGGTCCTTAGCTCTTGGACCCCATAAATGGAACCCTCATGGGATTATGGGTAGGTGTCTCCATGTTAACCAAATTCACAGCAGACCATGGATAAGCCACAGAGCCCATTTATTTATATTGTATGAAAAAGTATCCACCCCGTGTGCTGGAATCTTCTCTAGAATCTTCCACTATCTCCTTGTAAGTCAGCTTGAGGACAAGCCAAACCCTCTTCAGAAGGTTGCTGGTGGTCATGGAATAAGAGAGGCAAGCTGCCTGCAGAGCGTTGTGGTTGGTGTCACATCTCTGTAGTAGGGACAGAGCTGCCAGGCAGGCAGCTGCTGGTGGTGGCCAGGCAGCACTGGGAGACACAGATGCGGATTCCTGCTCTGAGTCCCATTCTCCTTGACTCACACTGGCTGCTCACTCCCCTTCATTTACCCTAGTGTTTCTCTAGACAGTGTAACTAGTGAGCGGCAACTTTTTTGTTAAAATCAAATTCCAGTTCTACTTCCCTGGATACAATGCTGGTCATCCTAGCTAAATTTAAATGCCCCCAAACTGACTTCCCAGATGGCACAGTGGTAAAGAATCTGCCTGCCAATGCAGGAGACGTGGGTTTGATCCCTGGGTTGGAAAGATCTCCTGGAATAGGAGATGGCAACCCACTCCAGTATTCTTGCCTGGAAAATTCCACGGACAGGGAAGCCTGGCGGGCTGTAGTCCATAAGGTCACAAAGACTCAGACACGACTGAGCATGCACACAGCCTGACTTCTGCCCTTCTGGCAGCAATGTTTGTCCGGTGCTCTGTGCCAGGCTGGGAGCTGGCCTCTGCAGGTAGTTTCCAGTCTGACTGACGCTCGGGCTGCCTGATTCCAACTACCTGACTGACGCTCGGGCTGCCTGATTCCGTCCATTCAGCGGGCGCTTTCTAGTTGGAAGCAGTGGCTCTGGCGTCAAATGGATGCGCACTTGGACAAGCTGTTGACCTCTTTAAACCCTGTTCTCTTGGGCAAAGTAAGGATTGTAACAGGAACCACCACGAGATGCCCTCTGCAGGGGCCTTGTGAGGCCGAAGTGATGAGTGTAACGTGTGCGGGCCTGTGCCTGGCACTAGGTGTACCCCCAGTTCATGTTAGCTGCTCTTGTTCACAGAGCAGCAGTGGGGGTTACCGAGGTCAGCTGTTTCCAGCTTCTCAGGCAGAAGTACCCATCTGAGAACTGTAGTCAGGACAGTTACTTCTGTCCTCTCGGCTCACAGAGGCACTCTGGGGGAGGGGACGGTGACTTCTCCCACCATGCAGAGTGCAGGTGAGAGACCATGTGAATGAGCTGTGTGATTCTGAGCACATCTAAGGGCTTTTCCCAGCCTTCTTTGTCCCTCTGTCCAACCAGACGGTTGTACTAGGAGACCTTTGATGCCTTTCTGCTCAGGCGCTGTGCTTCAGGATGGAAAGAAGAACCATGGAGGCCCAGGGGGAGCCCCTTTCTTTGCAGAGTGACCCTGGCATTTTGCCTCTGCCTTTTGTTGAGTGTGGGGAGCAGAAAGGAGATGGAAATCAGGCCAGCCTCAGGCCCATCAATGTGGGGACCACTGCCCAGAGAGCCCCCTCCCTAACTGCAGTCAGGTTCAGACCCTCCTAAAGGGTGGGAGCTTCAGCTCTGAGTCACAAGGGGCCCTCAGGTTATCACTGAGTCTCCCCACCCTCCCTGTCCTCCCCTGCAGATGACCTGGATGGACTCCTGAGCGAGCTCCCTGAAGACTTCTTCTGTGGGACCAGCAATTGGGACTGCCCCAAGGCTGGGCACCCGCCGTGAGCCGGCAGCCTCTCAGCACTGTGCCACAGCTCTGGTTGTGTCTGATCACATGCCTGGGAGAGAGGAGGACCAGCACAGCTGGAGAGCAGACAGAGTTCTGAGACCTCTGTGGTTGTTCCCACCCTGGACACTTTCCCTGAGAACACCCTTGTCCTCGGATTCTGCACTGTCGTCACTTTGGGTCTTCCTTCAGCACGTGGAACTCTGCTCAGTATTGGATCTTCGAGCCCTTGGGTGCATATCCCTTCTCCTCCAACAGGGAAGGTGTGTCACTCTCCCACCTCCACTTGACTTTAGAGGACGCTGGGCCTGGTCCCTTGACTTCCTAGTCCCAGGACAGCTGAGGAGCCAAGAGAAGCTGTGGCTTTTGTGGCAACCTGTCCCTCTGGACAAGGAGGGAACACACTCAGGCTTCCCTCTGCTTTGTCTCTTGAGGCCTATAGCTGCCCAGCTCACCTGTGTCTGAGGCTCCAAGGTGTGGGGGCATGGTTGTGGCTGGGGCATCTTATTCTGAAATAAAAGCAGCTGCCTGCTTCACCTGCCTCCCTCTCTTTCCCAGCCTCTCAGCTCCTTGTCCTGTCTGCCCTGCCCCTGGTGCCTTGGCCAGGACAGAGCCAAAGCTACTCATTTTCTTTCTCTTTTTTCTTATAGACTTTTTTTTTTTTT
>SJYV01054212.1:2755313-2776266 GCA_006410875.1 Neotragus pygmaeus
TTTCGTTTTTTTTTTTTTTTTTTTTTTTTTTGCCGCACCGTGTCTTAGTTGTAGCACATGGGATCTTTAGTTCCAGCATGTGAACTGTTAGCTGCATCATGTGAGATCTAGTTCCCCAACCAGGGATCAATCCCAGGCCCTCTGCATTGGGAGCTCAGATTCTTAGCCACTGGACCACCAGAGAAGTCCCTATAAACTTTTTGACAGTTTTAGATTTATAGGATTATTGCAGAGATGTTACAGGGAGTTCTCCTATACCTCACAACCAGTTTAAGAGCCGGTGTTGACACATTATTAACTGAACTCTATGCTTTATTGACATTAACCCAGTTTTCCCCTAATATTCTCTTTCTCTTCCAGGATCCCATGTAACATTTAGTCATCTTGTCTGTATAGACTTCTCTTGGCTGTGGTAGTTTCTCAGCCTTTCCTTGTTTCTTAATGACCATGACAGCTTCCAGGAGCACAGGTCTCGCTTCTTGTCAGATGCCCCCCTGTTGGAATTTGTCTGGCGTGTTTTCGTGACTAGATGAGGGTTATGTATTTGGGAGAGGAAGAGCACAAAGGTGAGCTCGCGTTCTCGTCGCGTCATATCGAGGGTTGGTGGTGACTTTGATCACCTGGCTGAGATAGGGTTCGTCAGGTTTGGTCAGGATTCTCTGCTGTCAAGTTACTCTTTTTCTCCTTTTCCACACAATTTTGGAAGGAAGTCACTCTGCCGCCCACACTTAAGGAGTGAGGGGTTATGTTCTCTGCCTCTTGAAGGGCAGAATATCTACATGGATGATTTGAAATTCTGCATGGAAGATTCGTCTGTTTTCCCTTGTATTTAGTTCAGTCACCCGTTTATTATCAGTATGGACTCATGGATATTTATTCTATACTTTGGGTTAGAGTCCACTACTACTTTATTCTGTTGCCAAGCAACTCCTCGCCACTGTAGATTCTCTGTACCACCTTGAAGGCAAGAATTGGACAAGGGTCATGGGTGGGGTATAAAAGGTCTAATTATACCAAGTAACCAGCCAACCTTGTTTTCCTTTATGGAATGAAGGGAAAAGAGGAAGATGCTCTCAACATATGGTTGAGGGGATGTGAGCCCAGTTTGATGGCCAGTTGTGCCTGCCTCTCCATCGGCTTTCACCAGGCAGCTGTGAGTCGGGGCCTCCGATAGACTTGGCACTGCTCTGGGGAAGGTGTTATTTTCCCTGTTTCCAAAGAGATCCCATGGATCCCAGCCTCAAAGCTGAAGGGAGCAAGTGCCCTAGGAATTCCAATGTTCACCTGGCGGCTGGTGGCAGTGGGACTCTTCTAGAAGGCTTTTGTGGCTCAAGCCCGGGAACAGGCAGGAGCTAATTCACCAGCTCTGCCCTTTCACACTCTCACTTAGTCTTCCTGCTTGAACATCTACCTGAGGTGGTTGGATGGCTTCACCGATTCAATGGACATGCATTTGAGCAGACTCCGGGAAATGGTGAGGGACCAGGAAGCCTAGAGGGCTGTAGTCCATAGGTTCAGAAAGAGTCAGTCACGACTTGGTGACTGAACAACACCTGAGCACACCACGTACTTCCTTCTCTTCCCCCACTGCTAACCCCCAGCTCTGCCTCTCTAGCTTAGATCTGGGCCAGAGCCCTTCTGCCCCAGTGGTCTTCGTGCAGCTAAACCACTCATTCCCCCGGCCCGTGTCCCCATTCCCCCTCAGCCCCTTGGAGCTGTGTTCTTCACTCTTAACCATCTTGACAGACGTCCTGGTTTCTTGTGTACCCCATCACCCCATAGGCTCCGAGCTCCCAGAAGACAGGCTGGGTATCCAGTCACCTGGCCCTGTTTCTGCCAATAAAACGGCTCCCTATGGGTTCCTCTGTGGGTTGAAGTAAAGGCCTCAGGAAGTTAATGCTGTGCATAGTTTTTCTGCCCTCAGGAAGTTAAGGCTAAGGACGGGACACAGAATGTACAGTGTCTCGGGACTGAGCTGTAGAGAGGCTGGGGAGGTCAGCGCAGCCTCAGGCCCTGCTCACAAGGACTACTGTGAACCTCGGAGAAGGCCCCTCAAGGCCCCACCCACCTTGCCAGCTCCCAACCCTGGGAACCCAGATGTGGGTGCTCAGCCGGGCCGTTGGCGGGGCAATTAGAACACCGAATGGGTGCCAGCAGGGTTAATCACACCTGCGTTTATAGAGGCGCCTTTCTCTGAGGATCTCCAAGCCCTCGCTGGGCGTGATCTCATTGCTTCTCTGGGGTCCCCACNAAGAGTCAGACACGACTGAGCGACGAGCCAAGGACTCCACCAGCAGCTCAAAGACCCAGAAGTTTCCTTAACAGGATTCACCTCTTTAGCTGCCCTTGTAGTTTTAAAGAGCAGTTAAGGGAATTTGCTGGCAGTCTAGTGGTTAGGACTCAGCACTCTTATTGCCAGGGCCCAGGTTCAATCCCTGGTCAGGGAACTAAGATCGTACAAGCTGCTCAGTAGGTCACACCCCCCCCCCAAAAGAGCGATTAAATGTTTCTTTCTATGACACATATGATTTTCACAGACTGACAAACTGTTCTAAAAGGCTGTTCCAGATTACACTCTCAAATGGGGGCTTGAGAGAGCCCCTCTCCACAGGTACAGATAGGCACAGGGTTGTGCTCAGCCCAACATGCAGAGTTGTAGACGACAGCATGCCCTGCCCACTGGCCTCATACCCACCCCCCTAAAACTGCCTGCTCTCTCCAGGGTTCTGGGTCCTGACTCCCAAGGCCAAGCACACTGCACCTCTCACCATTGTTGCTGCCCGAGGCTACACCAACTGCGCCCGCTACCTGATCCGGCAGGGAGCTGAGCTGGATGCTCGGGTTGGGGGCCGGGCAGCCTTGCACGAGGCCTGTGCCCGGGCCCAGTTCGACTGTGTGCAGTTGCTGGTGACCTTCGGCGCCAAGGTCAACGTGTTGTCTGAGGAAGGCACAACCCCCTTGCACCTCTGCACAGTCCCCGAGTCCTTACAGTAGGTGTCCAGGGGTTGAGATGGTTTTGGGAGGCGGAGTGTGTGCATGTGTGTGTGTGTGCGTGTGTGTGTGTATCTCCAGCTCACATAACAGAAAACATCTCCTCGTAGCAGCGTGGGAGACAGGTCACATTCTATGAGGATAAAACTGAGACTCAGAAAGGTTTAGTGACCCCTCCAAAGTCACATCAGCTAAGCCCAGGAAGCAGAAGCCTTTTGCTTTGGGGGAAAACTCTTCAATTGCAGTTTCCTATTGCCTGGGAACCTCTGCAGCCACATTCCTAGTTGTTTAGAAGTAGGCATCAAGAAAGATCTCACCCAGTGTTTTCTGATCTTAATAAGAGGCACACCTCCTCTTCCCACCTTTTTAAGGTCAACAGGTTCTTGGACCCTCTACATGATGGTGTTTGCACTTTTATAAGTCGGGCCCACAGATAGAGCTGGTGAGGGTAAAGAGTCAAGGGCTCCTGGAAGACATTCCACAGCCCCAGTGCTGGGGCCCTCTCCCCACGTAGATCTAGATCAGTGATGGACCCAGAAATGATCCAAAATCTCCAGTCCTTTCTTGAGTTTTTATGGGCATGTGGTGTACTTTCTAGCATTCTTGATTCTTTTTTTTCCCCAATTTTTTGTTTTATTTATTTCTGGCTGCACTGGGTCTCCCTTGCTGCCTAACAGCTTTCTCTAGTTGTGGTGAGTAGAGGCTACTCTCTCATTGCAGCACTTGGGCTTCTCGTTGGGGTGGCTTCTTTTGTTGAAGAGCACAGGCTCTAGGCATGCAGGCTTCAGTAGCTGTGGCGTGTGGGGTCAGTAGTTGTGGCACACAGGCTTAGTTGCTCCATGGCATGTGGAATCTTCCCGGAAGAGGAATCAAACCCATGTCCCCTCCATTGGCAGGTAAATTCCAACCACCGGACCACCAGGGAAGTCCAGACTCAATCCTTTTAAGTGAAATGAGAATGGAACCTGACTGAGCGAGTTTCTTGGAGTTATTTAAATTTAGTATATAGAGTAGAAACAAAAATTAGTCTATGATTAGAATTTACCAAGGAAATAAATTATGTAGTTTGTGGCTGGCTAGATGCTGCTCAACTCTTGGTCCCTGAGCATGCACTGAAGGGAGCTGGAACTCTGATTTGGGGAATGACACTTGGTCATCAGGGTTTCACTGGAGTCTGACGGATCTGCTCCTGAGTTTCCAGTGGCTACTGTTTTGGCTTTTAAAATTACTGTTAGTGTAGTACCATCATTAATTTAGTTTGCAAGAATGTTTGATTTACCCCATGGTGGTTTAACGATGCATATTTGCCTCAACAGTGTTTGACCTATAATTTTTCCAGGAACTAGAAGACTGAACTAGTGTTCCCTGAAGCTGTGCTCCCTATAGTCTGTGCTCCCTAAAATCTGGTCTTGGTTGTTTGGGTTTGATTGTTTTCTCTAGAGGGAGTGGAGTAAGGGGGACACCCAAGTGCCTTTCCTTTGCTGGAGTGGGTGTGGTTGGCCAAGAAGGGTGATCTTTATATTTGGGAAGCCCTTCATGTTTGGAGGCAGGAAGAAAATACTAATTAGGACTTTGGACTTTTTCTTTTACTTTAACTAATTAGAACTTCTATTTCTATTTTCTTTGGTGGTGGGGGGGGAAGGGTTACACTCAGTTTTCTATGCTTCACAGTGTACAGATTAGTGGGTTTTCAAAACTTTTTTTGAAAAGTGGCTATCAAAATGTTAGGAGAGACCATTCACAAGTGATTCAGAGCGAGGCCTTGGGGTCCCAATCTGATGGGGGAGTCAGGTTAGATTCTGGGAGGGATAGTCTCAGGCAGTGAGTATTAATTACCTTGCAGTCACTAACTTGCTGTGTGTCCTGAGCTGCACCACAGCCTTTCTGGGCTGAAAACCAAAATGCCCCAGGTGGCTTGGATGGGCCGTCCTCCTCTTCTGTCTAGTCACGGGGCCTCCATGAGTCTGGCGGCGGTCACGAGGCTCACCTGAGCCAAAGGGGTGGGAAGAAGGGGTCAGGGATGACAGGATTTGCCTCGGGGGCCTTGTACCCTGTCCCCAGGTGCGCCAAGCTGTTGCTGGAGGCGGGAGCCACTGTGAACTTGGCCGCGCGAGACAGCGAGGTGACGCCCCTGCACGTGGCGGCGGCGCGCGGCCTGGAGGAGCATGTGGCTCTCTACCTGGAGCACGGCGCCGATGTGAACCTGCGCACCAGCCAGGGCGAGACGGCCCTGAATGCGGCGTGCGCTGGGGCCGAGGGGCCGAGCAGCAGCCGACGCCACCAGGCCGCTGCGCGCCGGCTTCTGGAGGCTGGGGCCGATGCCCGGGCGGCCGGACGCAAGCGCCACACACCGCTGCACAACGCCTGTGCCAACGGCTGCGGGGGCCTGGCGGAGCTGCTGCTGCGCCACGGGGCCTGTGCGGCGGTCCCCAACGGAGCGGGCCACACGCCCATGGACTGCGCACTGCAGGCTGTCCAGGACGCCCCCAACTGGGAGCCCGAGGTCCTCTTTGCCGCGTTGCTGGACTATGGGGCCCAGCCTGTATGCCCAGAGGTGAGAGGCTCCTGGTGGGCAGGGGGTGCCTGGAACTGGAATTGCCCAGCCACCGGGGAAGAGTGGCCAAAAGATAAAGAGCCCATCGTCTATGCCAGAGGTCGGTCCCCATCTTGGAAAGGACCAGCGAGAGTTACGCAGGAGAGTGTCCAACAGAGAAGAAAGCCCCCAAAGAGATGGGAACACACTTGAAATGTGGGATAAACTAAGGCTAGAGAAAGATTAGGAGGGACTCAGATCTTGGCATCTCAAATTTGGATATAACTATACAGGGCTTCCCTGGTGGCTCAGAGGTTAAAGCATCTGCCTCTAATGTGGGAGACCTGGGTTTGATCCCTGGGTTGGGAAGATCCCCTGGAGAAGGAAATGGCAACCCACTCCAGTGTTCTTGCCTGGAGAATCCCATGGATGGAGGAGCCTGATGGGCTACAGTTCATGGGGTCGCAAAGAGTCAGACATGACTGAGCAACTTAACTTTAACTAACTTTATAGTGGCCCAGGCTGGTTGGTAGAAGCATGGTGCCCTTAAGAATCTCTTTTGGTTTCTAGATGCTGAGACACTGTGCCAACTTCCCTCGGGCCCTAGAAGTCCTGCTTAATGCCTACCCTTGTGTCCCATCCTGTGATACCTGGGTGGAGGCTGTGCTCCCCGAGTTGTGGCAAGTATGTCCACCCCACCAGCACAGCTCCTTCCTGGGCTCTGGGGGANGACACTGTGCCAACTTCCCTCGGGCCCTAGAAGTCCTGCTTAATGCCTACCCTTGTGTCCCATCCTGTGATACCTGGGTGGAGGCTGTGCTCCCCGAGTTGTGGCAAGTATGTCCACCCCACCAGCACAGCTCCTTCCTGGGCTCTGGGGGAGGTAGAGAGGAAGGGTGAACCCTAGGCCTATAGCCCTGGAAGCAGAAGCAAGGGGAACGCTGGGCTGGGGGAGAATGGGCAGAGTGAAACCTCTGGGCTCCCTGCCAGCTTAGAACAACCTTTAATTACACACACCTCTCTAGCCTCTCTCTTACCTGCATCAGTATAGACATTTATCAGGCATCTCTGACTCAGGAGACAGCACTCTGTTGGAGTTGGGGGAGGTGGGTGTAGACATGGCTGACACCCTGCCCTGCAGTGTGGTCTCAGCTCCTGTGACCCCTGCAGGGCCTTTGGTTCTGAATCTGAGTCCTGTGAGATGCACTACATGCCCAGGTGGATCCATGTTGTAGAATCTCAGGGCCCACCACGAGGTTGCCCCCAGAGGGAAGGGCAGAGTCAGGGTGCTGGCCCATCTGACCCTGTTCCACTCCTGACCTAGGAGCACGAAGCCTTCTACAGCTCGGCCCTGAGCATGGTGAACCAGCCAAGACGGCTGCAGCACCTGGCCCGGCTGGCTGTGCGTGCTCAGCTGGGTAGCCGTTGCCGACAGGCTGCCTCCTGCCTCCCACTGCCCCCGCTCCTCAAGGACTACTTGCTGCTGCGTGTGGAGGGGCGTATCCAGTGAGCCCCGTGCCCAGCCACTCCCAGAGCTTGTCCTGCCCTTCCCATCCCTCCCAACCCTGGAGGACCAGTCTCTGACCATCTTGTCCACACTCTCGTCCACATGTCCTCCGGGTCCAGCTCACTCATTTATTGGCTTCTTGAGCCACCTGCTGACCTCCAGCTTGACCTAAACTTCAGCTCCTCTCTCCAATGGGAAGGTCTGAAGATTCAACCTTTGCCTGCATCCTCCTTTGCATAAGTGGATGATGGCCCCACCATCCAGGCAGACCCCAAGCCAGGAGGAAGTGATCTTGTCATCCCCTCTGCCCTGCTCCTCATGTACCCCATTCAGCCTCCTAAAGAGAGACAGACTCTGCCTCTAGCTGTACTGCCAATGCCCGATCTACCTTTGTCACCTTGAGGGAGGACCTCACTGACTGGTCTTGAAATCCCCATGCCCTGCAAGGATGCTGGAATGACCTTTGGGAATCAGAGCTCCGATCATAGCCTTCAGTGGCTCGACACTACCTTCAGGATAATATCAAAACTCAACAAGACAGAATAAGTATTTGGTCCCTGCCTCCGCCAAGCTCTCTGGCCTCCCGATCCCGCTTTCCCCTTCTGAGGCTCCTGTAACCCAGCCTTAGCAAATGAGTTACTGGATTGCCAGATATGAGCTGCTCCCCTTAGCTTTCACGCATCTACTTGTGCTGTTCCCTCTGCTTGGTCTACCCTTCCCACATCTTTTTTTGCCCTGGTTGAAGCTGATATGATCCTCAAGACTCAGCCCAATAGCCCTCTCTCTGCAGAGCCTATTTTGACTCCAGTAGGTAGCCTTCCTCGGTATTGTACTTATTTATTTAGGAACCTGTATCTGCCTCAATGACAACAAGACTGGACTATATTCCTTAAACAGACCTTTCAGGAAATGGCTGTTGAGGGAGAAAGAAATGCATGATGTTCGCGACCCATTTATGGTTGTGTTCCCCACCCCGCAGTGATGCACAGTGTCTTAAGCTATGGTCTCTGTGGTCTTTGAGGATCCATGCCAGGAGAACCAGCCATCAGCTTTCCCCTGCTCTCTCTCACTTCCTGCTCTGGTCCCAGAGGCAAAATTACCACTATTCATCCTTAAGAGGAAGCTTTTAAAGCTAAGCCAGTTTTTATGAATGCAAATAAATGATTTGTGCACAGACCAAAGTGTGGCTGTTGTTGGGTTGAAATATGCCTGAGATACCTATGGCTCCGTGTTTACTCCCCATCCTTCGTGCTCTTCTGTGATTCCCAAGTTTTCTGCACAGATCAGGTGTTACTCTTGTGATAGGAAAAAGGGTGTAAGAACAACACAGGAGGACTTCCTTGGTGGTCCAATGGTTAAGAATCCACCAGCCAATGCAGGAAACAAGGGTTTGATCCCCGGTCAGGGAAGATCCCATGTGCCTAGGGACAACTAAGCCCCTGTGCCACAACTACTGAGCCCACACACCAAGAGCCCATGCTCTGCAATAATAGAAGCCACCGCAATGAGAAGCCCACACACTGCAACTAGAGGGTAGCCTCCACTTGCCGCAATTAGAAAAAGCCAGTGTGCAGCAACGAAGACCCAGCACAACCAAGAGTAATTACTTAATTTTACAATTGTGGTTTTTTGTTGTTTTTTTTTTAAGTACAACAACAGGAACCTTTCTAGACCCTGAACTCGAAGTACCCACTGGAGGAGGTGGCTGTCAGCAGCCTGTTCTCCTGTCCCTTTGCTGAGGTGAGGGACTCTGGGCTCTCTACTGTCACTGCCACGTGGAGTCACATGGTAGAGATGGATCAGGAGTCCTGCCTGGGTCAGTCTCTTGCAGCTACTGCCCGTCCTCCCCTCCTCTGCAGAGAGTTGCATCTGTAGGTATTTCCTTTCAATAACTAGAAGATAGTCTTTGACCTCGTTATACAGAGTAGCAATCTCTCCTTTCTGGATGAAATTTCTGCTTTAATTTCACAGATCCAAAAGGCCAAATGAAGAGAGAGAGATACCCTCTAGTCCTGGGGCCAAGCCAGGAGCCTCACTCTCAGGGGAGGATGCTAAGCTGTCTCCCCCTTTAGAGCAGGCAGACCCCAGTGAGCGTGGCTTTTTCTGTTATACTTACAATGACAAGATACCCAATTTAAAAAAGCCCCAAAGATGCATGTGATTATGTATTTGATTTTGGGATGAGATTTTTCTATGTAAAAGCATAGAAAAAAGACTCATCTGGATACAGAAAAAAATTTAAATTTGGTTATAAGAGCACTGAATCATAAACACAAGTAAAAGGCAAAATGTTGACAAAAGTATCTGCCACTAAAAGATTTCATTTTCTTGATTCCTAAGGGCAGGAATGACATCTCTTTTATTTACCATTGCTGACTGGATGCTTGTACAGTGTCTTGCAGAGAGTGGACACGCAAATATCTGTCAAAGTAATGAATGGTCATGCTCAACCTCACCAGTAAATAAGGAAATGCAAATTAAAACAACAATAAGATATAATTCTCTTACTAGATTGAGGAACTGTTTTTTTCTGGCTGTGCCACACAGTTTGTGGGATCTTAGTTCCCTGACCAGAGATTGAATTGGGCCACTGTGGTGAAAGCACCGAGTCCTAACCACAGACCACCAGGGAATTCCTGCAGGGGGTACATTTTAAAGACTAATATGCAGTACCTGTGACTGTTTGGAGACACAATTTCTTGCTCATCCTAGGGGGTCAGAAAGGAAACTGCCTCTTTGATGGGCAATTAAGCAATGCCCTTCAATAGCTCCCCAGTTACACCAAAGGCTGGTACACATGGCAGTATTCATCCCAGCCTTGCTTGCAACAACTCAACATGTGGGAAATGGTAAACAAATCCACACTGTGGAATACAATTCAGTCCTTACAAAGGGTATACCCGCAGCAGGAGTGATCTAGGCATAGAGTCCAAGTGACGGAGCACATGTACTGCCTTGGAAAAGATTACCAAGACTATTACCAAGGTTGAAATATAACATGGACAGCAAACAAAACAAAACCTCATGACTGGAGCTAAATAGAAAAAGGCCTGAAAGGCAGATGCCCAAGAATTTCCTTTGAGGAGGAGAGAGGAACTGTGCCAGTGGGGCTTTTTATGGTCTGCATTTGAATTTTTTTGACAAAGGGGTGTACCCATGGATTCTTGTGAAATTTAAAGAAAAATTGAAGGGAAGAAAAGGCAAAAGGCCTAAATTGTTAATTTACAAGGTGGTTGATGAAACATGACAAATGTGCTAGCTCACTAGCAATCCAGTGAATGTAAATTAAAGGAACAGACACCCCTCTGCCTAGCAAATGGGCAAACACGAAACAACTTACCTAGTGGTTAGGGAAGGAGTCCTTTATGATTTTTTTATAAAACGGATTTACTATAAATGTATTTAGTTAAGGCAACATCCAGGATTCACAGATACATTCATCACTCCGTGGCCATCATAATTGGACATAAAAGTATAAAAATACCCAAGTTCAATATTTTAGGAAAAATAAACAGATAAGGACCTAAGACCCATTGAAATGTTAATTTTAAATGATTATTACATATAAGAGGCCAGCTTTAGATAGTGGTATAGTCCCAACTGAAGTCTTCATTCTTTCCTTTCTTTTCCCCTCATAATTCCTCCACTGTCAAAAACCTAACCCCGGGGCTTTCCTGGTGGTCCCGTGATTTAAGAATCTGTCTGCCAATGCAGGGTATATAGGTTCGGTCCCTGCTCTGGGAAGATCCCACATGCCACAGAACAACTAAGCCCAGACACCACTACCACTGAATCTGCGCTCTAAAGCCCACGAGCTGCAACTGCTGAACCTGCGCACTAGAGCCTGTGCTCTGAAACAAGAGAAGCTACCAAATAACAAGCCCACGTACGGTAATGAAGAGTAGTCCCCACTCACTGCAAATAGAGAAAGCCTGCATGCAGCAACGAAGCTCCACCACAGCCAAATTATATACAGTATGTGTATATACATATATGTATAATAAATCTTGAAAAACCCTAATCCCAAAAGTCCCTCTTTCAAAAGGTGGCCCTGGTGGTAAAGAACCCGTCTCCCAGTGCAGAAGATGCAAGACTCAAGATGCGGGTTTGATCGCTGGCTCAGGAAGATCGCCTGGAGGAGGCCATAGCAACCTATTCCATATTCTTGCCTGGAGAATCCCATGGACAGAGGAGCCTGCAGGCTACCATTCACAGGGTTGCAAAGAGCCAGAGTGACTTAGCATAGAAGGACTCAAAACACTCAACTGCATCCTGTCCTTTGCTGTATACATTCACAAAATGCATCCCTAGCTCTTCCTCCATCTTCTCTGAATTGCATCTATCATTCACTTAATAAATTTTTATCAAGTATTCGCTGCATGCAGGCACTGGATAGACTTTGGGAATACTGGAATAAAAAAACATAGTTCCCACCTTCAAAGAATTTGGTAAGACAGAAAATGAAAAATGACATGTAGCGTGGGGAATGCTATATAACACAGGGTGTATATCCCTAATCCTGAATAGATGGATCAGATATCTGGGGCTGTAGGCAAGACAGATTTCCCATATCCTCTGCAGGGCAAGCCCTAGTTGCTGGCTCAGCCCTTCCTGGCTTCAGAGGCCACTGCTCAGTCAATGATTCCCTTCTCAGATTGCATTTATCTTCACTTCTCCCCTTCTCCTCTGTTCTTTCCTCGTGGCTTATAAACATCTTCAGGATTCTCCTATTTCTCTAAACCTCCCCCATCTATTCCCTGTTCCTCTCTAGCGTCTACACTGTTTGGGGGGACAAAAACATTATTAGGGCTCTCCTCACACTGTTGATGGGTGTGAAAATAGGTACAACCTTCTAGAGAACAATGCAGCACCATATAGCAAAAATCTTAAAAATGTGAACATCCTTTGACCCGGCAATTCTATTTCCAGGAATTTATCCCAGGGAAAAAAAAATTATGGATGTGTACATATAGCCGTCATCAAAGATATTTATCAAAGTGCAGTTTAAAAACAAAGTCGTGAGCTTTCCTGATGTCTCAGATGCTAAAGAATCGACCTGCAATACAGGAGACCGGGGTTCCATCCCTGGGTCGAGAAGATCCTCTGAAGAAGGGAATGGCTACCCACTCCAGTGTTCTTGCCTGCTGCAACTACTGAAGCCCACGTGCCCTAGAGCCAGTGCCCCACAAGAAAAGCGACTGCAATGAGAAGCCCGAGCCCTGCAAAGAATAGCCCCTGCTTACCCCAACTAAAGAAAAGCCTGCACAGCAACAAAGACCCAGCCCAAACAAAACAACAACAACAAAACAGTAGACTTCCCTGGCGGTCCAGTGGCTAAGACACTGCTTTTCCAACGCTAGGAGCGTGGGTTCTATCCCTGAGCTAAGATCCTCCATGCTATGCAGCGTGGCCAAACAAACAGAACAAAAAGCAGCAAAGTACTGGAAACAATCTGAATGTCTATCCAAATGAGACAATGAATTTAAAAATTACAGTGCAACATGGAAGGTAATACTGTTGAATATCTAAAATAAACTATTCTCTGATGCTCTAAAAATATTCGTTGACAAGTGGAATGCTTTCTTAAATTAATACTTTATTGGAATATAGTTGAGTTACAATGTTGTGTTAGTTTCTGCTCTATAGAAAAGTGAATCAGTTATGCATAACATATATCCAGTCTTTTTTAGATTCTATTCCCATATAGGTTATTACAGAGTATTGAATAGAGCTCCCTGTACTATTCAATAAGTTCTTATTATCTATTTTATATATGGTAGTGCATATATGTCAATCCCAACCTGCCACTTTATCCCTTCCCCTTCCCCCTGCTGGTAACCACAAGTTTGTTTTTTCCATCTGTGACTCAACTTCTGTTTTGGAAATAAGTTCAGTTGTACCATTTCTTTAGATTCCACATATAAGCAATACCATATGATATTTGTTTTTCTGTCTGTGAGATGCTTTATGGTAATACAATACATATAAGTCGCTTCAGTTGTGTCTGACTCTTTGAGACCCTGTGCACTGTAGCCCACCGGTTCTTCTCTGTCCATGGGATTCTCCAGGCACGAATACTGAAGCAGGTTGCCACGCCCGTCTTCAGAGATCCTCCCGACCTAGGGATTGAACCCACATCTCCCGTGTCTCCTGCGTTGGCAGCTGGGTTCTTTACCACTAGTGCCACCTGGTAAGGCCACATAGAAACAAAGTCATATTCTAATGCAGTTTTTTCTCTGGATATATAGCCGCACAAATATTTTTTCTTTCATAGGATGAAATTATACTCCAGATGATATTTATGGTAATAGCTAAAGAATAGGAAACCAAAATATTGACAATAACATCATAAACTATATATATCATTTTCTTTCTTGAAAGTCGCTCAAGTTGTGTCCAGCTCTGTGACACCAGTATTCTCCAGGCCAGAATACTGAAGTGAGTNTATGGTAATAGCTAAAGAATAGGAAACCAAAATATTGACAATAACATCATAAACTATATATATCATTTTCTTTCTTGAAAGTCGCTCAAGTTGTGTCCAGCTCTGTGACACCAGTATTCTCCAGGCCAGAATACTGAAGTGAGTAGCCTTTCCCTTCTCCAGGGGATCTTCCCAACCCAGGAATCGAACCCAGGTCTCCTGCATTGCAGGCGGATTGTTTACCAACTGAGCCATCAAGGAAGCCCTATATATATATTTAGCGGGGAGTGAGTGAGATGGATGATTTTAGCTATGCCACTAACTGTATAATTTGGACAATTATTTGATCTTTCTGAGCCTCAGTTTCCAAATCTGTAAAGTGGATACAATGTGATATACTTGATAGGGCTCCCTGAGATAATGTATGTGAAGTGCTTAGTACAGAGCCTGGCACATAATAAACTCTCAAAACATTAAGTGGTTCAACTCAGTGCTTTTTCATTCTCTCAAATATTTATTGAGAGCCCTTGAAACTGCTATCCTGTTTGGAACTTCACTTGGTAAATCTCAGTACTCAGTCTTCAAAATTTTTTTTGGCCATAGCATACCACTTGTGGGATCTTAGTTCCCCAACCAGGGATCGAACACGGGCCACAGCACTGAAAGCACTGAGTTATGGAGAAATTAAAACAGTACCTCACAATCATAATATTGATCAAAAGAAGTCAGACAGGGGCTCAGTGGTAAATAATTGCCTGCCAGTGCAGGAAACACAAGTCAGATACCTGATCCAAGAAGATCCCACATGCCATACAGGAACTAAACCCATGGCCACAACTGGCTCAGCCTGTGCTCTACAGCCCAGGAGTCACATCTCCTTAAGTCCAACCACCCTAAAGCCCATGCTCTGCAAGAAGAGAAGGCACTGCAATAAGAATTTGGTTCAACTCAACTATCAGGTAGCCCCTGCTCGCCACAACTAGAGAGTAGCCCATGCAGCAACTAAGACCCAGCACAGCCAAAAAGAAAGAAAAAAAAAAACCCTCAGACAAAAGCAGTGCAAAAAGGGACTAAAACTAATACTCGTACATCAATGTTCACAGAAACGTTATTTATAATACCTCAAAGGTGGAAACAACACAAATGTCCACTGATAGATGATTGGATTAAAAATGTGATTATATACATACAATGGAATATTGCTCAGCCTTAAAAAGGAATGAAATTTTCATACGTTCAGTTCAGTTCAGTCGCTGTCGTGTCCGACTCTTTGTGACCCCATTAACCGCAGCACACCAGGCCTCCCTGTCCATCACCAACTCCCGGAGTCCACCCAAACCCATGTCCATGGAGTCAGTGATGCCATCCAACCATCTCATCCTCTGTCGTCCCCTTCTCCTCCTGCCCTCAATCCTTCCCAGCATCAGGGACTTTTTAAATGAGTCAGCTCTTCGCATCAGGTCTACAACATAGATAATCCTTGAAAACATCCTAAGTGAAATAAACCAAAAAGGATAGATATTGTATGATTCCACTTACATGAGTTACCTAGAATAGGCAAATTCACAAAAGACAGAAAGTAGAATAAAGTGGGGAGGAGGAAAAATGGATACAAGAAAATGGTCAGTAATGATGGGTACACAACATTGTGAATTAATGCCACTGAATTAGACACTTTAAATAGTCAAGAATGGTAAGTTTTATTTATATTTTACCACAATAAGGCTGAAAAAGAAAAAAAGAAGCCACACACCAAGAGTACATACTGTTTGATTCCACTTGTACAAAATACAAAACCAGAAAACTAATCTTTGGTGGCAGAAATCAGAATAGTGACTACTTTTTGGAAGTGAGTGGATGGAAGAGGACTGAAGGGCCATTCTGTGGTCATTTTCTGTTTCTTGATCTGAGTCCCGATTCCACCGATGTGTTCAGTTGGTGAAAACTACCGAGCTCTTCGCTTTTGAGTTTGCCCGTCTGTACTATTTATACTTCAATCAATAAGTGAAAGTGAAGTCGCTCAGTCGTGTCCGACTCTTTGCGCCCCGTGGACTGTAGCCCACCAAGCTCCTCTGTCCATGGGATTCTCCAGGCAAGAATACTGGAGTGGGTTGCCATTTCCTTCTCCAGGGGATCTTCCCGACCCAGGGATCAAACCCAGGTCTCCCACATTGCAGGCAGAGGTTTTAACCTCTGCACCACCAGGGAAGGCATACTTCAATCGATAGTTCACCGAAAACAACAGCATCTCCCCACCCCGCCACAGAACGCCTTTAGAACAAATTTTAATTGCAAAAATCCTCTTGTAAGCTGAACCATTTCCCTCTTTCTTGGGGCTCCTGCTTTTCCCGTGCCCTAAGCCTGCAAGGAATCTGTGCCTTCTTTGAAATGGTTTCTTGCCTTATTTACCAAGGTTCCACACTACCAGGGGCCGCATTCTCGGAGAACCGGACGGTGATTAAACTGTCTGTCATCTCGTCTAGCCCCGAGTTGAACTCTTGGAGGTCAGAAAGTCTCGGCTGATTCCACTAACCCAGAGCTCAACGCGCGTTGCAGACTAGTAATAAATCCAATCAGCCCGGGAGGCTTGGAGCAAGGCCGAACGAAGAAAGTTGCGAAGAGGAAAAAGACGCTCTGTTCTGCCCAGCGGTGCCAGCCTGCCAGTAAGTCCAGATTCGAAGCCACACCCCTTCCCCCAAGCACCTCCCCTAATTTCCTCCTGGCCCTGCCCCTCAACCCTTGGCTCCGTAGACCTCGCCCACTAGGCGTGGCTCTGCCCCGGGAGGACCAGGATCCCGCCAACCATGACTCCGCCCCTCCTTCCGCTAAGAAACCTGTCCCTTTTATTTAAAGACTACGTTTACGTCAGCCCGCTTTACGTAGATTTTCGTCATCATTGCAAGGCACGGGGACGGAACTTCCTGTCTCTGGTTCTAACAGCTTCCGGGAGAAGCCGGAAGAGACCTACCCTGGGTAGAAACGGGGCTAGCCAGCCCCTCCCCCGGCCCCTACGGAAAGGTGAGTCCACAGGCCGGCTTGGCGAAGTCAAAACACTTATTCTGGCCGTTTCAGGTGAGGCCTTCCTTCCTTATCCAGGTGCTGTACCCGTCCAGTCCCCCTTTAATTTCCCATGTTCCTCTGCGTACCCAAGCCCCGCCCCCAGTGACCCAGCCCCGCCCCGAAGTTTGAGGGGTGTGGATGGTTTGTGACCCCCTCACCCGATTCTGCCCTTCGCTGGCTGGGAGAAACGGGTTTGGGTACAGCAGTAGGAACTAAGCAGCCTTTTGGCTCGAGTGGCCCCACGGACCCCTCTCCAGCGCCGCGGGAATAGGACCGCCCAAACGCGGAGCCTTCGCGTCAGGAAAGGCAGGATAGGAGACCCCTCCTCACCGTGCCATCAGGGTCGCTCACAGGTTGAGGAGAGCAAAGGCCTCTGAGGAGGGAAACCTGGGGTCCTACCCGGTCCCTCTCCTCGAAAGTTCCCTGTGCCTGTGCCTCTCGTTTTTGCCTCTGTTCGCAGCAGTTTCCTTTTCTGTAAGTCAGGGTTAATTGTTGAGTGATAATTGGTACTATTTGTTTACTAAACAATTGCAATGTGCCAGGCACTGTTCTAAGTATTTTGCTTCGATGATTTTCCGTCATCTTCAAAACAACCTTATGAGGTAGGTACTATTTTTAACCCCATTTTACTGATGAGAAAGCTGAGGCTCTAAGACAGTTGAGGTTATAGAGCTAGCAAGAGGCAAGACGAGGGTTATAATTAGTTTGGGGGTTTCTGTTTTTGTTTTCCCGACTCCAGGGCACACGTACCAAAGTAGGAGGTGAAAAACTATTCACATGTTGGTATGTTCCACAAATATTTTTTGAGCAACTGCTGTGGGATTATGCTGGGCATTGTGGTACATAGAGAAATACATGTGATCTTTCAGGAGTTTAGTGGAGAGATGGGTAGGTNCAAAGTAGGAGGTGAAAAACTATTCACATGTTGGTATGTTCCACAAATATTTTTTGAGCAACTGCTGTGGGATTATGCTGGGCATTGTGGTACATAGAGAAATACATGTGATCTTTCAGGAGTTTAGTGGAGAGATGGGTAGGTAGATAAGTCACTGTGAGAACAATCAGGTTATGATAATCATCAGTCTGGATTTGCCCAAGGACAGCTGTGAAAGCAGGAGATTTTCCAAGGGAAAGAGGTGCTCCAAGGAGCAGAGATCCTTCCTACCTTTCTAAGAAACTGTCAAGAACACATTGCAAGAAGGGAGATTGCGATATGGGCTGTGGGAGCCATTTTGGAATATTTTCTAAATCAGTTCCATGCAGGTAGTGGTTTTGTAGTTGTGAGCCTATGGTGACCTAGGAGGTGTTTCTGGTGTCTGTCCTGCTTTGCTGCCAGAAGAATTTCAGAGGAGACACACACAGTGTCTGCTGATGGTCCCTACAGAGGTGTCCCTTTGGGGTGGTCTGATTTTGCTCTTGATAAGTTGATTTTCTTTGGCTCTTGACATCTGGACTTCAATCCATGATTGAATGAGAGTGGGTTCAAACGACACAATCTGGCAAGAGTGGCTCTGCTGTGCCTCCAAAGGAATTCCTAAATAAAATATTCCAGGCTTTTTTGGTTCCTCCGAAGCCACCTTAGAGGCATCTCAGGGAGCGCAGTTGTTTTACCAAAAGAGAAATCCTAGAGAAACTTAGGGCTCAAAGCAGCACATGTTTTTCCCCACCTCCCAGAAAAACAACAGACAGTAACAGCAGCAGCGACAAAGTTGTAATGTTTTTCTGGTGATCCATGCTTATTGGGAGGTTGGAATTTGAGAGGAAGGGTGTGGAACCTGAAAGCCAGCATTTCACAGTAGAGGCAAAGAGTAAATCCTTAGCTATAGATTGGGGGTCCAGAGTTAGGAGGTTTGTGTCTCTTTAGGATACTGAACTGCATTTTCTTTCAGGGCCAGGTCAGTTAGAACCTAAACAAACAAGAAATCTGGTTGCAATCTCTCATGCCCTGCTGATACTGTCCCCCTTTGTTCCTGCAGTGTGGACCCGGTCAGCAGCCAGGCCATGGAGCTCTCTGATGTCACCCTTATTGAGGGTGTGGGTAATGAGGTGACTGTGGTGGCTGGTGTGGTGGTGCTCATTCTAGCCTTGGTCCTAGCTTGGCTCTCTACCTACGTAGCAGACAGCGGTAGCAACCCACTCCTGGGCACTATTGTGTCAGCTGGCGACACATCCGTTCTTCACCTGGGGCATGTGGACCATCTGGTAGCAGGCCAAGGCGCCCCAGAGCCAACTGAACTCCCCCATCCATCAGAGGGTAATGATGAGAAGGCTGAAGAGGCTGGCGAAGGTGGGGGAGACCCCACTGGGGAACCTGGAGCTGGGGGTGGTGTTGAGCCCAGCCTTGAGCATCTGCTTGACATCCAAGGCCTGCCCAAAAGACAAGCAGGCCCAGGAAACAGCAGTCTGGAGGCACCTGTGAGATTGGAGGATAGCACTTGCTTGCCTCCCAGCCCCAGCCTCATCAGCGTGCGGCTCAAATTCCTCAATGACACAGAGGAGCTCGCTGTGGCCAGGCCAGAGGATACTGTGGGTGCTCTGAAGAGGTACGTGGGCTTGGAAGTGTCAAGTGCAGCCTTTATGGGGCAGGCGGGGGAATCCTTCCTTAGAAAACCACCCTGTAATTTTCCCCCACCCCCCAGCGCCTTGCCTTTCAGCCTTCTCATTCCTTGCCCTGTCTTTCCTTTTGTCTCACCCTTACAGTAAATACTTCCCTGGACAGGAGAGCCAGATGAAACTGATCTACCAGGGCCGCCTGCTGCAGGACCCAGCCCGCACACTGCGTTCCCTGAACATTACCGACAACTGTGTGATTCACTGTCACCGCTCTCCCCCAGGGTCAGCTGTTGCAGGCCCCTCGAGCTCCCTGGCCCCCTCCTCGGCCACTGAGCCACCCAACCTCGGCGTCAGTGTGGGCAGCCTCATGGTGCCTGTGTTTGTGGTGCTGCTGGGTGTGGTCTGGTACTTCCGTATCAATTACCGCCAATTCTTCACAGCACCTGCCACAGTCTCCCTGGTAGGGGTCACTGTCTTCTTCAGCTTCCTAGTATTTGGGATGTATGGACGATAAGGACCACAGGGAGAAAATGAAAGGCATGGTTTTCCTCCTTTATGGCCTCCCCCCATTCCTGGCCAGAGCTGGGCCCAAGGGCCTGGGAAGGAGGGGTGGAAAGGATGTGGTGGGTCCTCCTCCATAGGACTCAGGAGGCAGGCATGGGCATTCCCCTCACGTCCACGAGGGGACAGACATTCCCTCTGTGCAAGCACATCTCAGGTAGAAACGAGAATGTCATCTTCCTTCACTTCTAAGGTCCTGAAATTCAGAACTGAGCTGGTGGCCCAGCTCAAGAGGGAGCCTGGGCTCTGAGGATTCCCTCAGCAGTGGCTCTAGCTCTTTCCATTATCCTGCATGTCTGCTCCTCTGCCCCCTAGGGCTGCCTGCCAGGGCAGCTCAGCATGGCCCCAGCATTTCTGTAGGGACCCTGGAGTCTCTGGGTTTCCTAATGGAACATCCTTCTTTTGAGCCTAAAATCATACAGGCAGGAGTGAAGTTTGTGTCAGCTTTCCCTGTGGGCACCTGGCTGCCTCTACCTTTTCCCTCCACCCCTTAGCAGGAATAGGGTGTTCTCTGTGTTCTGGACAGTTTCCAGTGTTCTTTCTTCCAAAGCACTTTGCTTATTCTTTTTTTTTTTTTNTCTGACCCTGCTGCTACATCTCGGGAGGAAAGCAAAAGTGCATGTCTCCACTCGAGATGTGGCCTGACTCCCCTGTGGAGCCTCTAGAGGCACCCCACGATCCATGTCAGCACTGGAGAGAAAACCTCTGGTTCCAGCTTCGGTATCAGACGAGGACTTAGGAGCTGTTCCAACCTGGGCAGGAATCCCGAGAGGACCCTCACAACTTGCGTGGAGACTGGCCTTTGCTGAGGCCACAGGGACGGGTCAGTAAGGTCCCTGTTGTAATTCGAGAGGAACCTTCAGCAACTCGAGAAAAACCAGGAGGTTCACCCCTCCAGTGGAGATGAGGTCCTTTTCCGCTGCAGCATCTAGGCAGAAGTCACCCTTTCCCTCTTGAACCTCGTAGGGATCCTTCACCCCCTTGCAGTGACTCAAGAAATACCTCGACATATCCTTCTCCACTCGAGAGGAACATCGAGGGTTCCGCACAAATTAAGAGAACCCCGTTTCCCCCTCCTCAGCTCGAGATGAGTGTTCCTTTCCCTGCTATGTCTCGAAAGGATCCCCATTGTTCCCGTCAAATCTCAAGGAGGCACTTCAACAGGAAAGTCGAGAGGAACTCCAGGTGTTGTGTCACCATTCCAAAAGACCCCCAAAGGTCTCTCTCCACTCCAGAGTAACCTGATTTCCCTGCACTGAATCGATTGTCACCCCGCGAATGGACTCACACCACGGTGACACATGTTTAGTCCTGTGGGAAAGCC
>SJYV01054212.1:2802458-2815089 GCA_006410875.1 Neotragus pygmaeus
GCACAGGGCTACCGCGGCACACTGCCCGAACCTCAGTGAAGGGCGACCACAGCAAACAGCCCAGAAATCTGTGCAGGACGACAGTGGCACAGAGCCTGGAACTCGTCGCTTGTCGACTGTGAAACACAGCAAGGACGTCGGCGCAGGGCAACCACGGAAAACAGGCTGGACCTCGTCTCAGAGCCACCACGGCACACAGCCCGGACCTCAGCGAAGGGCAACAGAGGTACACCACCCAAAACCACCTCTCCCCTCTGCACCTTAGCCCCCCGCCCCCCACCTTCTTCTTCTCCGGCAGTTCCTTGTATTTCTTGGACAGAATCTTGGTCAGGTCCAGGTTACTCATCTCCGGGTGGAGTTTAGCATACTTGGCCCGCTTCTCCATGAAGAAGCGAAAGTAAGGGGTCAGGGGCTTCTTTGGGAAGTCCGGGTGTTTCTGGAAAGAGGGACAAGTACACGGTCTAGGTGAGACACTGTTCTTTGAGCCTTGCTTTTCTGAACTCTTGTGTTCCTCCACCTGGAAACTCACCTTGAGTTTTTTGCCTTTGTAAGGATTTTTAACGTGTTCCTGAGCATCGAGGATCAATTCTGTCAATGTACGGAACTTTCTCACCTGGAGGAAGAAAGGATGTGAGGGTAAGGGGAAGTGCCGAAGAGGGGAATGCCACCCAGAAGCATACCCTCTTTTTCCAACAGGCTTTCTCTACTTTCCACTAGACTGAAGATATCAAAGAAGGGCTAGGATCAAGAGCGATACAGCTCAGGCTGTGCTGATAGGCAGGCTCTGGCCCATGTTTACTGCAGAGGTCCGGACAGTCGGTACACATCGTAGGAGAGCAAGAAGGCGACCACCTGACCTCAAAATGGTTGTCCATGTCAGCACCTCATTCAATCCCCAGAACAGCTCAGGTGACAGATCCTCTAAGACGGTAAGTATTCAAAGCCACGTAGCTTAGAAAGTAGAACTGAGAAGTCTTGGCCAGTGCTGTCAACCGTGCCAACTCCCGAAATGCACAAGGGCGACCACACGAAGACCTCGCCTGTCTCTTTCCTTCCTGTTTATAGACTTCTGTTTCATCTCCCCCACCAAGAAGGCTGAAGGAAGGGTAGGTGGAGATGTGTGTTCGAATGTGTTGGGGAAAGAGGGGGAATCCATTACCTCGTTAGAAATCTCCACCCATTTCAGCTTGCACATGTCTCCAGAAAAGTCTTTAAATGCTACTTTTTCCCAGTCCATATGTGACTCAGTGGTTTTGAACTTGGAGCTGTCATTGGATGGAATGTTGTTCTTCATGCATTCCAGCAAAGTCAACATGTCTTCCTGGGACCAGCGGTCTGGGAAGGGTAAGAAAGGCCATTATGCCTGGCTCATGCCAGCCCCTATCTGTTCCCCAGTCCTTAAGCACTCAACCCTTCCTTCTCAGAGCATCTCAGACCCTTCAGATGGTTATCTCCCATCTGAAGACACAGATAACACATGGCCTGGCCCTAAGAAAAAGCTGTGGCCATGTAGATTAAAGCAGGGACTCTAGTCCAGACAACATCACACCTGGAAAACCAGATTTGGACTTAAGTTTGGCTTACTTCAAAGCTATTATCATTTCTAACGTGCCAGCCTGCCATGGGTTACAATTTATTGTAGGGAAGGGGGGAGGGGAAGGAAGCCACAGTGATCTGGGATCCTGTTGGAGAACCTGTTGGACCCACGTCAGCACTGGAGAGGAAACCTCAGTTTCCAGACGAGGACTTAGGAGCCAGCCCCGACTGTGTAGGAATCCCCAGAGGACCCTCGCACCTCGAGTGGAGACTGGCCTTTCCTGAGGCCACAGGGGTGGGTCCCTGAGGTCCCCGTCCTAACTCGAGCTAGCCTACTGCAGAAGAAAAGGAAACAAGGAGGCCACACACCTAAACATGAAGCTAAATTCTGTCCCAGCTCTACGTGGCTACCCTAAATGTGCAGACTGAGGCAGGGGTGTGGGCCGCAAGGAGAACCCACGGCAATGTTTTGCTCCAGCATAGCTGGAGACTAACATTAGAGATATGAGTATTCCACCACCCTACCCTCTCTCTCAGAAAGGACCAAAGGAGACTTTGGAGCAAGTGAAACAATGGTAGAGCCATACAAGGCAGCTATGAGGCAAAGCCGGCAGGTGGGCAAAGGGTGAGCTCTGCTCCAGGGAGGGCCCCCCACCCTAGAATTCTGAGTTGTCTTCTCAGCCCAATTCCCCATGGAAGCAAAAAAATAAAAAAAAAAAAAAGGAGTCTGGACCAGCTATTTCCAGTCACTGAAAGGCAGCTCCATTAAGGGCTCTCTGGAGAGGACTACTGGGGAAGGTGAGCTAGGATGATAGCCAGCCACGGCTAGGAGTCAAAAGGGCTCTTGACTTGCATTCACATCTGGTCACCTGGGTGAGGGTTTTTGCAGGAGGGTCACATGAACCCATAATCCTCTCTCCTCTCAGTGCCCCACAGGCATTGCCAGATGCTCAGATTCATCCTACCAACCCTGCCACCCTACAACTGGATCCCCACTGGATGGGGTAGAGTATAATTAAGTGTGTTTGAGGTCTCCAGCCATCAAAACACCCTTTCTCTCCAATCTGCCTCACCAAAAACTATGCCCTCTTAATAACAATTAAAAAAACAACAACCCTGAAAAGCTTTCCCAATTCCTCTCATCTCTCCCTTGCTCCCATATCCCTTGTCTCTCCTCCCATTCCAGGACACTGCTGAGGACACACTCGAGGTGACTGGGAACCCCAGAAGGAACACTTAAACAGGCCTCCTCCTCCCTCTCTAACCTGGGGGGGTGGGGGGAATGGAGTGTGTAAAATACAGTTTGTAGGTTCAAAGCCAAATAATTTGGGTTTAGCCAAACACCCAGTGTGAGGGGTGTTGAACACTCAAGCGCTTTCCTTCCATTTCAGTTCAGAGAACCACGATGGAAGAAAACTTTAGAAGGGGAGTGGGCCTCACATACCTACGTGAGAATGGAGGGTTTAAGTTAAAGAGAGCTGAGGCTGGGGCTCCTACCTTGGCCTTTAGGGGCGGCCATTTCCAGGTCTGTGGGGCAGTCGGCTTCTCCGTTCATTCTCCAGCCGTCCAGCTACTTCCTCGGTCGCGCTGGCCAGGCAAGCCGGGGTCAAAGCCACCTCACCCTTTAGAAGAGACACCGGTCCCCTCTCAGGCGGACTGAGAGATGGGGGACTGTCTATCACTCCCCCCCCTTTCGGGGAGGGGGACATAACCCCACACTCTCAGAGAGACCCAGCCAAGACTCCAGAAGACTTGATGAGTTGGTGGGGGTGAGAGTGCACTCCTCTACCTCCTAACCCCACCCCCAGCCCCTACAGCCTCTACAGCTCCGCTCCTGGGCGTGCGCCCTCCGCTGCCCACGCGAGACACTGCTCCGCGCTCCAGCGCGCAGCGAGCGCCAGCCCTCCGCCCTCCTTCCCCCACCCCGGCCAACAAAAAAAAAACCACCAACTCCTCCTCTTCTGTGTGCCCCGCCCCGGGGAGGCCCCAGGCTGGAGGGCGGGGGAGGAGGAAGGGCGGGTAAAGGGCGCGCGCGGTCGCGGAAGCGGGCACGCGCCTCAGTCTCCTCCTCCCGCTCCCCCCGGNGGGTGTTACCAAAAAAAAAAAAAAAAAAGGCAAGCAAGAAAAGCTCTTAGGTTTGCAACACATTGGAAAACCGGGGGAGTGCCCCGCGAGGGCCTTCCGGGTTTTAGAGCGAACCTCTCGCTATTCTCAGTGCCCCTCACCTCCTCCGAGTTTAGGATCCGAGGAGTCCGAGCAAAGAGTTCTCCCCCCGGGCCATAGTAAGGGGGTGTCAGGGTGAAAGTTGGGGGCATTTTTCAAGAAGCAGCAACCATCCGTCCCACCCCCGCTTCGGTAGCTGGGCCGCGGGAGTCGGTTGAGAGCAAAAATCCCGGTGGGTTTAGGCGAAGAGGATTCCGGGGCGAAGCGGAGCCGCGAGACCGCGCTTCGGGCATCTCCCCTTCGGTCTCTGCCTCCAGTCTCCAGCCTGCTCCCCCTTTAATTTCCACCCCCCCCCCCTTTAATCTAATTTCTTCCAACTCCACCTTTGTTGTTAACCGGCGTCACGCCCGGACTAGCCAATCCCCGGCACGCTATCAGCTTGTCAAAAAGGCTTGGCCAGCCCTGGGAAAGCAGGCCGCGGGCGCTGCCCCCCTGCCCCTCCTCCCCCCGGCGGCGGCGGGGAGCCGCAAGGGGAGCCTGGCACCCCGGCCTCGCCGCCCGAGTAGGCCTCCGCTCTCCACCATCCTGCGGACCGGAGATAGAAAGGCCTAGGCGCGACCACCATCTACCCTCCCACTGCCGTCGGCTGCAGTTGTCTGTCTCTGCCTCTCCTCCACCGAGAAAGGTTCATCTGGACGCAGGAAGCCAGAAGACGGTCTGAAGAACGGCTGCTTCCATCAGGCGAGCCTACGATTTGGGCCATCGCTCCGGGGCGGCGCCATCGCCCCCGGCTCTAGGGATGCCAGCCTACCACAGCGGCACTGCCAGCTGGGCCGCCGGCCCCTTTGGATTCTTCCCCTCTCACACAGCCTTCTCCATCCTCACACCACGGCCTCGCTGTTGCTGTAATTTCTCGTCTCCTGGGAGAACTGAGTCCTTTCCCAGGACTTCCACAGCCCACATCTGCCACGTTTCACAAACCGGGAGGAAAATCTTGTCAAGATCTGGTGTGTCCGGATTTTTTAGTGGGTAGGAGAGGCCGATTTATCTTGATGCTAATGAAGCTTAAGCTTCAGGGCCCCTCATCGCAGGCTGTCTCTTGACTTTTGATTCATCATTTGTTTTTTTTTACTCCCCCCTCCCCCTCCCCACAAACCCAGTTCTGCCCTTGGAACCTACAGAGGGCATTTTGTGAAGGACCAAGCCATGTCACACTGTACTTAGAACCTGCTGCTGCTGCTAAGTCGCTTCAGTCGTGTCCGACTCTGCGTGACCCCATAGACGGCAGCCCACCAAGCTTCTCCGACCTTGGGATTCTCCAGGCAAGAATACTGGAGTGAAATGCCATTTCCTTCTCCAACTTAGAACCTGCAGGGAATGACTTTCTTGTTTTGACTTTGAAACATGGGGTTTGGAGTCAGAAGTCCCGGGTTTCCAGCCTCTGGGCTTTCCCACCTTAACAGTGTGAGTTTGATTAAATGTCTTAACTTCATCTGATCCCAGTTTTCTTGTCTATAAAATTAGAATAGCAGCTGTGTGGTTACTTCAATCCCGAGGGTCGCACGACAATTGCCTCGGCGGCGAGTATCCTGCAGCATTTCCCCACTCCTGCAGTGGTAGTAGTCACTGATGAGTTTGCCCCTCAACCCCAAACCTTTCCTCAACATATTAACAGGAAGGCCAGTAATGGTGAAGCTTAAATGGGGAATGAAGTGCAAAGGCTACCTGGTGTCTGTAGATGGCTATATGAACGTGCAGCTTGCAAACACAGAAGAATACATAGATGGAGCATTGTCTAGACAGCTGGGTGAAGTTTTACGAAGGTGTAATAATGTCCTTTATATCAGGGGTGTTGAAGAAGATGGGGAAATGAGAGAATAGCATCTTTTGGGGGGAATTTTTTTAATATATTTGTAGACAAAAATTTGGTTTTCAAAAAAAAAAAATTAGAATAGCAGTCCTATGTTCTCTGCTTTTCTCACCAGGGGTTGAAGGGTTGAGTAAGATGATGTACGCAAAACTGTAAATTACTCCACAACGTCACTTGCAACATTTACAATGGGAGAAACTTAGACTCCAAGAAAGTTCCAAGTCTTCCACACACAGATCTAGTGTCCAGGTGTCCCGGCTCCTGGCCCTGAACTTCTTGGCTGGGCCGAGGAGCCTTTCGGTAAAGTGCTTTGGAATAAAACAGGGTGAACATGAATCATAAGAATGATTATTATTGATTTTTTGTTCCTTGGGCAGCAAAAATCATGGCTGGCACTCTTTCCACTTGGAAACTGACTGGCTTGTTTGACGTCTACTGTGTCTCTGGTGAGGTCAGGAGTCTAGACTTGGGCTATGGGCCCAAGAGCTATGGGCTATGGGCTATGGGCCCAGAGCATAAGGGAACCTACCTATGCCCCCTCTCCCAATTTATTCCCCCCTTGCTCCCAGTTTTCTGCCCTGTGCGTCCAAGCAGAGCCTTAGCATTCCACAATCCCAGCCAGGCTGGTGACAAGGCATAATCCTAGCTACACATTCTCCGCTTGGCCTCAGGCTTCCGTGGGTTGCCAGTATCCAGCACTAGTTCATATAAAATCCCTGCTGTGCCTGAAACGCATTAACCAAAGTGTGACACTTCAATTCCTAGTGTACATGGAGTAATTTTAGATGGTATACAGATGAACATACTGTTTTCAAAGTTATGTATCATAATGTGGATTTGGAAATGTTCTGTTTTGTTTTTTTTAAGATAGTGACATAAAGCTCCTGCTTCTTGTTTGAGTATGAGGAAGCTACTGTCCCTCTTGTATTTTTTTCTTTTTTAATTGAGGTATAACTTTCAGAGGGTAAACTGCACACATCTTAAAGAATACAACTTGATGTGTTTTTACATATGTATGCATAGTATACATGTAACGTGTATACATACACACACACACACACATATACATACATGCACACACATATATAATGTAACTACCACCCAGATCAAGATATTGAATATTTCTAGCATTGAGCATGGCACCCCACTCCAGGACTCTTGCCTGGAAAATCCCATGGACGGAGGAGCCTGGTAGGCTTGCAGTCCCTGGGGTCGCTAAGAGTCAGGCACAACTGAGCAAATTCACTTTCACTTTTCACTTTCATGTGTTGGAGAAAGAAATGGCAACCCACTCCAGTGTTCTTGTCTGGAGAATCCCAGGGACAGGGGAACTTGGTGGGCTGCTGTCTATGGGGTCACACAGAGTCGGACACGATTGAAGCGACTTAGCAGCAGCAGCAGCAGCAGCATTGAGCAAGCTCACTCAAAGTCAGTATTCCCCTCCAAATGTCACTGGTATTCTGAGCTATTGCCATAAGTTTACTCTGTTTTTGGAGTTCATATACATGGAATCATTCAGTATATATATTTTTACATCTGGCCTCTTTCACTCACCATTGTGTCTGAGATTAATTTATGATCTTTCACGTAGTAGTGGTTAATGCCTTTCATTGCCATACAGTAGTATACCATTGTAGACATTAGTCAGTTCAGTCACGCAGTCACATCTCACTCTTTGCAACCCCATGGACTGGAGTGTGCCAGGCTTCCCTGTCCATCACCAACTCCCACAGCTTACTCAAACTCACGTGCATCAAATTGGTGATGCCATCCAACTATCTCATCCTTTGTCGTCCCCTTCTCCCAACTTCAGTCTTTCCCAGTATCAGGGTCTTTTCCAATGAGTCAGTTCTTTGCATTAGGTGACCAAAGGATTGGAGTTTCAGCTTCAGCATCAGTCCTTCCAATGAATATTCAGGACTGATTTCCTTTAGGTTGGATCTCCTCGCAGTTCAACGGATTCTCAAGAGTCTTCTCCAAAACTGCAGTTCAAAAGCATCAGTTCTTCGGCACTCAGCTTTCTTTATAGTCCAACTCACATCTGTACATGACTACTGGAAAAACCATAGATTTGACTAGACTGACCTTTGTTGGTAAAGTAATGTCTCTGCTTTTTAACATGCTGTCCAGGTTGGTCATAGCTTTTCTTCCAAGGAGCAAGCATCTTTTATTTTCATGGCTGCAGCTGTCTCTTATACACATCTCAACAATAAAAAAAATCACATGACATTCAAAGAAACAGGAAAGAACGGCCAATTCAAAGGAAAAAACAAAAACTAATCAACAGAACCTGTCCCTGAAAAAAAAAAAAAGCAGATGGCAAACTCAATAAGCAAAGACATTAAAACGACNGTGCAGTGATGTTGGAGCCCCCAAAAATAAAGTCTGTCACTGTTTCCATCGTCTCCCCATCTATTTGCAATGAAGTGGTGGGACCGGATGCCATGATCTTAGTTTTCTGAATGTTGAGCTTCAAGCCAGCTTTTTCACTCTCCTCTCACTTTCATCAAGAGGCTTTTTAGTTCTTCGCTTTCTGTCATAAGGGTGGTGTCATCTGCATATCTGAGGTTATTGATATTTCTCCCGGCAGTCTTGATTCCAGCTTGTACTTCATCCAATGCGGCATTTTGCATGACGTACTCTGCATATAAGTTAAATAAGCAAGGTGACAATATACAGCCTTGACGTACTCCTTTCCTGATTTGGAACCAGTCTGTTGTCCCATGTCCAGTTCTAACTGTTGCTTCTTGACCTGCATACAGACTTCTCAGGAGGCAGATCAGGTGGTCTGGTTTTCCTATCTCTTTAAGAATTTTCCACAGTTTGTGATCCACACAGTCAAAGGCTTTGGTGTAGTCAACAAAGCAGAAGTAGATGTTTTTTCTGGAACTCTCTTGCTTTTTCGATAATCCGATGGATGTTGGCAATTTGATCTCTGGTTCCTCTGCCTTTTCTAAATCCAGCTTGAACATCTGGAAGTTCACTATTCACATGCTGTTGAAGGCTGGCTTGGAGAATTTTGTTTCAGCCAGGTTTCCAGCTGTGGGGGGTACCATTCCGGGTGAGGCATCCAACATGGTGAGGCCCCTGAGCCGCTGCCCCCGTGACTCCCCCTCCCCCGGCCACTATCTCCTGCCCCTCAGTGCTGCTGCTGTTCCTCTGCCTGCTGTTGCTCCTCCATCTCCAGATCTGATCATAGTGAAGGAAAGATGAACGAGGAGAAGGCGACTTCTGATAACGATGTGCATTTGTGGCATAAGATGGAGGAGTAGGAGGATGTGTGCTCATCTTCTCCTGCAAGAATTCCAAAATCACAACTCACTGCTGAACAACCGTCGGCTGCAGAATGTTGGATCCCACCAAAAAAAGGTACCTCACATCCAAGGGCAAAGGAGAAGCCCTAGCAAGATGGAAGGAGGGGTGAAATCATGTCTGAAATCAAACCCCTTACCGACCAGAGATGCTCAGAGGGCTCAAACAAACCTTCTGCACACCAGGGCCCGGAGATCCCACAGAGACTGGGCCAGAACTGTGTGTATCTCCTGTGAAGGTATTGGTCAGCAGTGGCCTTCGCAAGGGCAGGGGCCCTGGGTATGGCATAAGCCCTCTTGGGGGAGGTCACCATTAACCCCACCATAGAGCTGCCAGAACTCAAGACAGGACTCTTGGAAGGGCACAAACAGAACCTTGTGCGCTCCAGAACTCAGGAGAAAGGAGCAGTGACCCCGCAAGAGGCTGACCCAGACTTGCCCGTGAGTGTCCAGGAGTCTCCGGAGGAGGCGTGGGTCGATGGTGGCCTGCTACAAGGTCAGAGGCACTGAATGCGGCAGTGCGTACGTGGAACCTTTTGAAGGAGGTCGCCATTATCTTCATTACCTCCACCATACTTTAGCCTCAGGTCAAACAACAGGGAGGGAACACAGCCCCCTCCTTCAACAGAAAATTGGATTGTATGCAAATGTGCGTGCTAAGTCACTTCTGTCTGATTCTTTGTGACCCCATGGGCTGTGGTCCACTAAGCTCCTTTGTCCATGGGAATCTCCAGGAAATAATACTGGAGTGGGTGGCTATGCCTTCCTCCAGGGGATCTTCCCAACCAACCCTTATCTCTCTTGTTACCTGCATTTGCAGATGGATTCTTTTTACCCACCGGCCCTTGTCTCTTATGTCACCTGCATTTGCAGATGTATTCTTTACCCCTAGCGCCACCTGGGAAGCCCATTCCATTGCATAAGTATACCACAACTTATTCTTTCTAATTTTCATGGGCATACAAGTTATTTCCAGTCTTTGACTACTATGAGTAAAAGTTTCAAATGTTCTTGTGCATCTTTTGGTAGATATATGAATTCATTTTTCCTGTAGATTTATAGGAGTAGATTTCCTTTATCATAGGGTATAAATATATTGGACATTATTAGATAATGCCAAATAACATCAGTATTTTTGGATTTTGATCATTTAAAGAAGTGTGTTCTTTGTTTTAATCTGAAACTCCTTAATGACATGATGTTGGATATCTTCTCATATGCCTAGTTGCCCTCTGAATATCTTTTTTTTGGTGAGATGTCTGTTCAGATCTTCTGCCCATTTTTAAAGTCAGGTTGTTTTCCTTTCATTTTATTTTTTGACTGTGCCACACAGCATGCGGGACCTTAGTTCCCTGACCAGGGATTGAACTGCCAGGGAAGTCCGTTTGTTTTCTCATTATTGGGCTTTAAGAGTTCTTTATAGATTTTGGCTAACAGTTCTTTATCAGATGTATCTTTTGCAAGTATTTTCTCCCAGTTTGTGGCTTGTCTTCTCATTCTGACCTTGTCTTTCTCAGAACAGAATTTTTTTATTTAATTAAATTCCAGTTTATTAATGATGTCTTTTCATGCCCTTAGTGTTGTACAATACCCAAAAAGCCACCAGTATACCCAGGGTCACCTAGGTTTTTTCCTATGTTATCTTCTACACATAGAAGATGTATAGTTTTATAGTTTTGTGATTTAGATTTAGGTCTGTGATCCATTTGGGGTTATTTTTTTTTGTAAAGGATATAAGATCCATGTCTAGATTGATTTTTTAAGTTTTTGCATGTTGATGTCCAGTTGTTTCAGTGCCATTTTTTTTTTTTTTTTGCAGGAGAGGCTTTGCCATGAGGCTTGTGGGATCTTAGTCCCTGGATCAGGTATTGAACCCCTGCCCACAGCAATGAAAGCACCCAGCCTAACCACCACTGGACCACCAGGGAATTTCGCACACCATTTGTTGCAAAGACAATCTTTGCCACTTTGTATCGCCTTGCTCCTTTGTCTAAAATCAGTTGATTATATATATGTGGATCTATTTCTGGTCTCTCTATTATATTCCATTGATCTATTTGTCTATTCTTTCAATCATACCACGCTGTCTTGATTACTGTAACTTTATATACATCTTGAACTGGAGTACTATCTGTCCTTGAACTTTATTCTTCTCCTTCAATATTGTATTGGTTATTCTGAGTCTTTTGTCTCTCCATATAAATTTTAGCATAGTTTGTTGACCCAGGTGGTGCAGTGGTAAAGATCTGCCTGCCAATGCAGGAGATGCAAGAGACATGGGTTCTATCCCTGGGTCGGGAAGATCTCCTGGAGTAGGAAATGGCAACCCACTCCATTATTCTTGCCTGGAAAATTCCATGGACAGAGGAGCACAGCAGGCTATAGTCCATGGGGTCCCAAAGAGTCTAACACAACTGAGCATAGCACAGCACACAAACACACACATACCACACAATAACTTGATGGGATTTTGATTCGGATTGCTTTGAATCTATAGATCAAAATAGCAAGAACTGATATCTTGACAATATTAAGTTTTCCTGTTCACGAACGTGGATATTTCTCTATTTATTTCGTTCTTCTTTGGTATCTTTCATCAGAGTTTTGCAGTTTTTCTCGTATAGTTCTTATATATATTTTGTTAGATTTATACTGAATACTTCGTGTATTTCACTCTTTTTGAGTGCTAATGTAAATAACACTGATTTTTATTTACAATTCTTCTTGTTCATTACTGGTATATAGGAAAGCAATTGACTTCTGTATATTAACCTTGTATCCTGCGACCTTTCTATCATCATTTATTAATTGCAGGAGTGTTTTTTGTTGGTTCTTTCAGATTGTTTACATAGATGATTGTGTCATCTGCAAACAGAGATAGTTTTATTTCCTTCCTCCTAATCTGTGTTTCTTACTTCCTAATTTTCTTTTCCTTTTCTTTTTCTCTTCTCCTTATTTAGGATTTCTAGTATGATGTAGAAAGGCAGTAGTGAGAAAAGACATACCTACCTTGTTCCTAATCTAAATGGGAAAGTGTCAAGATACTCACCATAAAGTATGTTAGCTTTACCTTTTTTGTTGATGTTCTTTATCAAATTGAGGAGCATACTCTATTCCTAGTAAGCTGAGAGTTTTTATGAGGAATAGGTATTGAATTTTGTCAAATGCTTTTTCTGCCTCTATTGATGTTATCGTGTGATTTTTGCCCATTAATGTGATGAATTACATGGATTTTCAAATGTTGAACCATCCTTGCATATCTGCAATAAATCCTCCTTGGTTGTGGTGTATAGTTGTTTTTATACCTTGCTGAATTCTTTTTCTTGGGCTGTGTTGGGTCTTCGTTGCTGCACTGGCTTTTCTCTAGTTGCGCCAAGTGGAGGGCTGTTCTCTAGTTGCAATGTGCAGGCTTTATGTTGTGGTGGCTTCTCTTGTTGTGGAGCACAGGCTCTAGGGCGCTTGAGATTCAGCCGTTGCGGCGCGTGGGCTCAGTAGTTGTGGCTTCCAAACTCTGGAGCACAGACAGGCTCAATGGCTGTGGTGCACAGGGTTAGTTGCTCTGTAGCATGTGGTGGGATCTTCCCAGAGCAGGGATTGAACCTGTGTCCCCTGCACTGGCAGACAGATTCTTTACCACTGAACCACCAGAGAAACCTTTACATTGGTGAATTTGATTAGCTAATATTTTGTTGAGAATTTTCACATCTATATTCATGAGAGCTATTGATCTGTAGGGTTTTTTTTTTTTTTT
>SJYV01054213.1:5461-23208 GCA_006410875.1 Neotragus pygmaeus
GGGATAAATCCACGTACCTACAGACACCTTATCTTTGACAAAGGAGGCAAGAATATACAACGGAAAAAAGACAATCTCTTTAATAAGTGGTGCTGGGAAAACTGGTCAACCACTTGTAAAAGAATGAAACTAGAACACTTTCTGATGGCTTCCCTTGTAGCTTAGAGGGTAAAGCATCTGCCTGCAGTGCGGGAGACCCAAGTTCAATCCCTGCATCAGGAAGATCCCCTGGAGAAGGAAATGGCAATCCACTCCAGTACTCTTGCCTGGAAAATTCCATGGACAGAGGAGGCTGGTAGGATATAGTCCACGGGGTCCCGAAGAGTCGGACACAACTGAGTGACTTCACTTTCACTTTCAGAACACTTTCTAACACCATATACAAAAATAAACTCAAAATGGATTAATGATCGAAACATAAGACCAGAAACTATACAACTCCTAGATGAAAACATAAGCAAAACACTCTCCAACATAAATCACAGCAGGATCCTCTATGACCCACCTCCCAGAATACTGGAAATAAAAGCAAAAATAAACAAACGGGACCTAATTAAAATTAAAAGCTCCTGCACAACAAAGGAAACTATAAGCAAGGTGAAAAGACAGACTTCAGAATGCGAGAAAATAATAGCAAACGAAGCAATAGACAAAGAATTAATCTAAAAAATATATAAGCAGTTCAATTCCAGAAAAATAAAAGACCCAATCAAAAAGGGGCCAAAGAACTAAATAGACATTTCTCCAAAGAAGACATACAGATGGCTAACAAACACATGAAAAGATGCTCAACATCAATCATTACTAGAGAAATGCAAATCAAAACCACAATAAGGTACCATTTCACGCCAGTGAGTATGGCTGCTATCCAAATGTCTACAAGCAATAAATGCTGGAGAGGGTGTGGAGAAAAGGGAACCCTCTTACACTGTTGGTGGGAATGCAAACTAGTACAGCCACTATGGAGAACAGTGTGGAGATTCCTTAAAAAACTGGAACTAGAACTGCCATTTGACCCAGCAATCCCACTGCTGGGCATACATACTGAGGAAACCAGAATTAAAAAAGACACGTGTACCTCAGTGTTCATCGCAGCACTGTTTATAATAGCCAGGACATGGAAGCAACCTAGATGTCCATCAGTAGATGGATGGATAAGAAAGCTGTGGTACATAAACACAATGGAATATTACTCAGCATTAAAAAGAACATTTGAATCAGTTCTAATGAGGTGGATGAAACTGGAGCCTATTATACAGAGTGAAGTAAGCCAGAAAGAAAAACACCAATACAGTATACTAAAGCATATATATATGGAATTTAGAAAGAAGGAAACGATAACCCTGTATGCGAGACAGCAAAAGAGACACAGATGTATTGAACAGTCTTTTGGACTCTGTGGGAGAGGGTGAGGGCAGGATGATATGGGAGAATGGCACTGAAACATGTAAAATATCATATGCAAAACGAATTGCCAGTCCAGGTTTGATGCATGATAAACAGTGCTTGGGGCTGGTGCACTGAGATGACCCAGAGGGATAGGATGGGGAGGGAGGTGGGAGTGGGGTTCAGGATGGGGAACACCTGTACACTCAATTTGCCAATGTATGGCAAAACCAATACAATATTGTAAAGTAAAATTAATTAATTAAAATAAATAAATAAATCAGGCCCCTAACTACCTCTCCAATTCTCCCTCTTATTCGCTTTCCTCCAGCTATACTGGTCTTCAAACACCCTATGCCTTTATACCTGTAGTTCTACTCCCCTTCCCCAAAATGTTCTTTCTCCAGATCTTGTCATGGTTTACTCTTTCACCTTAGGTAGGTCTTTGCTCAAACAGTCCTTTCCTGACCATCTTCTGTAAAACAGGGCTATCTACCTTCCCCACCCCTATTATTTCTCTTATTTTGCTTTATTTTTCTCCATAACATTGACATTATCACAGGAAATTATATTTTATTTTTTACTTGTTCAAGGTTTGTCTCTCTAATCATAATAAAAAGCTTCATAAGTTTGGAGGTTTTGTTTCATTCACTATTGTATCCACAGCACCTAGAATACACTCTGCTACAAAGTAATTTGATAGCTATTTGGTAAATAAAGGAATGGAATGGATAGTAGAAGATAGAAAATATAAATACCAGTTACAGCAGCCAACTGATCAGCTGTCAGAGGTTAGGCTCTTTCTTCTACTTGTATTTCCTTGCTAGATGAATCAAAACTATGTATGTGTGTTTAAAATTAACCTCTTCTCTTAGCTTTCCTGTTGTTGTTTTTTTAATTCATATGTTGACAGAATTTGAAGAGTAGATAGCACCCAAACATCTTAGACTTGAAACTAACTGATTAACTAGTTCATTACATTACTCTCCTCTGGGAGAGGGTATGAATACATTGTGGTTACATTTAGAGTAATTTCAATATGTTGGTTGGAACATTTTTTAAATCACATGCATAAGGATGAACTGTATGTTGGCTAGCCAAGCACACTGATATTTCTGCCTACTTGACTTTCATTTTTCCTCCTTCTGTAACATCCCCTTATTTTCCTTTGAGAAACAATTTGCAAATATGCAAATACAAATAGAACTATTAACCAAATTGTCTTTTGGTCAAGGGGTAGAGCTTACGTAACCCTACCAAGACCAATTTAGACCTTTCCTCCCAGAAATCTGACTCTTGTATAATATAAAAATATGGGGAAATGGTTAACTTAATTCACAATTTTGGTATCACAAAGAGAATGGCCATTAATACCTGCTATAATGTCTCACCTGAAATATGCTTCTTTAGCTTATCTTTCAATTTTGTGAGCTGCCTCACATTTCTTAATAAAACTTCTGTTTTGTTTGTAAGCCAACAAAAATACCCTACCTTAGGATACGTAAACCATTGTATCTTTTTTGGAAAATGTGGATGATGTTGACCTAACAGGATTTCAGTGTAATGAACGATTAAAGAGATATTCATCCATGTATTTGAATATTTTAGTGCTTATTATTGACCAGATGGGTGAGGATACAGAAACAGTAAAAACAATTCCAAAAATGGAGGAGTGGAAGAATGAGGCCATGATATTTTGAATGAAGGTGTGATCTGGACATTCTGTGAAGAGATGATCTTTGATAGAAGGAACACTTTCTTCACTGAATATATGAAATAGACTGAACCATATGAACTAGGCAATAGTCAACCTTTCCAACTTCTAAAAGCAACAGTTTCATATGGGTAAGCCTAGTAATAGAAAGGAAGCAAGAGAAAGCAGTTACAAATGCAGACAGACATAAATTTAGGACTAGGAATTAGAAGAAGGTATTCTAACCTGTGTTGTTTGTATGAAAAACATCTAAAATATTAGAAGAGTTTGCTTAGGCATAGATTTCTTTTTGAAATAAGTTTATGGGATCTGCATCTCTAAAGGGTTTTGTATTGAGGAGATATATCCACTTTTTTGTATATTCTTGGTGCTGATGGGAAAAGGGGACCCAAATCTTTAGGTCTCTACTTTGGTATCTTTCTGTACAACTTAAAACTTCACAAATAGCATATTCTTTAACCCTCAAAGCTATTTAAAAGACTAAGATAACACTATATAGAAAAAGGATTTTTAAAAATCATGTTCAATTTAAAAAATAAACTAAAAATGAAAATTAAAGAAATTATAAACCCAGTTGAATACTGAGAGCAAGAGCAGAGGCAAAAAAGTATAACAGCAGCTTTTAAACTATCGTTCCTTTGAATCTGTGTTATTGCTACTGCCTTTAAACTACCACTGGCTATTCTGTAAAGGTCTAGAGTGGGCTCTCAGACTTAAGAACCAATGCTGCAGTCTGTTCTGCTTATGTCCTCAGGCTGCTCTATCACTCCTCCAGTGAGCTACCCAACAAATACATTTGTTGGGACTTTGCACCTCTAACACTGATAGCACACAACACTGCCAGCCGCACAACTTAAAGCCTGGGTAAGTGTGTCTAGATGACAAAACCTAAGTCACAAGGGAGGCTGACAAAATAAGTCCCAGGTATTTTCAACATCTATAGAGGAATGAGTCTTTGCGCCTGAAAACCCAAACTGACCAATGAGAAATTCCCCAAACATTCGTAATGTTCAAAAAGACTAACAGGCTTTCACTACAAGAGTTAATACAGTCCAGTGATAAAGGATATACACAGAGCGCTGAGAAGAAAGAAAAGGATTTTCCAAAGAGTTATAAAAGTCACCTCTATAGAGAGCTATAGACAAATCTTCAGGACCGATGGAATCAAGTTATACCATACCTTGTAATAACGAAAATAGTCTCGTTCTTGCAGCTTCTTTATTTTGGGGAAGATTTTGAAGGTGTTGAAGTTATCGATGCTATCAATGTCACACAAGCAGTCATCCAAGACTCCGGTGACCTAGGGAAAAAAACACATATATAATAGAAGAGATGTGAATTAATGTTTCAACCTTAGCAAATCTGTACTATTATGTAATAAGATAAATTATGCCTTCAACTTAGCCAGTATTTGCTGATTAAGACACATAAAATTTAAAGCTGTCACGTTTTACAATGATCAGTTAAATAAAGAAACTAAAGAAACTAAAGAAAATAAATAAATAAAGAAGGATTATATATACCCATTTGGAAAAAATAAACATTCTTGTTCAGTGGTCAAAAAGATAGGTATTGAATACTCTCACTTTTTCTAACATATACAGAATCCAAACAAGTCACTGGAATACTAAGGCAACTACTTCCAAGATTAACCTAGAAATCACAGGCTGTAATAATACTGCCACAGTAACTGTACCTTTCTTTTAGACTCTCATTTATGGAACCCTTTCATAACAGATATGATGCTAAGAGCACTACATATGTTAACACATTTACCCTTTAAATACCTTATGAAATGGCACTATTTTTCTCACTTTACATAAAAGGAAATTAAAGCTTAGCAAGGTTAAAAGAATTTTTTCCAAAGTAGACATAAGACTTAGTCCCAAGTCTGTTGTATTTTAAATTAAATGATCTTATCAACTACTCAAAGTAATCAAAGAAGAGAAAGTGATATTTACAAAGTAAATTCAGAGTCGAAAAATTCCACAAAACATTCTTCGGCTAAATTTAAAAATGGTACTCATTAACATGCACAACTTGGATGAATCTTTATGGAATTATGCTAAGTAAAAAAAAAAAGTCAAACCCAAAAGATGAGATACTACAAGATTTCACTTATATAACATTTTTGAAATGACAAAAGTTTAGAAATGGAAAACAGACTACTGGTTGCCAGCGCTTAGGGACTGGAGTAGGGGATGGGAGTTGGAGTAAGGAAGCAAGGAGGTAGGTGTGGCTATAAACGGGCAGAAAGGATCCTTGCAGTGATGACATTTTTCAGTATCCTGACTGCAGTGGTGGACACATAAACTCATACCATGTGATATAAATGTATAGAACCAATCCACAGATACACAAATGAAACAACTGAAATGAACATACATGATTACATCAATCTCAGTGCTCTATTTACAATATTATACTATATGTTTACAAAATNTCCTGACTACAGTGGTGGACACATAAACTCATACCATGTGATATAAATGTATAGAACCAATCCACAGATACACAAATGAAACAACTGAAATGAACATACATGATTACATCAATCTCAGTGCTCTATTTACAATATTATACTATATGTTTACAAAATGTGTATATGTGCTCAGTCATGTCTGACTTTTTGTGACCCCATGGATTACAGCCCACCAGGCTCCTCTGGTGATTTCCTCTTCGGATTTCCTAGGCAAGAATACTGGAGTAGGGTGCCATTTTCTACTCCAGGGGATCTTTCTGACCCAGGGATCAAACCCACATATCTTGCATCGGCAGGCAGATTCGTTACCACTGTGCCACCTGGGAAGCCCTTACAAAATGTTACCACCAGGGAAAAACTGGATAAAGAGTAAATGACATTTTTATGTATTATTTCTCACAATTGCATGGAACAAACAATTATCACAATTAAAACTAAAATTTAAAAACAAAAATGGAATTCAGCCTGTTAAAGGTTATTCATGTGATCCACAGGTATAATGTTTGCAAAGAATGATTTTAAAAATGGAGACTTTCTAGTTGTTTCTGTCTCATGCTTTTTCCCTGGGAATGTAAATGTGTCCCATTTACACTCTAGGCCCCTAAATAATAATAGGTGGAAAAAGGAAACAAAATACATACCAAAAAGCTTTTTAGGCTTTAAAAATACTTTACCCAGTAAGAATGAGTGAGTGCTCATTCTTACAAATTTTTCTTAAATTGTTGAATTTTAGTTAGTAAACTGCAGCATTTACAAACATATTATTTGTGGTAGGGGTTGGAGTAAGGTATACAAAATTACCATGTACTTATTTCTAACTCTTAAAGACTACTATTAAGACAAAAACTTTGTGTATAACCAAGTTTTAAAAAATAGAAATTAGACAGGAAAAGAAAAAAAAAGGCATCCAAAGTCGAAAGGAAGAAGAAAACTCTATTTGCAGATGATATATACAGAAAATCCAAAAGACTTCATTCACTGAAACAGTTAGAACTAATAAATTCAGCAAGTAATAGGACACAAAATCAATATATGAAAATAGTGTACAGTGTTTCCATACACTAATAACAAACTATCAGACAAAGAAATAATTCACTTACAATCAATTACATCAAAAAGAATAAGATAATACCTAGGGAAAAAATAAACCAAGTGGTGAAATGCCTATAAACTATAATATATTGATAGAAAATACTGAATAAATAAAGACTATTCCATTCTCATGGATTAGAAAAATATTGTTAAAATGTCCTTAGTACTCTAAGCAGGATAAAGACTCAATACATCCCTGTCAAAATTCCAACAGCATTTTTACAGAATAGAACAGTCCTAAAGATTCATATGGAACCATAAAAGACCTAGAATAATCAAAGCAATCATGAAAAAGAACAAAGATGGAGGCATCATGTGCCCCAATTTCAAACTAGATTACAAACCTATAGTCATCAAAACAGTATGATACTGGCAGGAAAACAAACACAGAAGAACAAAACAGAATAAAAAGCCCAGAAAAAAGCCCATGAATATATGGTCAATTAATATATGACAACAGAGCCAAGAATATATAATGGGGAAAGGACAGTCTTTTCAACAATGTTGAGGAAACCGGACAGACAGCCACATGCAACAGAATGAAATTGTACCACTACCTTACAGCATACGCATTTGAAATTAACTCAAATGGATCAAAGACTTGAACATAATAAGACCTGATACCGTAAAACTAACTGGAAGAAAATACAGATTTTAAGCTCCTTAACATCACTCTTGGTGATGACTTTTTGGATTTGATACCAAAATTAAAAGGTAACAAAAGCAAAAATTAACAAGTAGGACTAGGTCAAACTAAAAAGCTTCTGTAAAGCAAAGCAAAACCAATAACAAAATGAAAAGACAACCTATGGAAATGAAGAAAGTATTTGCCAATCATATCTAATAAGGGGTTAATATCCAACATATATAAAGAACTCACATAACTCAATAGCAAAAAACAATCTGATTAAAAAACGAGCAGCGGAGGCTTCCCTGGTGCTTCAGTGGTAAAGAATCCACCTGCCAATGCAGGAGGCACTGGTTCAACCCCACTCTGGGAAGATCCCACATGCCAAGGAGCAGCGAGGCCCCTGCACCACAACTACTGAACAAAACCGAAAACCCTAGAGCCCATGCTCTTCAACAAGAAAAGTCACTGCAATGAGAAGCCCAGGCACTGCAACTAGAGAAAAGCCTGAGCAGCAATGAAGACCCAGCAGAGCCAAAAATAAATGAATAAATAAAAGTATTTTTAAGTGAGAAAATATTTTTATTTAAGGATCTAAATATTTTTCCAAAGAAGACATATGAATGGCCAACAACTACACAAAAAGGTGCTCAATATCACCAACATCAAGAAAATGAAAATCAAAACTATGAGATATCATGTCATACCTGTTAGAATGGCTATTATCAAAAAGACCAGAGTAACAAGTGTTGGTGAGGATGTAGAGAAAAGAAAACCCTTGTGCACTGTTGGTGGATTGTAAATTGGTGCATCCACTATGGAGAAGAGTATGGAGGTTACAGAAAAACTTTAAAATAGAACTACCACAAAATCCAGCAATTTCCTTTTTGGTATTCACCTGAAGAAAACAAATATACTAACTTAAAGATATATGTAGCCCCATGTTCATTGCAGTATTATTTACAATAACCAAGTATGGAAGTGACCTAAGTATCAACTGAAGGAAGAATAAAGATGATGTGGGATATATACACAATACAGCTGGTAATGGAAAAAAAAAATCTGGCCATTTGCAACATGGATGGAACTTGAGGACATTGTGCTAAGTGAAATAAGTCAGAGAAAGATAAATACCATATGATCTCACTTTCACATGTAGTCTAAACAGAAAACGACAACAAATCCAAGTTCATAAATACAGAGAACAAATTGTAAAGGATATCTGATTTTTTTTTTTTTTGCACTAATGAGGTACAAAGTTCTAATGTTTTATAAAATACTTGTCTTTCTGCTTGTGCAAAATTTCTGTTCATATCTTTTGTTCATTTTTCTATTGGGTTGTCTTTTTCAATGTAGTAATCAATATTGCTTTTTCCCTATTCTATTTTAACCTCTGGAACTCATCATACTGCTGCTGCTGCTAAGTCGCTTCAGTCGTGTTTGACTCTGTGCAGCCCCATAGACGGCAGCCCACCAGGCAAGAACACTGGAGTGGGTTGCCATTTCCTTCCCCAATTCATGAAAGTGAAAAGGGAAAGGGAAGTCGCTCAGTCATGTCTGACTCTTAGCGACCCCATGGACTGCAGCCTACCAGGCTCCTCCATCCATGGGATTTTCCAGGCAAGAGTACTGGAGTGGGGTGCCATTGCCTTCTCCAACTCATCATACTAGACCATCTTATTTTATTCTTCATGTTTCTTAAGCTCTCTATAACATTTACTATTCTGTTACCTTTCCGAAGTTTATTCTGAATAATTTATTTGCACTTACTTTCCATTCATTTATTCATTTATCCAACATATTTATNTCATACTAGACCATCTTATTTCATTCTTCATGTTTCTTAAGCTCTCTATAACATTTACTATTCTGTTACCTTTCCGAAGTTTATTCTGAATAATTTATTTGCACTTACTTTCCATTCATTTATTCATTTATCCAACGTATTTATTGAGGGCCTAACATAAGCCCTGTACTGTCCTAAGTACTGGGGATGTAATATTAGAAGAAAGAAAAAAAAAAAAAGACAAAAATCTCTTTCCTTCAGGTGTTAACATTTTCATAGGAGAGAAAAAAAATGCATGAGCAAAGCATAGAGTCTGTCAGATGATAATAAAGCAATATGGAGGAAAACTAGAAAATTGAGACAGGTGTTACAAAACTGGAACTGCTCATTTTTAAAAAGAGACAGGTACAAAAGGTCTCACTAAGTTGGGAAGGAGCAAATGAAGCTTTTTTTTTGAAGGGGGAGGGTGAAAAGAATTCCAGGCACTGAGAATACTAAATGCAAAGGCCCTGATGCAATAAGGCCCAATGCCGCCCCAAAACAGCAGGAAACACCAAGGAAGATTATCTAGTAGGGAAAAGGAGAATTGGGTCTTCCCAACTGAGGTGGCTAGTTGGTAAAGAATTCGCCTTCCCAGCAGGAGACACAGGTTCAATATCTGTGTTGGGAAGTCCATGGAGTTGCAGAGTCGGACACGAATTAGCAACTAAACAACAAAAAGAGAATTAGGGACCTATTATTAAACTTGTGGCTTTTCTGAGTCAAATGTTTTCTCACACCAGCCAACTCTCCAACTCTCCAGCATCAACTGGGTGCCCAATTCAATTGTGATATTATCTGGAATTGGAGCAGAACCCACAGATGAAGCGTTCAGTCACATAGGACTGCTCCCACTTCAGACACCAGTACCAAGCCCTGGATCACCTGTACTGACTGGCTATTAACAGAGGTTCCCACAACTTCCTTCTCAGGTTTGATAATTTGCTAGAATGACTTACAGAACTCAGGAAAACACTTTACTTGTGTTTATGGCAAAGGGTCAGACTAAAAAACAGACAAAAGGAGGAAATGCACAGGATAGATATTAGGGGTGCAGAACTTCCATGCCTCTGAGCTACCCTCCCAGAAAATCTATGTGTTCACCAACCCCGGAGCTCATCAAAACTCATCAAAAACTCTTTCTTAAGAGTTTTTACAGAGCTCAAGCTACCTCACCCCTCTCCCAAACCTAGAGGTCAGTGGGTAGAGACAAAAGTTCTAATCCTCTAAGCACTTGGCGCTTTTGGACCAGGATCATCATCCTTAAGCTCTCTAGGGGTTCCCACCTAAGCCACCTCAACAGCATAAACTCAGGTATGACTGAAAGGAGCATTCCTATTTCTCAGGAAATTCCAAGGTTTTAGGAACTCTGTGCCAAAAACAGGATAAACAGCAAGCATGTTTTTGTATTATACCACACTGGGTTACACAGGAAACCACAGAAAAATTTTAAAGCAGAGGCTAAAGGAGTATGGAGTAGTACAAGGTAAGGATGAAGGGTTTCTCTTTTATATTGTATGATCATGGAAGGTGACAAGTTAGGTAAGTGAACGCGCAGGTAAGGTGACACTTAAGCAGAAACCTAAGAAAGTAAGCGAGCGAACCATATGAATACATGAGAAGTGTGTTAGCTATGTAGAGAAAACTGCAGGTCCAAGGGACTCAAAGCAAGAGGATATTTGCCATCTTTGAGGGATAGCAAGGAGGTCAGTGTGGCTATAGCATATGTTTAAGGGGGAGGAGACAGTGAGAAGAACAGATTTGAGGCAGAAAAAGTCAGGAATTTACTTCTTAATACACCAAATTTGTGATATCTATTAACTATCCAAGAGGAAACACTGAAAAAGTAGTTAGATACATGGATCTAGAGCTGAGAATCCTAGTCTGGAGATTCTAAGATATAGATACTAAATACCATATAGATGGTATTTAAAGCCAAGAGACTAAATGAGATGGCCAAGGTGGAGAGAAGAGAGAGTTTAAGATTTGAATCTTGAGGTTCAAACAATTAGCAGTCGGGGCAGAGGAAGAACAAGCAAGGGATTCTAAGAAAGACTGGACTGCAGAAAGGAAAGAAATCAGAAAAAATATACTATCTTGGAAGTAAAAATAAAAGAAAAAACAAAAGTATGTCAAAGACAGTGAGTGATGAGCTATGAAAAAAAGTCTGCAAAATAGTTTTTAAATCTTAGCTTTAGCAAAAAATTCGCTTTAGCAGCAAGAAAGACATTAGTGATTTTGACAAGAGCCATTTTGGAGAAGTGGTAGAGGCAAAAGTCAGACTGAAATGGGCTGAATGATCAGAATAGGAACTATAAAGATAACTCTTTTGAGGGGTTTTTCTATAGAAAAGAGAAAAACTAAGCAGAGTTGTAAGAGATGAGTGGGTCAAGAGAGAACTTTAAAATAGTAGAATTAACAGCATGTTTTATGATGACAGTAACAGGCTCAGTGGTAAAGAATCCACCTGCCAATACAGGAGACTTTAGGTTTGGAAGATCCCCTGGAAAAGGAAATGGCAATCCACTTCAGTATTCTTGCCTGAGAAATCCCATGGACAGAGGAGCCTGGTGGGCTATAGCCCATGGGATCACAAAAAGAGTCAGACATGACTTAGCAACAACAACAGTCCATTAGAGAAGGAACAACAACAACAAAAAATCAATGAACCAGAAGAGAAATGGAAAATTTGCTGGAGCCATGTCCTTGAATTGCAAAGAAGGAATGGGACCAAAATGCAAGTGGAGGGATTGGTCTCTGATAAAAGTACAGTTTATCTATGATAGTTTACAGAAGTTAAAATATGTGGGTCAGAAACTAGTAGGTGGACAGATGTGGATTATTCTGATTATTCTGATTATTCCAATTTAGTAAAGCATGAAGCTAAGAGTTAAGATGGAAAAGGAGGTATTGGGAGATTAAAGGAAAAAAAGGACATAAAATGGTTTTTCAATTCAATAATCATTTTTTTCTGCTGGATATAATCAACCACTTCATCCATCAAGTTGTTAATTTGACTTCTAAAACTTCTATTTCATTATGTTTTACACTTTGGGGTCATTCTTTAAAATTTCTTATTCTTTTTCATACTTTTAAGTCTTTATATTTAAATATGTGAAAGTGTTAGTTGCTCACTCCTGTCTGACTGTTTGTGACCCCATGGAATGCTGGGCTGGATGAAGCACAAGCTGGAATTACGACTGCTGGAAGAAATATCAATAACTTCAGATATGCAGATGACACCACCTTTATGACTGAAAGTGAAGAAGACCTAAAGAGCCTCTTGTTGAAAGTGAAAGAGAAGAGTGAAAAGTTGGCTTAAAACTCAACATTCAGAAAACTAAAATCATGGTTAATTCGGTCCCATCACTTCATGGCAAATAGATGGAGAAACCATCCAAACAGGGACAGACTTTATTTTTCTGAGCTCCAAAATCACTGCAGATGGTGACTGCAGCCTTGAAATTAAAAGACACTTACTCCTTGAGGAAAAGCTATGACCAACGTAGATAGCATATTAAAAAGCAACACATTACTTTGCTGAGAAAAGTAAATCTAGTCAAAGCTATGGTTTTTCCAGTAGCCATGTACGAATGTGACAGTTGGACCATAAAGAAAGCTGACTGCTGAAGAATTGATGCCATTCAACTGTGGTGTTGGAGAAGATTCTTGAGAGTCCCTTGGGCTGCAAGGAGATTCAACCAGTCAATCTTAAAGGAAATGAGTCCTGAATGTTCATTGGAAGGACTGATGCTGAAGCTTAAACTCCAATACATTGGCCACCTGATGTGAAGAACTGATTCATTGGAAAAGACCCTGATGCTGGGAAACACTGAAGACAACAGGAGAAGGGAACGACAGAAGATGAGAAGGTTGGATGGCATCACTGATTCGAAGGACATGAGTTTGAGTACATTCTGGAAGTTGGTGATGGACAGGGAAGCCTGGTGTGCTACAGTCGATGGGGTCGCAGAGTCAGACACAACTGAGTGACTGAACTGGACTATAGCCCACCAGACTCCTCTTTCCATGCAATTCCCTAGGAAAAAATACTTGAGTGGATAGCTGTTCCCTTCTCCAGGGGATCTTCCTGACCTAGGGATTAAACCCAACCTCATTGCAGGCAGATTCTTTACTGTCTGAGCCACCAGGGAAAGTGAAAGAAAAGTGAAGTTGCTCAGTTGTGTCATGGACTCTAGCCTAGCAGGCTCCTCTGTCCATGGGATTTTCCAGGCAATAGTACTGGAGTGGATTGCCATTTTCTTCTCCAGGGGATCTTCCTGTCCCAAGGATGAACCCATGTCTCCTACATCTCCTGTATTGGCAGGCGGATTCTTTACCATTGAGCCAACAGGGAAGCCCTCCAGAGGGGATGGATATTTGTTTTTACCTGTAAACTCAGAGCACACCAACCTGAGATTGCTTACAAATTAAATTTTCCACTTAAAGATTTTCCCAGCACAGGCAGCATGAATTTCCCAGCTCATGGTTACAAATTCTCAAGGCAGTTTTTCCCCCTCTTCCCCTAGCAAGTTGGTTCATTTTCCCCTTACTTGTGGTGGATTTCATTTCCCCTTATATTTAAGATGTAGCTCTTTGGAGCCCAAGCTTATAGTGAGGGCCCCTTTTACTTCCCCCTATTTGGGCAGACGTGGGTTTTATATCTTGTTTACGCCACTCCATGCAGTTGTCAGAGCATAAGCTCAAGGTCTTCAGAGTTCAGGGGAAGTTGTCAGGGTAATGGCACTGAAGCAGCACTGAGTCTCAAAGTTCTGGCTTTCCATTTTGGGGGGTGGGGGAGGCTTTATATATTCTTTGATTTCTTGCCAGCTCAGAAATGCACTTATAAAAAATTTAAAATCTGAAGTTACTTCTTTATGGGAAGATTAACTTGTTACATCATTTGTATGCACTACGATTTAAGTTTCTAGTGTTTTATCATACTCAAGGTTGGCCAAAAAGTTCACTCAAATAAACTTTTTGGCCAAACCAATACAAAGCACACTTGCATTTCATTTACAAGAACATGGGGTATGTGTTGTACAAATGCCTACTTGTGAACAGAAATATTCTTCAAAAAATTAATTCTTCCCTTTATTCTTTACTGGTTTTCTTCCAAGTTAGAGAATGAAAGAGAAGAGAAAGAACTGGCTTAGTTCCACCTTTTAATTTTCCTGGGTCTCCCTTTATTTCTATACCACAAAGAAGCAATCATACTGAGATGCAACTGTATAGACCAGAAAGATACTCTCCTTCACTTACTTAACCTGAGATGTGTCAAATGAAATGAGACAATGTATTTTTAAACATGTTACAGATTAAAGTATGATTGAACACTAAATGAGAAAGTACCACTGGAAACAAAAACCATATGTATTCAATTTTGAGGACTTTTGGCACATGCTACCTTCCAGCGGTCATGTATGATGCGAGAGTTGGACTGTGAAGAAAGCCAAGCACCAAAGATTTGATGCTTTTGAACTGTGGTGTTGGAGGAGACTCTTGAGAGTCCCTTGGACTGCAAGGAGATCCAACCAGTCCATTCTGAAGGAGATCAGCCCTGGGATTTCTTTGGAAGGAATGATGCTAAAGCTGAAACTCCAGTACTTTGGCCACCTCATGCGAAGAGTTGACTCATTGGAAAAGACTCTGATGCTGGGAGGGATTGGGGGCAAGAGGAGAAGGGGATGACAGAGGATGAGATGGCTGGATGGCATCACGGACTCGATGGACGTGAGTCTGAGTGAACTCCGGGAGATGGTGATGGACAGGGAGTCCTGGCGTGCTGTGATTCACGGGGTCACAAAGAGTCATACACGACTGAGCGACTGAACTGAACTGAACAGGATGGTCATCTCTGGTCCCCGGAAACAGAAGGCAACATTTGGGGTGAGGGTTGCAGGGTTTGTGACCTTTTTTTGATTGGTTGGTGGTAAGGCAAAAGAGGTGTGCTCCAGGAATCTTGTGTTCAGTCTGAAGTTACCATCCTCCACGTGTGTGGCGGCTCAAAGACATTGTCATGCATATTTCTTTGAGTTGGAACCAGAGTCTGTCTGGAGGCTGTACCAGCCTTTGATTGTTTCTGTTTTTGTATCCCCTCCCTTCCCTGATTAGCAATTATTTGAATCCATGCTTTGGAATTCAGGGAAGGTCAAAGAGGCTGAATGAAGCCTATATCCTACAGACAAGCAATGGAGAACACAGAGCAGATCTGTACTCCAGAGCCCCACAGAGTCCAGCTCAGTTTTAATGTAGGGAACCAGGCAACTATGACTGTGATAGTGGTGTCATGGTGTTAGTTGCTCAGTCGTGTCCGACTCTCTGCGATCCCACGGACCATAGCCTGCCAGGCTCCTCTGTCCATGGGATTCTCCAGGCAAGAATACTGGAGTGGACTGCCATTCCCTTCTCCAGAGGATCTTCCTGACCCAGGGATTGAACCCGGGTCTCCCGCACTGCAGGCAGATTCTTACCATTTGAGCTACAGGGAAGACCCTATGACTGTGATAACTTCCTGTCAAAATGGAGCATAGGACTGCTCAGCTTGGAGTATAGACACTGAATTGGAAGTATTTCTGAGTTCCAAGTTCTAGATCTGAGTCTTGTATGATTAAAATCTCAATCCCTTGGTCTGCCATTTTGGTGTAACAGACTCAATTAGAAATAGATGGAGGAGTGATACCTGGAATTTAGTAGACAAAATAAATCTCATTTCTTTTTAGAAGAATAGGCCTGAAACCCAGTCTGGACCTGGCACTTCAGGGAGACTTGTAGCCAGGTAGCCAGTTGCCTAGTTTTATAAAAAGTAAGGTTACTAGCTTCCAGCAGATACTGTTTTGAGAATGGTGGCATCCAAGCCTGACACGACTCAGAAAACTCACGTGTTTAGCGATACAAGGTCTAATCTGAAAGTACACCCAGAGCATCACCTATTTATTTCCCAGAATGTCTGAACCATAGCTACTCTATTTTGACTTTTAATTATAAACTTTTCCTTAATAGCCAAAGCAGATTTCACCATTAATGATGTCAGTGTTTCTCTAGGTATGAGAAGATGCAAGAATTGGGACTCATAAAATCTTCTCCTGAAAATATCTAACTATCTGAAGGCCTGTTCTGCCAGTTTTTTCCAGAGCATAGAGTGCCTCATTCCTGATTTTCACCCTGAGCTCCTTTTAGGGGCATTGAAAGTCAGCAGTTGCAGCGGCCATGATTTAATCTTTGTAGATGTAGGTGGTGAGTGTCAGTCCTCAGTTGGCAGAGCCCCTTTTTGCTCATAAACTTGGCCATGATTTTGAGGGGGGCATTTCATGACCATTTTATCCCATGGTGCTGAGACTGTCCATTCTCAGGTTTGGCAAAGATTTTGTTGACAGGCCACTCAATGTGCTGTTACTGGACGAGGCCATAAAGCAGTATCCAAAATTCTCTGGACCACCTGTGTTACTGGCCTCCTGGTCCAGGAAAATATTCCCTCTTGTTGCTTCTTCCCATATCTAGAGATACACTGTTACTATCATCGATTTCATATGGGACTATATATTATTCTATTAGAGGCCTCAGACACAGGTTTGACAGTGTAAGAAACAGCAATTTTGTAAAGCAAGTGAAATACAAATAACATGGCCAGCAGTATTAGTAAAGTCACAAGTAAGACTTAAGAGCTTCCATTAGATGTAACCCAGTATATCTCCAGTCATCTGACTTAGTCTGCTCTGTAGAATCTTTATCTTCCAGGGAAATTATATATCGGCCCCATCTATAAGGCACATAGCCCAGTTTTGTAGTGTTACTAGACTGATTATCTTTAGTATGATTTAACTGTTTCCAAAACAGAGGAGACTTTAAACCTAAATTACTATAGCCTGGTGTTATCTATATAAATCCATCCCATAATTGTGGGAGATTTTCCCCTCCTTTGCGGAAACTTTTCTTGATCTGATTGAGCTTGGGTAATAGAAAAAAGCTCAAATTTATGGCCAGAGTTAGAGCAGGCATTATTAATTGGCCCAGTGAGGGGATCCTATCTAGTAAAATCACAGTGGCCTAAATATGACTATAATTTTTTTTTTTAAGTAAATTTTCTCAGGGCCAACCAGTTAGTCAGTCAGTCAGTTCAGTTCACTCAGTCAGTCGTGTCCCGACTCTTTGCAACCCCATGAATCGCAGCACGCCAGGCCTCCCTGTCCATCACCATCTCCCGGAGTTCACTCAGACTCATGTCCGTGATGCCATCCAGCCATCTCATCCTTGGCCATCCCCTTCTCCTCCTGCCCCCAGTCCCTCCCAGCATCAGAGTCTTTTCCAATGAGTCAACTCTTCGCATGAGGTGGCCAAAGTACTGGAGTTTCAGCTTTAGCATCATTCCTTCCAAAGAAATCCCAGGGCTGATCTCCTTCAGAATGGACTGGTTGGATCTCCTTGCAGTCCAAGGGACTCTCAAGAGTCTTCTCCAACACCACAGTTCAAAAGCATCAATTCTTCGGTGCTCAGCCTTCTTCACAGTCCAACTCTCACATCCATACATGACCACTGGAAAAACCATAGCCTTGACTAGACAAACGTTTGTTGGCAAAGCAATGTCTCTGCTTTTGAATATGCTATCTAGGTTGGTCATAAC
>SJYV01054215.1:2421-33797 GCA_006410875.1 Neotragus pygmaeus
TTGAAAGAGACACATGTACCCCAATGTTCATTGCAGCACTGTTTATAATAGCCAGGACATGGAAACAACCTAGATGTCCATCAACAGATGAATGGATAAGCAAGCTGTGGTACATATACACAATGGAGTATTACTCTGCCATTAAAAAGAATACATCTGAATCAGTTCTAATGAGATGGATGAAACTGGAGCCTATTACACAGAGTGAAGTAAGCCAGAAAGAAAAATACCAATACACTATACTGACACATATATATGGAATTTAGAAAGATAGTAATGATGACCCTGTATGTGAGACAACAAAAGAGACACAGACGTATAGAACGGACTTTTGGCCTCTGAAGGAGAGGGAGAGGGCGGGATGATTTGGGAGAATGGCATTGAAGCCTGTATACTATCATGTAAAAAATGAGGCGCCGGTCTATGTTCAATGCAGGATGCTTGGGGCTGGTGCAGAGAGACGTTTTCGGGTGGGAGGTGGGAAGGGGATTCAGGATTGGGAGCTCATCTACACCTGTGGTGGGTTCATGTCGATGTATGGAAAAGCCAATAGAGTATTGTAAAATAAAATTTAAAAAATAAATTAATTAAAATTGTTCCCTTCAGTGGGTATTTCCTCTGAAAAAGGAATTATAGGTTTTCGTTTTACCTTTTTTTCTTTTTTAAATATAACCACCTGTCCTTGAGCCACTTGTCAGAATATTTCCTAAAAACATTCTCTTCTCAAGCTGTGTGAACTTAAATAAGTTGACAGGCTCCCCAAACTGCATCCCTTCATCACTAACATTGGATTCTAACAGCCTTTTCCTCACAGAAGTTTTAAGACATAATAACATATTTATAAAACATTTCATCAGCATATAATACATTCCCAATGAATAATAACTTATTTGTGACTCAAATGTTGCCTGGAGTTGCTAGGTCTCTTAAAATCTAGGTATGACTCACAAAAACTCACTCTTTCATAGCAGAAGTCTCATGCTGTTGTTGTTCAGTCACTAAGTCATGCCTGACTCTTTCGCAACCCCATGGACTTTGGCTTGTCAGGCTCCTCTGTCCAGTGGATTTCCTACTCAAGTCTCATGACATCCTATTATTTTTTCACACTCTTAGGAGGGCAAGGAAAGTTTGCATTCTTATTACTTCTGGCTCCAAATTCTTATCAAGCTAGCTCAGTTTGTGAGTTGTTTGTGTCCCAGGCATTTTATGACTATTCCCAGGTTCAACCTCTAGGTGTGGGCTTCCCAAGGTGGTGCTAGTGGTAAAGAACACTCCTGCCAAGGCAGGAGACCTACGAGATGGTTTGATCCCTGGGTCAGGAAGATGCCCTAGAGGAGGGCATAGCGACCCACTCCAGTATTCTTGCCTGGAGAATCCCATGGACAGAGGAGGCTGACGGGCTACAGTCCATAGGTCGCAAAGAGTCAGACATGACTGAAGTGACTTAGTAGGCATGCAGGCATGGGACTAGTTCTTTCAATTGATTAGCCATCATTTTTTTACATTCTATATCTCTTTTGACACACACACACAGAGCCACTGAACCCATCACTTAGACAAGTCTTTTTACTGTAACAGATGGGATTTATACTGTAGCAAATAGAACTTTAAAAATCTCCATTAGTCATCTTTGTGCCTAAAATGTCCCTTGGCCTGTTTTGCAGTTCAGGCTTCAACAAACAGAAGTGTTGCTTCTTTGTCTTCTCTTTCATCTTCTTTATGCTCTCAAAATCCTGGACTCCAGTTAATTTCTAAATAGAAAAATTTGTCTCTCCTTTATAGCCCTGTCTCTTGCTAACCTGTTCTCCAAAAGTAGCAATTTCCACTCCAGCTGTTAATAATTTTTTGACTGTCATTAGAATGAATCATTTATCCATCCTTGGCCCTTATTCTCAGACCTTCTGGCAGCTTTATGCCATCAAAATTTCAGTTTGACAGTATGGTTAGAATTTAAGGAATAGAAATTGAGACTTCTTTGAAGTCATTCATTAGCTAATTAATCCTTTCAATGAATATTTACTGAATTTTCTTGGTTCTAGACACTAATAAATTCTGAGGCTATCTTGGTGAGTAAGACATACTTTGCCACTGTCCTCAGAGGGCTAAAGCTGTTGATAAATACAAAGTTTTTAATTAGAATCATTTAAAGTGTGGTGGATACCATAGAAAAGGAAGAAGAGAATACCATGGGTGTATACAACAAAAAGATGGTCATGAATTTAAAAAAAAAAAAAACAGGAAGAAAAGAAATGGGAGATTTACAAAAGACACAAAATGAATAGATAAAAATTACAATACCTAAATGTGTTATTAGGTTTAGATAACAGGTTAAAGATTACAAAAGAAAGTATTAGTAAACTTGAAAATATAGCAGTAGAAATCATCCAAAAGGCGCCACAGAGAAAAGAAAGACTGAAAAAATAATGGAGTCTCATGATAAGATAAATAAGATCTGGGAATTTAGCATACAGCATGGTGACTGTTGTTACCAAAATTATATTGTATAATTGATAGTTAAGAGAATAGCTCCTAAGTGTTACACACACACACACACACACACACACACACACTCTCTAACTATATTAGAGAATGCAGATATTAACTAACCTTGTTGTGGTAATCATTTGCAGTATATGCACATATCACATCATCACATTGCAACCTTAAACTTACACATGATACATGTCAATATCTTAATAAAACTGGAAAAGAAAAATAATGGAGGTTCATTCAGTGACTTCTGCGACATTTCAAGCAATGCAATATATATGTGATTAGAGTCCCAGAAGGAAAGGAGGGAAAAACAATTTTTCAACAGCCAAGTTGTTGGGGTTTTTTTTTCCCCAAATTTGATTAAAACCATAAAATCACACAGCCAAGTAGCTCAGTGAAACTCAAGCAGAATACACACACACACACACACACACACACACACACACACAAAAGCATATCATAATCAAACTGATGAAAACCAGTAATAAAGGGAAAACCATAAAAGCAGATAAGGTTGAACACATTATGATATATGCAAAAAAGAAACATCACATATTTCAACCCAGAAGCTATTCCAGCAGGAAGATAATGAAACAATCTAAGGTTCTAAAAGAAAAAAGCACAACCGTACACCTAGACTTTCACATTTAACAAAAGATACTCTCTTACAATAAAGGCAAAACACTTTTATACAAGTAAGCCCTGAGAAACTCTTTCACAAGTGTACATTCAGTACAAGAAATAGTACAAGAATTTCTCCATGAAAGAGAAAGTTAAAACAGACGGACAGAAAAGAAAGAACAGAACCTGAAATAATGAATGATAGTTCCATTAATTAAATACAAACCATATTATCACATTGTTTAATATCTTTGGGAAAGAATTGACTGTTTAGAGCAAAAATTACATTGTGAGGTTTACAAAATATGTAGAAGTAAAATTTATGACAAAAAGAGAAAAAAAGATAAAAAGAGAAAATGGAAGGATATTTTTATAAGTTTTTTATACATGAAGTCAGAAAACATTTTAATATTTGAGAGTAGACCGAAAAGTTACAGTTGAATATTCTAAACCTATGGCAACCACTAAAAAACTTTTCAAAGAGATAAGATTAATAATTCAATAATGGAGGTAATGTGGAATTCTAAAAAATGCTCAGCTAAGATAAATGATGATAGAAAAAGAGGGAAAGGAGGATGCAGAACAAATGAGAAGGTAGAAACTAGGAGTAGATTTAAACCTNAAACAAAGAGATAAGATTAATAATTCAATAATGGAGGTAATGTGGAATTCTAAAAAATGCTCAGCTAAGATAAATGATGATAGAAAAAGAGGGAAAGGAGGATGCAGAACAAATGAGAAGGTAGAAACTAGGAGTAGATTTAAACCTAACCATTTGGGTAAGTATATACAAAATATAAATATGCTTAGCACTCCATTTGGAAGGCAGAGATTGTCAGACTTGATGAAAAAGCAAGACCCAGTCATAAACTATCTACACAAAACCAACTTTAATGACACAGAGTTTAAAAATAAAAGAGTGGGAAAATATGCTTTCTGCAAAAATTAATCGTAAAAAAGCTGGAGTGAGTATGTCATAAAAGGTAGATTTCAGGTCAAGAAATATTGAAAGAAAAAAAGTAGAATATTTCATCCAAAAGACATAATAATCTTAAAATACATGCATTCAATAACAGAGCTTCAAAATAAATCAAAGATAAATAAATCGAAATAAAACAAACAGAACTTAAAAGAGAAATTGTTGTAAATTCAACCATCCATCTTCTTAGTAACCAATAGATCAAATGAACAGAAAGTCAGCATAGAAAAATAAGACACGAACAGTGTTATGAATTGTGACCTAAATGGCATTTACAGGACACTCCCTCCAAAAACAATGGGATATACATGAAACATACACCAGAACATAAAATATTCCAGGATATGAAACAAGTATGAAGAAATTTAAAGGGAATAAAATTGTGAAGATATACTCTGTTCACAATAACATTGAATCAGAAATCATTAAAATAGAAAAATTCAAAATTATTTAGAAAATATTAAATAACATGTGAACTAAAGAATGATTCAAAAGAGAAATAGAAAATAGTTTCAATCAAACTCAAATGAGAAAATGGCATTGAAGCATGTATACTATCATGTAAGAAATGAGGCGCCGGTCTATGTTCGATGCAGGATGCTTGGGGCTTGTGCACAGGGATGATCCAGAGAGACAATGTGGGGTGGGAGGTGGGAGGGGGATTCAGGATTGGGAGCTCGTATACACCTGTGGTGGATTCATGTTGATGTATGGCAAAACCAATACAGTATTGTAAAGTAGAATAAAGTAAAAATTTTTTTAAATTAATAAATTAAAATAAAATACAATGTACCAAAATTCATGAAATGCAGTTAAATCCATGTTTATGAGGAAATTTGTAGCTTTAAATACTTTGATACCTTAGAAAAGTTCTTAAGTCAAAATTCTAAGTTCTTGCCTTAGTAAGTTAGAAACACAAGAGCAAATTGTATTCCAAAGAAGTAGAAGAAATTAAAGAGCAGAAATCAATGAAATGGAAAACAAAAATTATATAAATTAACAAAATCAAAAGCCAGGTTTTTAGGAAAGATTGACCAAAATGATAAAACTTTGAGCTTCCCTAGTGGTTCAGATGGTAAAAGATCTGCCTGCAAGACAGGACACTCAGGTTCAATCCCTGAATCAGGATGATCTTCTGGAGCAGGGCATGGCAACCCACTCCAGTATTCTTTTCTGGACAGAGGAGCTTGGTGGGATATAGTCGATGGAGTCACAAAGAATTGGACATGTCTGGGACTAACACTTTCACACTTCACCTAAACTAAGCTACACTAAGAAGAGAAAACACACTTCAGCTAAACTAAGATGAGAAAATAAATTACAAATATAAAGAATTTAAAAGGGCATCACTACATATTATTCAGATATTTAAAAGACATTAACAGAAGGTCACTCAATTTTTCATGTAAATAAACTCACTAACATAGATTTTAAAAGGTAACATTTCTTGAAAGGTACAAAACAGTAAAGCTGACAAACATAAAAAAAATTTGAATTACCCTATATCTACGGCAAAAATTGAATTTATAATCAAAAACACTCCTCCTCTCTGCTGCTGCTGCTAAGTCGCTTCAGTCGTGTCCGACTCTGCACAACCCCATAGATGGCAGCCCACCAGGCTCTGCCTTCCCTGGGATTCTCCAGGCAAGAACACTGGAGTGGGTTGCCATTTCCTTCTCCAATGCATCAAAGTGAAAAGTGAAAGTGAAGTCACTCAGTCGTGTCTGACTCTCCACCACCCCCAGGACTGCAGCCTACCAGGCTCCTCCGTTCATGGGATTTTCAAGGCAAGAGTACTGGAGTGGGTTGCCATTGCCATCTCTGTCCTCCTCTCTAAAAAGTATCTAAGACCAGCCCAGGTGGCTTCACTGCAAATTTACCAAACAATTTCTTACAAAATATGGAGAATGAGGGAATACCTCCCAACTAATTTTATGAGGCTGGCATTACTTTAATACTAGTCAAAGATATTACCAAGAAAACTATTTATGCATCTCATGAATATACTAGATGCAAGCTTAACAAATTAGCCAATAGAATCAAATAATACATTTAAAAAATAATAAATCATGATCAAGTAAAGTTTATATCAGAAATGTGAGGTTTGTTTAACATTTGATAATCTAATAATGTGATTTACCATTTTAATAGCTCAAGTGGGGGAAAAGAAAAGCTCATCTCAATCACTGCAAAAAAAAGTTTGACAAAATTTAATACTGATTTATTATAGAAAAAAATTAAACTTCTAAAAATACACTGCTGCTGCTGCTGCTAATTCGCTTCAGTCGTGTCCAAATCTGTGTGACCCCATAGAGGGCAGCCCACTAGGCTCCCCTATCCCTGGGATTCTTCAGGCAAGAACACTGGAGTGTGTTGCCATTTTCTTCTCCAATGCATGAAAATGAAAAGTGAAAGTGAGGTCTCTCAGTCGTGTCCGACTCTTTGTGACCGCATGGACTGCAGCCTACCAGGCTTTTCCGTCCATGGGATTTTCCAGGCAAGAGTACTGGAGTGGGATGCCATCACCTTCTCTGATGCTAATAAAGATCATATACACAAAAGGAAGTACTCTAAAACTAATATCATACATATTTAATGGACCACAACTGAATGCTTTCTTTCACAATTGAAGTAGGATATCCACTCTCACTGCTTCGATTTAATGTTGTACTAGAAGTCTAGTTAAGTAAGTCAGTAATTAAATAAATAAATGTCAAACAGATTGGAAAAAAAAATAATTTTGAGGGCTTTTTTTTTCCAGATGATTTGATAATTTATGTAGAAAAATCCTTTAAAAATCTAAGCAAAAAAAGTCACTAAAACATTAGAGTTTAGTAAGCATGTAAGATGTAAGGTCGATAATCAAAAATCAATTACATTTCTACATGGTAGGAATGAATAGTCAGTATTAAATTTTCTTAAGTACTTTTATAGTAGTATCAAAACATGAAACAAAGATACATTAACAAAATATGTACAAGATCTCTACAATGAAAGCAACAAAATATTATTGTTAAGAAGTTAATGAAGACCTAAATAAGNTGTGAAGAACATGGCAGAACCCCACAGATCCACATCTGCCTTTGCTTTGAAAGCTCCACTTAAGTGGGAGGGAATAGGCAGGGAACACAATGGCAGCCAGTGTCTATTTGCATTTCATGGTTAGAAAAAAGAATTGAGAAAATTAAATATAGGATAATCTATTTCAACTCCTCTAAAGTCTATTTGAAGACCACAGAATTCAAATTTATTTTACAAGCTGTACCGATTAAAGATTCTCTAGCATTTCCTTTTCCCAAAAGTCTCACAGAAAGACTCAGCATATATCTGATTCTTTCCTAAAATTGAGTTTGTAAAAAAAAAAAATGCACTCAAATCCTTTTATCTTTTTTGAACTCCCTCCTTGGTTCTTTCTCTGGCAATATTCAACAAACCCAGAAAACCATGTAAGCACACAATCATGTTTTACAAATTGTGGAGATCTATTCTATAGACTGAAGGATTTTTGAAATGAAAACTTTTTTCAACCAGTCTTATGAACTATAGGACTTTCCTGGTGGTTCAGACAGTGAAGAATCTTCCACTGATGCAGGAGACGTGGTTTGATTATTGAGTCAGGAAGATTCCCTGGAGAAGGGAATGGTTACCCATTCCAGTATTGTTGCCTGAAGAATCTCATGAACAGAGGAGTCTGGTGGGCTACAGCATCACAAAGTGTAGGATATGACTGAGTGACTAAGGATGTACACACTCTTATGAACTATACTTAAGGGTACTCTTATAAATCTCTATGTAGGGTATACTTAGTATGTGCTGTTGGTAAGTTCCTTATAGCNAGTCTGGTGGGCTACAGCATCACAAAGTGTAGGATATGACTGAGTGACTAAGGATGTACACACTCTTATGAACTATACTTAAGGGTACTCTTATAAATCTCTATGTAGGGTATACTTAGTATGTGCTGTTGGTAAGTTCCTTATAGCTGTAATGGTTGATATGGGGTATCTTCCACAAAGTAAGCTTTCTGAGCTAAGGGATCATGTGATTGTTTCACATAAGAAAGAGAACAATGTATATATATCACCTGTTCCATAGCATAACTCCTACATACAAAAACAGAATCAAGAGAAGTCTTGAAAATTTTAATTAAATAATGTATGGCAAAAAAGAAAAGAAATCATTTAATTAGAATCATTACCAAGGTAAAACAAAGTTCTATGTTCAAACTAAACCAGATAAAAGCTGCTGGCTGATATATTAGAGAAAGTGTAGTTACTAGGCTAACTTTTCACAGAAGAGGACATTAAAGCACCCAAATCACAAGCTAAACAGAGAGCCTAGGCTCTTAGGTAAAATGAGTCTGTGCTTTATTCCTTTTACTGGAGTCCCAGTTGTGTATAAACATCCCAGACCAGATGTTTATACACATCAAAAAATGTGACTGCTCTAATAAGTAGTCTCAGCCAAATCCAGGGGCAAATGACAAACAGGTGGCCCTTACAATTCTGGCCAAGATTTTTCCCTTAGGTCCAATAATATAAACATTGGAAATAGTATTTATTTATCATTTAATGATAAGTACTATAAACAAGAATGACTCAGGAAATCAAATGAACAGTCACCAAGAGGTGGTGCATGGAAACAGCTCTGTAGACTATTAAGTGAAGGCCCATAAAGGATACCAGTTCAGTTCATTTACTCAGTCGTGTCCGACTCTTTGCAACCCCATGGACTGCAGCACGCTAGGCCTCCCTGTCCATTCCCAATTCCTGGATTTTACTCAAACTCATATCCATTGAGTCGGCGATGCCATCCAAACATCTCATCCTCTTTTATATCCTTCTCCTCCCACGTTTCAATCTTTCCCAGCATCAGGGTCTTTTCCAAGGAGTCAGTTCTTCCCATCAGGTGGCCAAAGTATTGGAGTTTCAGCTTCAGCATCAGTCTTTCCAATGAATATTCAGCACTGATTTTCTTTAGGATGGACTGGTTGGATTTCCTTGCAGTCCAAAGGACTCGCAAGAGTCTTCAATACCACAGCTCAAAGCATCAATTCTTCGGAGTTCAGCTTTCTTTATAGTCCAACTCTCATATCCATACATGATTATTGGAAAAACTATAGCTTTGACTAGATGGACCTTTGTTGGAAAAGTAATGTCTCTGCTTTTTAATATATTGTCTAGGTTGGTCATAACTTTTCTTCCAAGGAGCAAGTGTCTTTTAATTTCATGGCTACAGTCATCATCTGCAGTGATTTTGAAGCCCCCCGAAAATGAAGTCTGTCACTGTTTCCATTGTTTCCCCATCTATTTGTCATGAAGTGATGGGACTGGATGCCATGATCTTAGTTTTCTGAATGTTAAGTTTTAAGCCAACCTTTTCACTCTCCTCTTTCACTTTCATCAAGAGGCTCTTTACTTGTTCTTTACTTTCTGCCATAAGGGTGTCATCTGCATGTCATCTGTGTGTCATTTGCATATCTGAGATTACTGCTATTTCTCCCGGTAATCTTGATTCCAGCTTGTGCTTCATCCAGCCCAGCATTCCTCATGATGTACTCTGCATATAAGTTAAATAAGCAGGGTGACAATATGCAGCCTTGATGTACTCCTTTCCTGATTTGGAACCAGTCTGTTCCATGTCCAGTTCTAACTGTTGCTTCTTGACCTACATACAGATTTCTCAGAAGGCAGGTCAGGTGGTCTGGTATTCTCATCTCTTTCAGAATTTTCCACAGTTTGTTGCCCACACAGTCAAAGGCTTTGGCATATTCAATGAAGCAGAAATAGATGTTTTTCTGGAACTCTCTTGCTTTTTTTGATGACCCAGTGGATGCTGGCAATTTGATCTCTGGTTCTTCTGCCTTTTCGAAAAACAGCTTGCATATCTGGAAGTTCATGGTTCATGTACTGTTGAAGCCTGGCTTGGAGAATTTTGAACATTACTTTGCTAGTCTGTGCAAATTGTGATGATGAGTGAGATGAGTGCAATTGTGTGGTAGTTTGAGCATTCTTTGGCATTGCCTTTCTCTGGGATTGGAATGAAAACTGACCTTTTCCAGTCCTATGGCCACTGTTGAGTTTTCCAGATTTGCTGGCTGGCATATTGAGTGCAGCACTTTCACAGCACCATCTTTTCGGATTTGAAATAGCTCAACTGGGATTCTATCACTTCCACTAGCTTTGTTCATAGTGATGTTTCCTAAGGCCCACTTGACTTCACATTCCAGAATGTCTGGCTCTAAAGTGAGTGATCACACCATCATGATTATCTGGGTCAAAAAGATCTTTTTTGTATAGTTCCTCTGGAAACTTCAATCTGAGTCTACTCAAGAAAGAGGAAGAATATCCTTTAATAAAGGGAGAGGAGATAAGAACAAAGTCAAGGCAGGTCCTCTCTGTATTCCATGGACTTTAGACAAAGAAAATTGATCTGGAACTAAGATTTTCCATTGGAAATCTAATTTCAGAAGAGGAAAATACACCTGTCTACAAAAATGTGACCCCATCCCTTCCACCACTTTGGTTTGTGTCAAGAGAATATTCTTTGGAGGAGACACAGCCCAAAAGCAAAGATTCATGATATTGGTATCACAACCTATGAGATAAGGAATAATCAAAAGTTCAAGAATTAAGCAACAGGAGAATTAGGGAAATAGCTTTGCCTGTCAGCCTCTGAATTATTGCCTTGGGCTATCTAGAATTCTAATAAAATTCTATGCCTAGAAATCTTAAAATATATGGTGCATTGGTAAGCATAAATCAGTGTAATAGATCATTACAAGGCTATATAAAGTCAGTTAGATGAATATGTATTTCTTATTCTGGGTATTTTATGGTGGGAAGAGACAACATGAATGGTGTGTGTGCTCAGTTGCTCAGTAATGTCTGACTCTTTGCAACCCCATGGACTGCAGCCCACCAGGCCCCTCTGTCCATGGGATTTTCTAGGCAAGAATACTGGAGGACGTTGCCATTTCCTACTCCAGGGGATCTTCCTGATCCAGGAATCAAACTCATGTGTCTTGCATCTCCCACACTGGAAGGTGGACCCTTTATTATTGTGCCTCCTGGGAAGCCCACATGAATGGTAACATGTTAAATTAAAGAAAGAGCCCTCTTTTATTGTGATTGAACTGGTTTTCCAGATTGTAGGTGCTCAAACTATAATGTGAATCAGATTTATCTATGGATAAACTTTTTAGATACATTTTAAAAATTCACATCTCCAAATATAGCCTTATTGAGATTGAAGCCCAGAAACATGTGCTTTAAGAAACAGTCCATGCAACCCTATGGACTGTAGCTCTCTAGGCTCCTCTGTCCATGGAATTATCCAAACAAGAATACTGGAGTGGGTAACCATTTCCTTCTCCAAGGGATCTTCCTGACCCAGGGATTGAAACCAGGTCTCCTACATGGCAGGCAGTTTTTTGTTGTTGTTGTTTTGTTTTTTTTTTTAACTGTCTGAGCCGCCAGGGAAGCCCCTAGAAACACATAGGTGATGTAGGCAGCTGGTGGCCCACACTTTCAGAAGTAATACATTGTACATATTCTCTGCGCCTCGTCAGTTCCCTAAACTGGAGTAGGTATACCAACTTCTTCTACCCAACACCATTAAATTTTAAACAGCTTCCAGAAAGCTGTGTCTTACTACATTTTGGCCAGAAAATGTTGTAAGTTCTACTAGAGAAGCAAATGAAACAGTACTTGACCATGGGAACTGTAAACAACGTGATTGAGAATTAAAAGATATTAGAGCTTTGCTTAATAGTATCTGTCTTACTGACTGTATGGTCAATTCAAATGTAATCAAACACTATCATATCAAAGAGAGTTTGGTAACCAAATCATTCTGGAACTATTGAACAATGCAAAAGTCTTTACTCATGACTTCAGGCTGCTGCTTTTAAACATTTCAGAAGTTATTTGACAGATTAAATGATCCTAACCATTCACATAAACAGCCTACCTTTTCGTAACTGCCCTGTCTCTACTAGCTCATTCTCCTTCAGGCTCCACATCAGCTTCCCAGTGGTCCTCTACTTGTCCCACATGCATCAAACTTCATCATGCAAATCAGCTTCCCTGTCATTCAACATCTGCACCCTTAGTGGAACTCCTGCCCACACAATTTCCTTGCTATTCAAGGCCACTACCCACCAATCAACCCAGCATGTTCCCAAGTCTACTCAGCATTTGCAAATCCTACTCCATTTCTCTGTCCACATGATAAACTCAGTTCCTTCCAAACCATTTTTGGGTTGTGCCACAGAGACTGGCATCCCTGGGCCATCAGCCTGGTAAGTAACCCCCAGGCAAAGTCCATCAAGGTAGCCTTCTGATGAAGGAAGGAAGGACAGGCTTGTTAAAAAGATGTGAATATAGAGCAGCAGGGGTCTTCAAGCTAATGTCAGGATAAGAAGCACAGGCACACTGGTGACTGGAGACTGGCAAATACAATTCTGGCCATCATTAGCCCACATGCAAACAGAAGTCCATCACTGGGCAAGCCTGAGCGCACTGTTTTTAATGTCAAGATAAATTCATTTGATAAAATGTTTTATTTTCTCTTCACTAATCTACTTCCTTAATTAATGTACATTAACGCAATGAAAATTAGCATTGAAAAAGAACACTTTGGGCTAAAAAGAATTTTTTAACTCTGTAAAGAAGTTCAGGCTCTCTGAGAATTTGCTGGCTCTAATCAAGCCAGTTTAAGAGGGAGGAATGTGTCACCAGAGGTCATCTGGTTGTAACTCCTGAATTTTTCTCCAAACTCATTTTAGTGTTTCCCTAACATGCTCTATACTCTTCATACTGTTCATGGGGTTCTCAAGGCAAGAATACTGATAGGATACTGAAAGAGGAACTCCCTAGGTTGGTAAGTGCTGAATATGCTATTGGAGATCAGTGGAGAAATAACTCCAGAAAGAAAGAAGGGATGGAGCCAAAGCAAAAACAATACCCAGTTGTGGATGTGACTGGTGATAGAAGCAAGGTCCAATGCTATAAAGAGCAATATTGCATAGGAACCTGGAATGTTAGGTCCATGAATCAAGGNCCTACCTGCACTCAGAGCTGAGTGCCTGGAGAGACCGGTGAGATGATATGTTGGGAGCTGATGTTATTAATCCTCTTGCGCATTTTGCAATCCGAAGAGAACGTGCGTGCTCAGTTGCTCAGTCGTGTCCAACTCTTTGCCACCCCAGGGACTGTAGCCCCCCAGGCTCCTCTGTCCATGGAGAGAGGTTTTTGTTTTAAAGAAGGAAGGAGCAGCAGGGACTGGAATTGCTTTTTAGCCAGTGACTAAGGCTTTACTGGTAGAATTAAGCACCTGTTTAAGCACCTGAATTAAGCACAGGCTTCAGCAGGGAGGGGGTGCTGGGACCGGAAGGTGGCTCCGGTGTCACCAAGTCTGTGCTGCGGAGGCCTTTCTGGAAGCCACACAGTCTGCTCTGGTGCAGTCCCTGTGCCAGCAGAGCTGGAATGTTGGTGCAACAGGAACTGGTGCCCTGCATGTGCCATAGCAACCACGCCAAGTTCTCCAGAGGTATTCACAGCACAGGCCCAGCCGGCAGGATCCCAAACCCCACGGAGCCAGTGGCATCTGGTCAGCACCCCTGGACCAGCGACCAGCGAGGCTGAGAGTGAGTCACCAGGGCCTCCTGTCTCCGTCTCACAGAGGAGAGGGAAGAGCCTGGCCCAATGTCACAAAGCTGGCGAGGGCTGGGGATGGAGTTTGAACCCAAGTCTATTGGCTTCTGAAGCTCAGCTCTCCCTACAGCCTCCTCCCCTGGAATCAGGCATCTGTTTTCCTATTCCCTGCTGGCCTGAGCCACCTTCCAGAGAAGGTCAGAGACTGACTAGGGGTNCCCCAAGCATCCTATATCCTGCATCGAACCTAGACTGGCAATTCGTTTCTTATATGATATTATACATGTTTCAAAGCCATTCTCCCAAGTCATCCCACCCTCTCCCTCTCCCGCAGAGTCCAAAATCCTGTTCTATACATCTGTGTCTCTTTTGCTGACTCACATACAGGGTTATCATTACCATCTTTCTAAATTCCATATATATGTGTTAGTATACTGTATTGGTGTATTTCTCTCTGGCTTACTTCACTCTGTATAATCGGCTCCAGGGAGTATTACTCAGCCATTAAAAAGAATACATCTGAATTAGTTCTAATGAGGTGGATAAAACTGAAAGCATTTTCTAACAGGTTTCCCAATAAGGTAATGATGCAATACCTCACTCATCATCTGAAATTCCTCTGCATGGTTTGTCTAAATTGTCCAGTAGTGACTAGAAAATAATTTAAGCAGTGGCATCCACCAGCAGCACCACCCCAACCTCCACTGGGATACTTTACCACAAGCACCCATCCTGGCTCCTTACACCTAGCCAGCGACTTCAGTAGAAATGCCACCTAAGTTCAGTGTTCCTAGGAACTTTCCAACTTGCAGGAAAAGCGTTCCCCCATCATGAAAACTGAGCCAGGTAAGGAGGCATAACAAGGGTAGAAATCTTAAAGGGAATCCATCTCCAACCCCAGGTCCCTATCCACCTTAGCTCAATTATACTTTCTTGAGATTTTCAGTGTGATTGTCTCTCACCATCCTGCCTTTGAGGTGAAAAAGCCCTAATGGGATCACAGAGTCAAGTACTGTTCCCAAGACTTGCATGCCAAATATTGCATGCCTCCTCCCTGAGGAGGCCTGTGTGTCTGGAAAGTACTTTGATGAGTCAGAGATCACACTGAATTTCAGAGCCAGAGGTGGAAAGGAAGTTCTATACAATCGCCAGCCCAAACTTGGCTGAATCCCATTTACAGATCAAAGACTGCTCTACCTCAAGGACACAGTGAAAATTCAAATGATGCCTGGATGGTTGACATAATGAAACAGAAGCACCCCATTCTTCACTACAAAATCACTTTTTGTGGTTTATTGTAAAAGAAAAGGTTAGGCATTAGATGTACAAAGAACATTTTATCTTCTGTGTTTCTACCATTCAGTTCAAAAAATAAAACATGGTCTATCCATTTGAAATCTCCCCTGTGTTCCTCCTGATCTATCACCTCCTCCCCCTCCCCACCCCTATCTTTAAAAGTTTGTTGTTCAGTCACTCAGTCGTGTCTGACTCTTTGTTCTTCACATTCTTCGGTCATGTCCTTCACTATCTTCTGCAGTTTAAAGATAATTACTCTCAGAGTTTAAGTTTATCATAGTGCAAAAAAATTAAGAAATGCATGGTGATATGTATGGATCACTAGGCAGTATGTTTGATATGTTTTTAAATTTTACATTCTTAATGTGATGCTGTGTATAGTCTTATCCAACTGCATTCTTTGGCCAATTTCTGGCTTACACACAGTATTCTATTTTATGGTTATACCATAATTTTGTATTTATTCTCCCACTGATAGACAACTAGGTTCTTTCCAGTTTTGTTTTTTAATTACAAACATAGCTGCTGTAAGTTCTATTCTACGTATCTCCTTGTATATCTGAGGAAGAGTCTATTTAGGGTATGTATTGATGGAGTCCAGGGAAAGCCATCCCAGAATGTGCCACTTTGGCATGGGGCTTATTTTGTGCTAACATCAATCAAGACCCAGTGGATTCAAGAAAACCTCTTTACCTCCCCCTTGTAAGAATTTAGATGAGGAGGCTGTTTCAGGAAAAGAATTCCCACCAGAGGTAACTACAAAGAGTATGGGATAGTGTGGTAAGCTGTGCATGCATGCTCAGTTGTTCAGTCACATCAGCTCTTCCTGACCCCCATGGACTCATCAAGCTCCTTCTGTCCATGGGATTATCCTGGCAAGAATACTGGACTGGGTTGCCATTACCTTCTCCAGGGGATCTTCCCAGCCCAGTGATCAAACTAGCATCTCTTGCGTTGGCAGGCAGGTTCTTTACCAATGAGCCACTTGGGAAACCACATGGTAAGGTAGGGGAGCGCAGTAGGACTTCTTTGTTCAAAGTCCTTTCTGTGCCCCATTGTTTCTGTAAGGCATGGAAAGTATTTGTTCACCTAATATTTGCTCTTCCCATCTTCCTCCCCTTTGTAGCTCCAGACACCTACCCTCCTCTCCTTAGCTCAAGATGGCATATAAGCCTCGATTGTCTCACTGTCTAGGAGCCACTCTTTTATCCATGTGGGTGCCCATACATACAAAATTAAACTGTCTTTCTCTTGATACTTTGTCTTATGTCAATTATCACGCCAGCCAAAACAACCTAAAAGGAGAGAGGTAAATGTTTCCTCTCCTACAGTATCTAAAAATGGGGCTGCTGAATCAGAGGATAAACACTTTAAACCTATCAAGATTGTCAGATTGTACCCCAAAAGGATTCTGCCATTTTATATTTATACCAAGATTGCAGAAGAGTTCCTATTGCTCTCTAGTCTAACATTTGCCATTCTGATGACTGTGAAATGGTATGCATGTGTAGTTTTATAATTTTCCTAATTAGAGGTATCAACAGAGCCTGGTAGGCTGCAGTCCATGGGGTCGCTGAATCAGACACGACTGAGCGACTTCACTTTCACTTTTCACTTTCATGCATTGGAGAAGGAAATGGCAACCCACTCCAGTGTTCTTGCCTGGAGAATCCCAGGGACAGGGGAGCCTGGTGGGTTGCTGTCTATGGGGTCATGCAGAGTCAGACACGACTGAAGCTACTTAGCAGAAGTATCAAAGCAGAAGTTGCATGATCAAACTCAAACACGTAAGGAGACTTCATTCGAGGCTATATCAATGATAGAAAGAATGCAGTGTGAACTCAAGCCTGCTGAAACAAAGGACAGGAAGGTTTTTAAATCCTGAGGTGAGCCAGCAGAAGAATACTAGAGGACATCAGGAAGGAGGTCAATCAATGGGATGTGTCCAACACTTTCAGTAATTTCTGAGTTTCCAATTGTCTTCTCTATGACTGACCCATTCTGCGCTTCCCTTCCACAGAGATGAGGGGTAGGGACACTGTCTCTCTTAATCCTTCTGTTTCAAAGACTGACCCCCCACCCCCAGGGCCTTAAGAAAGACACCTTTAGCTTACAAAACCACCAAGAGGCTTTTTAAGAACACTTATATCTCAAAGGCACAGAGACAGAATTTACAATAAGAAGCTTCAGAAGTCTAAGTTTAGTCAAGCTAAGGGAACATCACAGCCATCTTGGTCAGAGTTCACCAGCCCTTCAGTTTCTGATTGAGGATTGCCTGCCCTTATTTTGTGCCATTAATCTTTTATTTTCTGAACTGCTAGTATTAATTATTTGTAGAGTTCTTTATATATTCTGGATGCTATTCTTTAATCTGTTTATGCATTACATATCTCTCAGCTTGTGGTTTCTCCTTTGATTTTCTTTGTAGAATCTTTTGATAAAAAGTAGTTTTCAATTTTGATGTAGTAATAGCTGAAGTGAGGTGAAGTGAAGGTCAGTTATGTCCGACTCTTTGTGACCCCATGGACTATACAGTCCATGGAATTCTTCAGGCCAGAATACTGGAGTGGGTGCCTTTCTCTTCCCCAGGGGATCTTCCCAACCCACGGATTGAACCCAGGTCTCCCACATTACAGGCAGATTCTTTACCAGCTAAGCCACAAGGGAAGCCCAAGAATACTGGAGTGGGTAGACTATCCCTTCTCCAGTGGATCTTCTCAACCCAGGAATCAAACCAGAGTCTCCTTCATTGCAGGTGAATTCTCTACCAACTGAGCTATCAGGAAAGCCCAATTAATAGCTGAAGTTATCCAATATTTTCCCCTCTGAACTTTATTTTTTTGTGTTAAAAAACCCTCTCCTATCCTCAAGTCATAAAAATGATCTATTTTACTCTAAATTCTGCTTTCCAAATTTAGAACACCTACTGATTATGTCTGTTATATATGCCTTTGGAATACCATTTGTTAATGAAATTTAATTAATGTAAATTTCCAGTGGTGCTAGAGGTAAAGAACCAGCCTGCCAATGCAGGAGACAAGAGTCACAGGTTCAATCCTTGGGTCTGGAAGATCCCCTAGAGAAGGGCATGGCAACCCACTCTAGTATTCTTGCCTGGAAACTCCCCTAGACAGAGGAGCCTGACGGGCTACAGTCCATAGCATCACAAAGAGTAGGACACAACTAAACCAACTTAGCACACACGCAGGTTTATTCACTGATTTATTAAACCCCATCAATCTATTTTTCTCTACCTACACCAAGGTTAAACTTATCACAAGGTTTAAGCTGAAATAAATCTTGATATATCATGGGTCAAGGCTCCCAGCTTCCCTCCCCAATTTTCTTGCCTTCAACTGTGTTTTAGATGACTACTTTGTTATCTTTAAAATACTTCAAGAGCACATTGAGATTTATTTCACTACTTTGGGGGACGTAATTCTATCAAAAATTATTTTGGTAGAGAACAATGTCCCATGTGTACAAGTGCGATGGAGGACAGGAGTGGAATAATAGGAAAAAATACTGAGAATGTCCATGGTCCATCTCATCTACACCAACACATTGACAAGTCTGACCCTTGATTGAACAAATCTGATCCAGGCCCTTCAGCATATTCCCGTTTTTTCCATGCTCAATGCACACCTAATTCTTTCCTTTCTGTATTCCTGTGCATATTTTTGGAAAGATTCTGTCAAAAAAAAAAAAAAGAGAGAGAAAGAAAGAAAAAGGCTTTAATGTGTATCACTGAAACTCAGCAACTCAGGAAAAGACTAGAGCTAGGGAAGGAATTCTAGATTGTGACTGTTTCCTTAGACATACACTCTTAGGCATCTAAGTTGCCCATTTAAAAACAAAACAAAAAAACAAAACCTAACCCTTCCAAAAGGTTTTTTCATTAAACTACACCAACTATTCTTTTATCCTTCACCACTAGTAATCTTCCAATGCTATGCCACTGCCTGAGAGGAAATAAAAAGACGCAAAAATTGCTGTAATAATTGCCACATTCTTTGTAGCATCAGCTTCTGAAAGTCTCCTCTCTTGGCATGCAGAAGTCTGGCAGCAAAAACTGATGAATTAATTATAGGCATTCAAAACCTTTATTCTCCTTTTAGAAAAGGTGAAGTGAGGGGCAAATTCAGCCACTGTTCAACAATAAACTTTCCTTGAATGACAGTACAATCTCAGTAAATATCAGATCACTGCAAGGTTATTTTGACAGCCCTCTGGCTTTTATACATTAATGTCCCTTCCTCTGCCTTGGGTTCTATTTCCCTAAACACATTAGCCCTTTATTTTAATAAAACCATATAAACTGTGGATTACACTTTTAAAGCATCATACACAAGCATGAGCTCTGATAAGGTGTTTCAAATGCTACTTACATCATGGTGCAATTGTTAGGCCAAAACTAGCCTCATTTTCTGTTCAAGTTATTTTTTTCTCCCTTTCTAGGGAATAAATGCGACAACATAAAGCTCCCTAGAAGGCAAAGATGATATGAGCAACTTTCGCTAGCTCAGAATGCAATTTTCCACCAGAGCATTATAAATTAATAGGATTCCTTCAACTCTCAGAGCCGGCTTCTGGAGTACTGAGAATCCCTCTGAGCTACTCTTGAGCCAGTCTTTGAAACTTTCATTATGAAACTCAAAACTTCAGATGACATCACACCTGACATTCTACTGCTTATGTGTCCAGTAAATAATTACCAGGAGTGCTTTCCTCTTTATTAAAAATGGAATGGACACCCTGTCTGTCACCCCTCAATTCCACCTCCAGGGATGTACACAAGGGAAAGAGCAGATGGATTAAGAGTAGAGGCTCAAGCCAAACTACTTGACCTCAAATCTTAACTTTGCCATTGACAAAATGTTTGATTTTTTATAACTTACTTAACTTCTCTATGCATCAGTAAAATGGAGATGATAGTAATACCTCCTAGATTTACAATAGGAATTAATAATTTAGTATATAAAAAGTATATAGACAGATACTGGCAAATAGTACCCCGTAGATAAGAGCATGCAGTTATTTAATAACTGCATTCTTCAAATCATTATTCTTTAATAACACATTTATTCTTTAATAACACATTCTTCAAATCATTATTTGAGAGCAAAAGTTCTTTACAAACAATTTAGATTCCCATTGATTATCATTTAGTTAAATCAATAGCGTACTACTGAGAAATCCTTAAAAATGAAGAAGCAGAACCATATCACTTTAAGAAAGCCTGGCAGCATGGTGTTTATATCAAAGCAATAAGGGAAGATGTGCTCTTTAAAAGTATATTGACCAACTGGGAAAAATCAGACTCTCAGCATGGATGGTCATACTCCGGAGTATAATTTTACTTATTCTGGAATAGGAGTGGAAGAAATTCAGACATTTAAAGACTCAAAGTTATCTCCCATGTACATTTTCTAACAAAATCATTTGAGGATGCATTCCAGCCAACACAGTGAAAATTTTAGAACAAAGGAAAACATGGTATTCAAAAAGCTGTGAACCAAACCAAAAGCAGGGAGAAGACTGAAAACATCACAGATCTTAGGGAAAAAACTGAACTGCAGACCTAGAAGAAGTCAAAACACTCCTAGAATCAAGTCTTTAAGAAAGTAGCTTTAATCAATATCTCACTTAAGATTTAACAATAGCCTTTTAAAAGGCACAAGAATTGAAATGAAAAACTGAAGGTGGGGCTTCCCTGGTGGTCCAGTGGTTAGGAATCTGCCATGCAATGCAAGGGACACTGGTTCAATCCCTATTCCAGGGAGATCCAACATGCCCAGGAGCAAATAAGCCTGTGTACCACAACTATTGAGCCTGTGCTCTAGAGCCTTCAAGTCGCAACTACGGAGTCCACACACTGCAATTACTGAAGCCCATGTGTCTATAGCCTGTGCTTCACAAGAGAAGCTACCTCAATGAGAAGTCCATGCACAGCAATGAAGAGAAGCCCCCACTCACTGCAGCTAGAGAAATCCCACACAGAGCAACGAAGACTCATCACAGTCAAAACAAACAAAAAACAAATCTTAAAAAAAAAAAAAAAATCTCAGTGGGGACAGAAAGCCCAACAAAAAATTTATGGTGGTCAGCTTATAAGGCAAACTGAAATGTAACAAGATCTTTAAATCAAGCAAAGGCATGTAAAACAAGATCACTCTTCTACCTTTATGCTTAGGATTCTTCTATAAGCAGCAGACCTTTAGTCATCTCAGAGTTTATATTTTCAGAAGGCTCATATCACACTTTTATAACTTCAGAGTGAGCAACTATACAGAGTTACTTTTTTTTTATGAGTTCCCAACCCTGAACCCCCCTCCCACCACCTTCCCCATATCATCTCTCTGGGTCATCCCAGTGCACCAGCCCCAAGCATCCTGTATCCTGTATTGAACCTAGACTGGCGATTTGTTTCTTACATGATAGTGTACTTGTTTCAATGCCGTTCTCCCAAATCATCCCACCCTCTCTGTCTCCCATAGAGTCCAAAAGTCTGTTCTATACATCTGCTGTCTCACATGCAGGGTTATCATTGCCATCTTTCTAAATTCCATATATATGTGTTAGTATACTGTATTGGTGTTTTTCTTTTTGGCTTACTTCACTCTGTATAATCGGCTCCAGTTTCATTCACCTCATTAAAACCAATTCAAATGTATTCTTGTTAATGGCTGAGAAATACTCCATATTGATCTTCAGGTTTTAGAAAAAACATATGGACAAATGCTTCATTATAGTTGCAAAATGTTAAGCACAAAATCTATCTTCTCTTTTCTTGGCCAAATGGTGTATTTATATGAATTACAAAATAGTATCCCCTCTGTAAGACACTTTACTGCAATAAGCATGTGAAACATGATAAAGAAACAGTGCCCCTTGGAGTGGTCCACAAAACTATCAACTGTGGCCCTGGATAAATTAACACAGTCCAGAGAGTAAAAGCCAAAAAGGGAAGATTGCTAGAAATGCACGTTTATACACTTTACCTACAAGCGAGTCAAGACATATATTTAAGTTTATTGGATCAATAAAGCTGTACTTCAGGTTACTATTTATAGTTATTAAGCAAGTGAAAGAAGCTAATATCTTTTTTACTAAAATCTGTAAATTGGAGGAGAGATGGCTATTACTGTCTTTGAACTAAGTTTATTTTCTAGTGTTGGGATCCACTGATAAATCTATAACAGAGTTATTGGTTATTATTTGGAGTTATAAAAGTAGATATCTCACAAGAATAAAGAAGAGAATTGGTCAAAAACTTCTACATGGGGACTTCCCTGGTGGTCAATTGCCTAAGACTCTGTGCTCCCAGTGGAGGAGGCTGGAGTTTGATCCCTGGTCCAGAAACTAGATCCCACATACTGCAACTACAGATCCCACCTGGTGCAACTAAGACCCAGTGCAACCAAATAAATAAATTTAAAAAAATTTTTTAATACTCCTGCATGTAGCAAGAGTGATGAAGAGGTCGTATTGGGTAAAACACTAACTTCTTATTTATCATTAAATACTGTTTTATCATCCATTTAGATTATTTTTATACAGTTGGCCCTTGAACAATGCAAAGGTGAGGGGCACCAAGATCCTATACAGGCAAAAATCTATATATAACTTTATGGTTGACCCTCCATATCCACAATTATGTATCTGCAGATTCAACCAATTGCAGATCCTGGACGTGTTTAGTGGAAAAGTTCTGCATGTAAGGGAACTCAGGCAGTTTAACCCTTTGCTTTTCAAGAGTCAACTATCATCATTTTAAAGAATGATTCTGCATATTTATGAACATACATATATGTATAATACATACACAATTTTATAAAGGCTATATCAACCATTACTTTTACTCATCTCTGGACTATGAATTAACTTATTTTATTTTGGCTTTTGCCTATTTTACATTTTTCCCAACAGTCTTGTATACTAGGTCATTTTATAAATCACCATCATCAAAAATTGAAATATTCTCATTTTAAGAAATTGATAGTAAACTCTCACACCCCTTCCCTCTGTCTGTATTATCTCCCTGCTCTTCTTGCCAATGGAACTACAACTTGTACATGAACCAAACCAATGTCTTGTGACCACTGTACCAGAACAGACTTCAGCAATGTACCTTATACAAGTTGACAATGGAAGGCCAGAAAATATTGTTAAAATGTTTAATCTATATCTATAATGTATCACTTCATAATGGGATAAGATTGCATTTTGCCAAGTAAACATACTCTTTTCTTACTAGTGGGTCTGTATGGAAACAGTACTCTGAAGAAAAAGTACAATTTGTTAATTTTCTATACAACAAAAATACAGGACTCATCAGACTGTCAACATCATGAGAGCACACCCAGTATTTATAATTAACTTCTGCTTGTTTTCCAGAGGATCTACAATGGTATTTTCAATATAAAGGCACTAAGTTGTCATTAAATTTGAAAAATGAACAAATAACTGAGATAATGAAAAACCCAAATGCCAAAATTGAGTATTCCTCATGTCTGGGCAATATATTTGTACTCTGTGGCTACAGAAACTAAAAAGACTTGCTCATTTTGCAATGGCCATCTTTTCATTTTTNTGAACAAATAACTGAGATAATGAAAAACCCAAATGCCAAAATTGAGTATTCCTCATGTCTGGGCAATATATTTGTACTCTGTGGCTACAGAAACTAAAAAGACTTGCTCATTTTGCAATGGCCATCTTTTCATTTTTTCACCCGTAAAATTTCCACCATGAATGTGTTCAAAGAAACCTAGCCTAGCCCAAAGTTCAAATATGACTCTAAATGAGCAGCTAGGAACTCTCTTGACATTTCTTAGCACCCACAGTACCATATACTCTTACATTAGGTGCTATATAGAGAATATTTCTAATTAAAATACACAAGATGCCTTGTGTTTCCTCTAGAGCATTACAATTCTGTTTGGAAAAGCATCAGAAACATAGAGAGCTTGAGAAAATTAAGCCCCAACAAATTAACACATCAAAGAGAACAGATTGCAAATGAATTTGTTACATGACAAGGGTACACTGATAGAGAAATGAGCCACAGGGGTGAACTCCCCTATCTCAGAGGCAACTGAGGAAAACAGTTAATGGAGAGCATCTTGTTACAGATTCTGGAAGCAAAGTAAAAGGTTCTATAAACAATAATCCAGTGAGACCATTGCATTTCATTCCCAAGGATCCTCTTCACAAACTGTCCCAGACTCAAAGGGAACATAAGCCACTGAAGAAATAATTTTGATGCTGAAATACTCCCAAGTCCTCTCTGCAGAACCACACTCCTCTTTGCCACCAACTGGGCTCCCAACGAGCCTCTGGGGAGTACAGACCTTCAGCAGAACCACACATTCAATCAATGGCTGAAGATTACAGGGGGAAGGGATAGAAGTGTTGATTTATATTTGTGACATGTTTCTACTTACCTTCATTTCATCTTAAAAATCACCTATAAGAAAGCTAACATTAGATCATTTTACACATAAAGAATCAGAGTTTCAGATTAAAAAACCTGTTCAATGACACATCTAGGAAGTGGTGATACTAGGAATCTCTAGCTTCAAGACCTATACCCTTCTCTCTGCATCACACTCCTTGGCTTATGGCAAAGAGCCTTCACCCTGGGAGTCTGGGGGCAGGTGTCCACCATCCTCATAACTGGCCATGTTTCTTTGACTCTGAAGGACCTTACCCTCAACTGGCAAGAAACTGCAACTACACACCACAGAAAGATGGAATTCAGCAGGAGAACTTTGTGGAAACAAACACTGGCTCCCTTACACCAGGATATTCAAGTCACCGGAGGTCAGTTAACTCTCAGTCTCACTTTCCATCTTTAACGTGAAGGCACTGGATTGGATCATCACCTCTTGACTCTGCACCTGTCCTTTGTATTAGTAAGTCTCAAGTGTGATAGTCAAATACCGAGCACTGATGGAAGAACACTTCAAAATGTTCTCTCTTTGTGTCCCTCTGCTTACTGGAACTGATCCTGAAATGTGTCAAGCATCAGGTAGCCAAAGCATGAGTGAGTGAAGGTCAAAATAAACTGAATTCCAGGAGCAGCGCTAAGACTTCACTTGGAAAGAAAACTGAAAACCATCTAGGTGCCTTACTATGCAAGCAATCTGTCATAAAATGAAGTTAATCAGATATTAGTAAATACAGAGGCTTCCCCTTACCCTGCCCCCCTGCTTGATATTTATGCTAGAATAGCTCATAGACCGCAAGTGTTTCCCCTCTCTCTCCCCACAGCTACAGGTTTTGTTACAAAGGATACCTTTCAAGGACTGGGCAGTTACATGTTTCAAAAGCTAAGTTAATAGTTCTTCTCACCTATGGGAGAAGGCCAAGTGGTCCTTAGAATTTGAAACTTCTACACTGAGTTTATAGTTATTCAGGCTAATTCTTATTTAAGAGGGGGGTTCAGGATGAAGGCCAGCAGAGATGAAGAATAAAAGAGAATGGAGTGAATGTGGTTATGATGGACACCATGGGCTGAGACCTATATAGGATGCCCTGCTACGTCACTTCAGTCATGTCCAACTCTGTGCGACCCCATAGACGGTAGCCTACCAGGCTCCCATGTCCCTGGGATTCTCCAGGCAAGAACACTGGAGTGGGTTGCCATTTCCTTCTCCAATGCATCAAAGTGAAAAGTGAAAGTGAAGTCGCTCAGTCGTGTCCGACTCATAGTGACCCCATGGACTGGAGCCTACCAGGCTCCTCCGTCCATGGGATTTTCCAGGAAAGAGTACTGGAGTGGGGGGTATAGAATGCTACCTACTAGCAAATAAAAGGATTCTATTCTTGTTCTTCCATGGGCAAGGCTTAAAGCGAGCTGTAAACAGAGGATAACAGCAAGGAAAAGAGAGAAAATACTGCTGTGCAGTGGGGAGAGATATGAACAGGATCATCCTGGAAACTGGGATTCCCAGGCACTACCTAAGTTCCATCATGGACTGTTTTTGTGACCTTGGCCAAAGTATTAATAGTTTATCTCCCTAGGTCTTATAGAAAATCATATAGCTTCATGCTGACATCTAAATTTCTATAAACTATAAGAAATGAAAAAAAAAAAGTTAGGCCAACTCATTTATTTTTATGTACCTCAAAATGTCAGTCACTCTTTCTTCCCTTATTGTCCCCTAAGGGTCCCAGATGACCAGTCAACTTTCTTATTGCTTCCAGCACTATCATTCTCAAACGTTATTTAAGATTTCTCTGCTCCCAAACTGGCTACAGAGTAACATCTTCACTCTGCACCGAACTTCCTGTTATCTAAAAAGCACCCCAGTCTTTTATTTTTACTGTTATTACAGGAACTAAATATCCACTCACAAAAGTTGCAAACATCCCTTACTCCTTTTAGAAATGGTATCAGCATATTCCAGTTGTTGTTCAGTAGCTTTGCCATCCCATGGACTGCAGCAAGCCAGGCTTCCCTGTCCTTCACTATCTCCTTCCCCAATAGCTCTTATCATTTTTTCTTAGAAAAAAAGCATTTCTTACATAATTCTACTCTGCATGAAGACCCCTTCTCTCAAGCATGTAGAACTAAAGTTACAGTCAGGACAGAAATACAGGGAAATTAACAGGCAGCCCATTCACAATCAATGCTTTCTCAAACACTCCAGATAAGGTGACATTATGGGGAACCAAGCTTTACTATCCCAAAGTTATTCAAGGTCTTTTTCCTCACAAGAGAAAATACCTCCGTAGAAATGTCTGGAAGACCCTGGAAAGAGCAAAAAGTCAGCTACCAAAAAAAATTGAATTGACTTCAATACTAAACCAATACTTTAAAGCCTCACTTCTAGGCATGAAATCTTCTAGAAAAATTAATAAATTGAATCAGTTTTGTAGCTTTGTAAAAAATATGTTTCTCTTGAATGTTTATGAAAATTCCATCCTTTTGATTCTTTTTACATTCCTGGTGCCCAGATCCCGGTAGACAGAAAAACTACTCACTCCTGAGGCAATGTTTGCTTGACTTGATGGTTCCCACTTTTTCTACCTAATTAAATAGCACATCTTTATATGGAACTAGCCATCGGCTGCCTGAAGGATTCCTGACTCTAACCAATCACCGTTTTCTCCCAACTCTCCAACACTTCCAATGGGGTAATGCAGCCTAGGAAATAATCTCAGCGTGGTACCTTCCCACCTGATGGGGAAAGAGTCACAAGGTTCTGACCTTGGTCCTGTCATGGTCACCACATTCAAGTAGTTTGGATGAAGGCTTGCATGGCAAGATGTTTAATTTGCAGCTGACATAGAACTTGAAGCAGAATCCAGATTCCCAAGTATCTCTCTTGTTACACTGGAAACATGGATCAAAACCAACAGAAAGAAATTAAGCAGTAGTTTGTGTAGTTTTCTTTATCTAGGCTTTAAAAAAATTGAATATAGCTATTCATGGCTTTTGAACTGTGGTGTTGGAGAAGACTCTTGAGAGTTCCTTGGACTGCGAGGAGATCCAACCAGTCCATTCTGAAGGAGATTAGCCCTGGGATTTCTTTGGAAGGACTGATGCTAAAGCTGAAACTCCAGTACTTTGGCCACCTCATTGCAAAGAGTTGACTCATTAGAAAAGACTCTGATGCTNACTTGTTGGGGGCACAGAGTCCAGAGACGGGACCACCAGGGAAGTCCCATCCTTGATTTTCTTGGTGGTATCTGGGAACTCATCTGCTGCTGGTTGGTCAGCAGAGACTGATTCTCCAGGTATCTTCACATCTCTTTAAGCCGAATCTCTTTCCAAAGTTATCACACCATCCTTTGCTGGCGAAAAGGTTTCTCCAGCTTTAGATCCTGCTCTAAGTTGTGACCTAATGGCTTTTCTTTTCTTCTAAGCATATCACAGTCTATAGATTTGCCTTTCTTACAGCAATCCTGCACTCACATAAAATCTGCATTCTCAGTACAGGATATTTCCAAAAGGTGTAGCATTGTTGTGCCTGCTGGCCCAGCAGCAGCAACCATTGCATGACTTTCCTTTCCTCGCTTTACGTTACTCTGTGCGTGTGCACGTGCTAACTTGCTTCGGTCCTGTCCAGCTCTTCAGACAGCCTTCTAGGCTCCTCTGTCCGAGGGCTTCTCCAGGCAAGATCAGTGGAGTGGGTTGCCATGCCGCCCTGCAGGAGATCTTCCCAACCCAGGGATCGAACCTGTGTCTCTTACGTCTCCTACGTTGGAAGGCGGGTTCTTTATCACTCACGCCACCCGGGAAGCCCCACTCTGGTCTGTACACTGGATTTACTTATTTCAAAATGGTAAGCAATCACTGCCGCCCACCTCAGTTTATAGTACAGGTCAAGTCATGCACCTTTTTCCTCTCATTTCCTGCCTTTGCTGTTGCAGCACTTCAGAATCACTAGCGGCAATCTGTGTGGGTGCCTTTGTGATATGGAGCTTATTGCACTAAGTATGATGAAAAATAGAAGAGAACCACACCCGGTCACTTTTTCCTGAGATATATAGTTTCTTGGAGTGAACTGTTCATGTGAGATGATTCATGTCACATGGTTTTTCACTTGATGCTCATAACATTTGCACTCATTGCAAGGGTAACAGGAGGTGGCTATGGGATTATTATAGTGTGTACTGATGTTAATTTTATTCAGTTGTGATTTAATGCTGCATCTTTACATTTCTCTCAGCTGCAAAGGACACCACGTACAGTCTATAACTGCATACGTTTTAATAACTTTTAACTTACATAGACTTGTATATATTTTATGGTAGTAAATGATAAAAGACTCGTATCTATATATAATATATGCATACATGCATACATGGCATACCTAACTTTTTCTTATTTTTTTAGTATTTCCGGGTTACTCAGTTTGTCTGAAAGGTTTTTTTTCAAATTGTTACAAATCTCCAAAACATTTTCCAGTGCCAGTCCAGGTTCGATGCATGATATTGGATGCTTGGGGCTGGTGCACTGGGATGACACAGAGGGATGGTACGGGGAGGGCGNATTCATGTCAAATAATACCTAGAAAGTTTTGACTGGCAATTGTTCATAAACCAACAAACACCATAATACAGCTGCTAAAAAATGGTGTGATCTGGACTGCATCAATAAAATTGTGATGTTCAGATGGAGAAAAGGAAGGAAATGGTTGAATGCCAGGTCCTATTAACACAAACAACTTGCCCAAGATCAACACATGATTGGACCACATACTGTATTCTCTCCTGGATGCTGTAGTTTTAGAGAAATATCATCAAACTGGGTAGCATACAGAAAATACATCTGGACATCTGCAACATTCAAGGAATCTAAAATGCATATGTTAGAGATTTCAGGGAAATTAGAAATTTTTCCTGGAGGAAACATATCTGAGGATGAACTGCCCTATATCAGTGCTACTGCAGAGGAAGGAACCAGAGCCAGTGTACAGAATTCTGTGGAGGCAGATTCCAATTCAAAATCAGGAAACATGTGCTCTCAATCTGGGCTCTCACAAAAAACAACAGATGCGTTACAAAGCCCAGGGTTCCCTTATACTTTAATATAAATGTATTTATTTTAATTGGAGGCTAATGACTTTACAATATTGTATTGGTTTTGCCATACATCACCCCTGGCAAAGTATTTAAGCAGAGTCTGCAAGGATTACTATCAGGAATAGTGTAAAGGAATGCCCAAATGGCAAGGAAGTTTGAACTCTATTTTCAAAATCTTTTTCCATGCCAGAGTTGTGTGATGCAGCATGGGAGGAAGAGACACTCGATGAGTTTTAGTTCCAACTCTACCACTATTAAAACAGAACTTTAGTTAGGAGACGGTCTTTCATCTAGTCTACTTCTTTCATTTTACAAATGTAGAAAGTCAGGTCCTATGAACACAAATGACTTGCCCAAGATCACGCCATGAAGAAAAACAGTAGGTCTAGGTCCCCAGATCAAGTCTCTCTGGAATAATTTACAGTCACTGATATTGATGACTTCAATTGAGAATAAAAAACACATGATTTAAAACTAAGTGAAAAAATGCTTCTTATATGAAAAAAGGATTTAAGGGAAAAAAAAACAATAACCACCAGAATGGAAAGAAACACTAATAGTTATAGTGCTGAGAGATGAAATGGTTATTATTTTCTCCTCTGAATTCCATAATTTAATTTGGTGTAGGTGTATAAATTTTACTATAAAGAAAATATAAAAAAGAGCTGTTCTAATTTTTTAATGGATTCAACCCTGTTTGGTGACAGCAGAGAGCCAAGTAAGTAATCAAAGCAATAGCCTTCATGTATATGTTGTAAACACTTAAGTTACCCTCTAGGTAAATTTCAAATACAGATCTTCCTTTATTTATGATGAGATTACACCCTGATAAATCAACAGATTCTAGTTGAAAATAAATTAAATCAAAAATGCATTTAATACACCTAACCTTCCAAACCTCATAGCTAAACTTAGCCTACCTTCAATGTGCTCAGAGCCTACACTTGGGCAAAATCATCTAACACAAAGCCTATTTTATAATTAACATTTATTCCATATGTAGGTGACTTGTCACACTGTAAAAACACCAACAGGAGGAAGTGTCATCACTTCTGAGGTCAATGGAAGTACTCCCCACCCAGTTCAGCCTGAGGAGGCTCCTGTTTCATTTGTTTGGATTCTAGTTGCTTTTGGAGTTCACTTCTTTTGTCTCTTCCTTACCTCATCTGAGTGTCACGATAATTTGCAGGAAGAGACAGCTTCCTGAATCCATGGATACAGTATGCTTTATTTCTTTCCTTATATTCTTTGACTCTTAAGAACACAACTTGCTAGCTATGAGTCCATGCAAAACCCCTTTCCCCAGCTCCTCAGTTCAGTCATTCAGTTGTGTCCAACTCTTTGTGACCCCATGAATTGCAGCACACCAGGCCTTCATCCATCACCAACACCTGGAGTTCACTCAAACTCATGTCCATCGAGTCGGTGATGCCTTCCAGCCATCTCATCCTCAGTCGTCCCCTTCTCCTCCTGCCCCCAATCCCTCCCAGCATCAGAGTCTTTTCCAATGAGTCAACTCTTTTCATGAGGTGGCCAAAGTATTGGAGTTTCAGCCTCAACATCAGTCCTTCCAATGAACACCCAGGACTGGTCTTCCTTTAGGATGGACTGGTTGCATCTCCTTGCAGTCCAAGGGACTCTCAAGAGTCTTCTCCAACACCACACTTCAAAAGCATCAATTCTATGGCACTCAGCTTTCTTCACAGTCCAACTCTCACATCCATACATGACCACTGGAAAAAACATAGCCTTGATTAGACGGACCTTGTTGGCAAAGTGATATCTCTGCTTTT
>SJYV01054215.1:34012-44441 GCA_006410875.1 Neotragus pygmaeus
TGTCTCACTGGAAAAGATTCTGATGCTGGGAGGGATTGGGGGCAGGAGGAGAAGGGGACGACCGAGGATGAGATGGCTGGATGGCATCATGGACTCGATGGACGCGAGTCTGAGTGAACTCCGAGAGATGGTGATGAACAGTGAGGCCTGGAGTGCTGCAATTCATGGGGTCGCAAAGAGTCGGACACAACTGAGTGACTGAACTAAGTCACATCTAAGTAAATTACTTAGTTACACTAACAGGTACAAGTGGCATAAATGAGTCTGGGAACAAACACAATGGATCTCAGCAAGCACCCAGCTCCTAGGGAGTGCAAGTGCTAAAGTGTGTGGGTGTCCCACTGTCAAAGAACACGGAGTGTGCTGTGGGCATCGGTCATTATCTTTAGCACAGATTAAACTGGCCAGTAAATTAAAAGGAAGGATATTGTGGGGGCACAGAGGAGGGGATATCCAGTTCAACTTTGAAAGGAGGGAGAGTGGAGAGACAGAAATCATACATAAACCGAGACTTGAAAGTAGGGAAGGGCTTGTCAGCCTTCCCCTCCCCAAAGTAGGGGCATGTGTAAATTTGAAAATTTAAAGGCAGAGAGCTGCATGAAATAACATGGTATGTTCAGGAAATTATAAGTATCTGTATCGCTGACTTTAGGAGAAGCAGTAGATGAGCTGGGCGGAGGGCGGAAGGCTGTAATAGAGGACGTGCCATGTACAATCAAGGAGCAACTTCGCATGATCTCTTTACGCCCATCAGGGTGCATTAGCCATGTATCTATTCATTAGTCATGGAGACATTTGCTGTGCCCAAGGATGAGAAGGAGGTNTACTGCTGAACCCCCAAGCAAAACACAACTGCTCTACAGTTTGGGGGCTCACTGCCAGGTTACTTTCCAAAACAGCCTCTCCAGGCATCACCCCCGTGGCGCCTATGAACTCCTTCACGTTCACATCACCACCCACACTAGGCATCACACACTCTCATGTTTGCCTACATAATGAAGAAGTGGCACATTGTTATTCTGACTTATATGTGCTACTGACTGTCTCTTCACAGTTTGATCACTTTCTAAACCTAAATCTAAATCATTTCTATCTTACAGTACAGTTCATTTTCCCTACCCAGCACTTGTACACCAGGCTTGCTGCCTCCATGCTCAGGGCTCTATTATACCAGACATTCTGTTGTGGAATGACAGAGGGGGACTGGTCCTCCTCCACACACACACACACACACACACACATCTATGCTGTTTATGTCAGTATGTGTTCTCACAGACCTGGGCTCTCCACTTGAAACCCACCTTTAAAACAGTGACCTTCATCAGCATTTTTTTTTTAACACCTTTGGAACAATGACTACAGAGATCCAGACTTTATTAGAAATAAGCAGCCTTCATCTCATTGTCTTATAAAATAATTCAGTTTGGACAACTTAATATGCCAGACAGATCCTCCTTTAGCTCCCAAAAGGCAAGATTTACTTCCTTTTAAAATCATTTCTTAGATTATTTCTGAAAAGACCATTTTGGTAGAGTCTGTACTGTGTTCCTTTGCTCTCTCCCATCCTCTGTGCATTCTTTCAATTACCACTCATCTTACTTACCTCTGGATTCCCTGGTGGCTCAGATGGTAAAGAGTCTGCCTACAATGCAGGAGACCTGGGTTCAATCCCTGGATCAGGAAGATCCCCTGGAGAAGGGAATTGCAACCCACTGCAATATTCTTGCCTGAAAAATCCCAAGGACAGAGGAGCCTGGCGGGCTACAGTCTATGGGGTCACAAAGAGTCGGACACAACTGAGCGACTTCACTTTCATTTTCACTTTACTTACCTCTTAACCCCTCAAAAGTCCCCTGATATCATACATGACTTTCTCATCGGGCACTCCTGAGGTGCTTTTGTGATGGCTAGGTCTCTGCAGGTCAGTTTGAACTAGTCCATGTGAAAGTCTATGATGTGCTTCTAGGAACTTCCTGAACGATAGGAAAGCTTTCCAAAACATAAAGAATAGCTTCTAATTCTGGTGGCTGCATGTGATATCCCAAAGGTATGATGGACTCACAGAATTTCACAGGTAGAAATAAGAGTTCTACTCCTTCATTTGAAAAGAAAGAAACTGAGGGCCAGAGAAGTTATTCAAGTTCTTAAAACACGTAGCATTCAACTAGAATACTAGCATCCAGGTTATTCTGACTGCTACCCTATAATAGTAGGCAAGAAGAAAGATTTTTAGAAAAAAAAATTGCTATTCAGGAAGACCTTCTCATCTCCAGGTCAGTTGTCCCCAGGCAGCCTGAAACTTGAAAGGATTGGCTACCAAACCCCAATTTGTGCTAGAGACCCAGAGGGCCCTGCAGTTCTGGGGCCTTTGGATTGGGGTCAGCCTGGAGTCACCTTCACAGCATCAGGAGGCTGCAGCCAGGCCCTGCTAGGTTCCACAGTGGAAAATCTCTTAGGCAGAAGTCATTTATGAAATTCCCAAACAGCATACAATCTTATGTCTGGTGTGTGAGCTCTGGTTTGCTTTATTTGTCAGTCACCCTGAAATGCAGGCTTTATGAAAAGACAGATATATACACTTTAATTTTTGAAGGGAGACTGCCATGGATAGCCAAGGATTAAGACTAAAGCTGGCAAAACTCACAAGAGCAATACTGAGCTCAGGGCCAAAGAAAAGCCTTCTGCAGGAAGTATCCTAAGGCTACACATCAGTGCCAAAGCTTTGTCCTTATGGAAAATTTTGCCTTTGTAGCCTCCAGAAGTAATATTTATGGCAGTGTCTCCAAACTGAATCCTGCTGTTTCCTAGGATTTAGTGAAGATTCACTTGAAAAATTAAGAAATTACCATCAATACTAGTTCTCAGAGTTTTATAAGATACAAACTAAGTGAAGATTAATCACTAACCATCCCAGGATAAAACCCCTGGCTATTGGCCTCCTAGAAAAACCTGCCACCCTGAAAGGCTGCCTGAACCAGACAGGCAGGAACAATACTGCTTAAAGTACCACTAGCAGGGAGAAAGAAACAAACATCTAACTCAATGAAAGGGGGTTTTGATGAGTGACCACACATTAATATCAGGATGATTGTATCCAACACCAGTGTATTTTTCATGAGCTAGAAAATAAGCACAGTGCTGCCAAGTAATGGAAATGCTGCAGTATTATTTCTAAGTCTAATGCTGACACTAGCACCTGAATTTCCTCAGGGATTTCTGCTGATAACTTGGGGAAAGAAAGTAACATAATGTATCTTCTGTAGCCTCTCAGCAAGACTGAAAGCCAAATGACTCCGACAGTGAGAATTCTACAGAGAAATTCCAGGAGCCTTTTGTTACTGTTGCTTTGAATCCACCACTAGCGAATGAAACAAACAAAAAATAATAATGACTTTCCAGGACTTCATAGCTCTGATTCTGACAAGGCAATACACAAAGAAAAGTGTAAATAAAGTAGAGAGACTAAACAAATTCTTCATCTTTGCTTTCTTTCACCTTAGGCGAGTTGGCTGTCAGGTTAACAGCCCGACAGCTGTTAAGATGCTGGACAAGAGAGATGATGATTTTAGCAAGCGGTTCCAGAAAGTCAGGATACCCAGGAGTCCACCAGTAACAGCAATGAAAGAGAGATTAAAGAACTCTCAGAAGAGATATTTCTTGCTGCTTTTTTAGGCCTTCCATGAGAAGGAAGGATCAAATTCATCTTTGAAGTCAGGCAATTTTCTTTTTCAAACTCTTTTCCCATTTTGGTTGTTATATAACATTGAGAGCAGAGTTCCCTGTGCTATGCAGTAGGTCATTGTTAATTATCTGTTTTAAATATAGCAGTACATACATGTCAACCCCAAACTCTCTAGTCTTCCTCAGGCAGCAGCTAGATTCAGGAAACATTTTTTTCTTCCCATGTACTAACAAGGCACATGATAGTTCTACAAAAGTAAAAGCTTATCCAAAGGAAATTAACTACTTGGGATAATTCAGACACTAATCATGGACTTGAAAGAAAATTGGTATTTTTTCCACCCCAACTTTTGGAGTTCGAGTTCTTGCAGCCACAAAACCTGCTTGTAAGCTACAGAGGAAGTTGAAGAGCTCTACTTAGAAAGATTGGTCCAGTTGCTATTTCAAAATCTAGAAAGATCTAGAGGCTACTGGAGATTTAAACTCTTGCTTTAATTCAAATATATGGAAATAAACATTCAGAAAGGGTGCACCATGGAAATAAATGATGAATTAACAAGAAAGGTACTTTTTTGGGAGCATCTTACAATGTGAAAACTTGACAACAAAGGGTTTTGAGGAGAGAGGAATTGTGGGCACTTGTTCTCATCTGCTGCCAAGAATGAAGACCCATTTTCCAAGATCTTTATTTCATTTTTCAAGCAAAATATCATCCAGTGTTTACCTGTCTGGTAGCTATTCAGTCTGGCCCCCGCCTCCTCCTCTCTGGTATTTTTTATAATTGGCATATGACATTGTATTAAATTGTGTAATGATGATTTGAAATGTGTATTGTAAAATCATCACCATGATGTTTAGTTAACTTACAATACTGCACAGTTATTTGATATAAATGTTTGAGTACGTGATAAGAACTTTTAAGATCTACTCTCTTAGCAAATTTCAACATATTGAGTTGGGCAAAAAGTTCATTCAGCTTTTTCTGTAAGATTTTATGGAAAAATCTGAACAAAATTTTTGGCCAACACAATACAGAATTGTTAACTGTGGTCACATGCTGTATATTATATATATATCCCCAGGTTTCCCTTGGGCTTCCCCAGTGGCTCAGCGGTAAAGAAACTGTCTGCAATGCAGGAGACCCAGGGTTCGATCCTTGGGTTGGGAAGATCCCCTGGAGAAGGGCATAGCAACCCACACCAGTACTCTTGCCTGGAGAATCCCATGGACTGAGGAGCCTGGCAGGCTAATGGTCAGTGGGGTCGCAAAGAATCAGACATGACTAAAGTGACTAAGCACACACAGGTCTGTTTCCTTTACAACTGGAAGTCTGCATGTTGTGACCACCTTCATCATTTCATCCATCACCTACCACTAGCAAGCACATATCTTTGAGAGTTTAATGATCTCACTTATATGTGAAATCTAATGGCATTTGTCTTTTTCTGACTTGTTTCACTTAACATAATGCCCTCAAGGTNTGCATGTTGTGACCACCTTCATCATTTCATCCATCACCTACCACTAGCAAGCACATATCTTTGAGAGTTTAATGATCTCACTTATATGTGAAATCTAATGGCATTTGTCTTTTTCTGACTTGTTTCACTTAACATAATGCCCTCAAGGTCCATCCATGTTGCAAATGGCAAGATTTCCTTTTTTAAGACTAAGTCACACTCAACTGTGATTATGTGTATACACACACATACATACCCCACATCTTCTTTATCCATTCATCCATCAGTGGACATTTAGTTTGCTTTCCTAACTTGGCTATCATAAATAATGCTGCAATGAACAAGGGAGTACAGATTTCTCTCTGAGATAGCCTAACCACACAGTGCTATTAAACTGGAGGTTCTGAACTTGACTGTGGGCATGAAAGCAACTGCTGAAACTAAGTCTTATATTAATCTAGTATTACAGTAGCTGTTACTGTTAGTAACCCTAAATGCTGGTTGCCACATTGCTAAACAGTCCAATGTGTGATTCTGCAAAACTTAACCCTACTTGAAGGATTGAAATTCTTTCTGATATACTATTGAAAGCTGTACACTTTATCTTTGTTTAATATGAACATAATAAAGTACACAAAACTAAAATCACTTGAGAGGGATTTTAAGCTTTTTAAAATGAAGATAATTACATATTGATTTTGTTACAGTCATTTTTTCCCATCAACCAAAATGTATCCAAATTCTAATTCCTTTAGAAAAAAAGTTATTTAGAAGTTAAGGCCAGATTATTTTTAGCTTAACTGAATGTATTTAATGTTTATCTCAAGGTAAAAAAAAAATCAGTTTTTGCATTTTTAAAAATATCACAGCATGTATGGTATTCTCATGTTTGTAATGTACAGTTTGTATAACAAAGATTTTAATAGTTATTCTAAGTTTTAGAATGCTTCTCTTGAGAAGCTTACAGTTGAGAAGTTGAAAGTAGTCATGTTAAACCATCCAGAATAAAATAATTCCCTGAATATTTATATAGCACTTACATTCTTTTATCATGTAGAAATTTATAATGTATATTTAATTATAATTACATAATTATAGGTTATTATGTGAATTCATTTTCCCCTCAAAATTGATTTTGGTCTTATCTTCCTTATTGGAATAGAAATTTCTTACAGCTAAGACCCTTGGCCTGGTTCTATCACTGTTTTGTTAATTGCATTATTTTTTAATCACTCTTATCTAAAATGTTATACTTTGCTAAAGCCTAATGCATTCTGAAATAGCTGCCACCTTGCAAGATTATCAATGCCCTTACAAAATTTCACTTTAAAATATTCAGAAGCAAATAAGGTAGATGGGACAAACTTGCTCTGAGAACCTCTGTGTTTTTTTTGTTTTTTTTTTTTAATTTATTTATTTATTTATTTTTTGATTTGACTTTACAATACTCTGTTGGGTTTGCCATACATCGACATGAATCCACCACAGGTGCACACAAGCTCCCAATCCCGAGTCCCCCTCCCACCTTCCACCCCACAACGTCTCTCTGGATCATCCCCGTACNTTTTCAAGGCACATATACAAATTTACTTTTACAGTATTTTTATAGACACTTTCCATATTCAAATTTTGTGTGATCTAAAGGGTATATGAATAGATGATCAACATCACTCATCAAGAAGATGCAATCAAAATCCCAGTGACATATCACTTCATACCTATTAGGATGGCCACTAGAAAAAACAAAAGATAACATGTTGGCAAAGATGTAGAAAAATTGAAACTGTTACACACTGTTGGTATGAGTTTTTTTTTTTTTAATCATACAGCCACTACAGACACCAGTATGGAGCTTCTTCAAAAAATTAAAACTACAATATGATCTGGTAATCCCACCACTGGGAATGTATCCATAAGAAGTAAAACCAGAATCTCAAAGAGAGAGCAGTACTCTCAAGTTCACTGTTAACACTAGTCACAGTAGTCAAGATGTGGACACAACCTTATGTCCATCAATTGATGAATGGATAAAGAAAATGTGGTATATATATGTACTCACTCAGTCATGTCTGACACTTTGCGACTCCATGGACTGTAGCCTACCAGGCTCCTCCATCCATGGAATTTTCCAGGCAAGAGTACTGGAGTTGGTTGCCATTTCCTTCTCCAGGGGATCTTCCCAACCCAAGGATCAACCTGGGTCTCCTGCATCACAGGCAGACACTTTACCATCTGAGCCACCAGAAGGTAGTGATAATGAAATATTCCACCTTAAAAAAAAAAAAAAAAAAAGAGGGGAATGGTGCCATATGCAACAAGATAGATGAGCCTAGAGGACATTATGCTAAGTCAAAATGGCCAGTCACAGAAGGATAAATATGCATGACTCCACTTATGTGATGTAGCTAAAATAGTCAAACTCATAGGAACAATAGCATGATGGTGGCCAGGGACTTGGAGGTGGAAGAAATAAGGAATTACTGTTCAATATGTATGAAGTTTCACTTGTACAAGGTGAGTGAATTCCCAAGTTCTGCTGTAAAACATTGTGCCTATAGGTAATATTTGATTATGCACTTAAAATTTTGTTAAGAGGGTAGATCTCATGTTAAGCATTCTTACTATGATTTTTTAAAGGCTTTGTGTGGCCTGACACTACAATGGTAAGGATCATTTGGCAGGATATTCTCTTATTGGATTTGAAATACATCAACAATCTAATAGGTAATTCCATGTTTCCTTGAAAAATACAGCAACTGAGCTAAAGGCACTGAATACAATTAACATGTGTCACTTTCATCAAGCCAGGATAGTCTGATGAGCCACTCTTCCTCTCTGTAGAGAGATTTTTGCCAAACTGGAATATTCACATTTTCTGTTAAAGGACTTTCCTCTTTTAGATACTGTGGGACCAAAACTGATAAATCCTTATTTAACAAGTCCATTTTCTCTGCTGGAATGGGTTGAATTATGTCTCCACAAAATATACAATAAAACTCTGGATCCACATCCCAGAATGTGACATTTAGCAATAGAGTTCTTATAAAAAAGGATTGAGTTCAAATAACGTGATTAGGTTGGAGCATAATCCAGTATACTAACAAAAAGGAGAAATGGGGGCACAAACCAGATATACACAGAGGGAAGGTGAGATGAAGGCACAAGGAAAAGAGGGACATGTTTCAGGGTAGGGCATTCATAAGCCATGGAACAGCAAGGACTGCTCACACACCAGATGCTAGAAGCAGCAAAGAACACTTCTCCCCTGGAGACTTCAGAGGGAACACGACCCTGGAGACACCCTGATTTCAAACTTCTAGCTTTCAAGTCTATGAGAATAAATCAATGTTATCTTAAGCCTCCCAGTTTGGGGTATTTTGTTAAGGTAGACCTGGACCTACCTCAAAACAGGGGACACATACAGACTGAAAGTGAAGGGCTGGAAAAAGATATTCCACACAAATAGAGACCAAAAGAAAGCAGGAGTAGCAATACTCATATCAGATAAAATAGACTTTAAAACAAAGGATGTCAAAAGAGACAAAGATGGACACTACATAATGATCAAAGGATCAAGCCAGGAAGAAGATATAACAATCATAAATATATATGCACCCAACATAGGAGCACCGCAATATGTAAGACAAATGCTAACAAGTATGAAAGGGGAAATTAACAATAACACAATAATAGTCAGAGACTTTAATACCCCACTCACACCTATGGATAGATCAACTAAACAGAAAATTAACAAGGAAACACAAACTTTAAATGATACAAGAGACCAGTTAGACCTAATTGATATCTATAGGACATTTCACCCCAAAACAATGAATTTCACCTTTTTCTCAAGTGCACATGGAACCTTCTCTAGGACAGATCACATACTGGGCCATAAATCTAGCCTTGGTAAATTCAAAAAAATTGAAATTATTCCAAGCATCTTTTCTGACCACAATGCAGTAAAATTAGATGTCAATTACAGGAGAAAAACTATTAAAAATCCCAACATACGGAGTCTGAACAACACACTGCTGAATAACCAACAAATCACAGAAGAAATCAAAAAAGAAATCAAAATATGCATAGAAATGAATGAAAACAAAAACACAACAACCCCAAACCTATGGGACACTGTAAAAGCAGTATTAAGGCAAAGGTTCATAGCAATACAGGCTTACCTCAAGAAACAAGAAAAAAGTCAAATAAATAACCTAACTCTACATCTGAAGCAACTAGAAAAGGAAGAAATGAAGAACCCCAGGGTTAGTAGAAGGAAAGAAATCTAAAAATTAGGGCAGAAATAAGTGCAAAAGAAACAAGAGACCATAGAAAAATCAACAAAGCCAAAAGCTGGTTCTTTGAGAAGATAAATAAAATTGACAAACCATTAGCCAGACTCATTAAGAAACAAAGAGAGAAAAATGAAATCAACAAAATTAGAAATGAAAATGGAGAGATCACAACAGACAACACAGAAATACAAATGATCATAAGAGACTATTATCAGCAACTATATGCNATCTAAAAATTAGGGCAAAAATAAGTGCAAAAGAAACAAGAGACCATAGAAAAATCAACAAAGCCAAAAGCTGGTTCTTTGAGAAGATAAATAAAATTGACAAACCATTAGCCAGACTCATTAAGAAACAAAGGGAGAAAAATGAAATCAACAAAATTAGAAATGAAAATGGAGAGATCACAACAGACAACACAGAAATACAAATGATCATAAGAGACTATTATCAGCAACTATATGCCAATAAAATTCACAACTTGGAAGAAATGGACAAATACTTAGAAAAGTGCAACTTTCCAAAACTGAACCAAGAAGAAATAGAAAATCTTAAAAGACTCCTCACAAGCATGGAAATTGAAACTATAATCAGAAATCTTCCAACAAACAAAAGCCCAGGACCAGACGGCTTCACAACTGAATTCTACCAAATCGCAGAGGAACTAAACTTCCAAACTCATTCTGAGGCCACCATCACCCTAACACTAACACCTGACAAAGATGCCACAAAAAAAGAAAACTACAGGCCAATATCACTGATGAACATATATGCAAAAATCCTTAACAAAATTCTAGCAATCAGAATCCAACAACACATTAAAAAGATCATAGACCATGACCAAGTGGGCTTTATCCCAGGGATATAAGGATTCTTCAATTTCCGCAAATCAATCAATGTAATACCTCACATTAACAAATTGAAAAATAAAAGCCATATAATTATCTCAATAGATGCAGAGAAAGCCTTTGACAAAATTCAACATCCATTTAT
>SJYV01054215.1:48344-83739 GCA_006410875.1 Neotragus pygmaeus
ACTGGGATGACCCAGAGGGATGGGATGGGGAGGGAGGTGGAAAGGGGGTTCAGAATGGGGAACATATGTACACTCATGGTGGATTCAAGTCAATGTATGGCAAAACAAATACTATATTGTAAAGTAAAATTAATTAAAATAATAATAATAAAATATAGATTTTAAAAAAGTAGACCTGGGAATCTAATACATCTGCACTTATCATGCACATCCTTTCTTATCTTATTATACCTTCATTATAGAACATTACCTGTTTCAAGGCTTAGATAGACACAGTTTCAATCCTTGGGTCAGGAAGATCCCCTGGAAAAGGAAATGGCAACCCACTTCAGTATTCTTGCCTGGAAAATTCCATGGACAGAAGAGCCTTGTGGGTTATAGTCTCAGTTCAGTTGCTCCCTCGTGTCTGACTCTTTGCAACCCCATGAATCGCAGCACTCCAGGCTTCCCTGTCCAGCGCCAATTCCTGGAGCTTGCTCAAACCCATGTCTATTGAATCCGTGATGCCATCCAACCATCTCATCTTCTGTCATCCCCTTCTCTTCCTGCCATCAATCTTTCAAAGCATCAGGGTCTTTTCCAATGAGTCAGCTCTTTGCATCAGGTGGCCGAAGTATTGGAGTTTCAGCTTCAACATCAGTCCTTCCAGTGAACACCCAGGACTGATCTCCTTTATGATGGACTTGTTGGATCTCCTCACAGACCAAGGGTCTATAGTCTATAGGGTGATAAAAGACTTGGACACAACTTTACTGACTAAAATAAAACAAAGTTGATCGTGTATATAAGTCGGTTCCTTTCCAATGACATATAGGGTGGNTGTTGGATCTCCTCACAGACCAAGGGTCTATAGTCTATAGGGTGATAAAAGACTTGGACACAACTTTACTGACTAAAATAAAACAAAGTTGATCGTGTATGTAAATCGGTTCCTTTCCAATGACACATAGGATGGCATAACTATCTGACCTTTCATATACTTCCCTCCAAAGAAATTCTGTGAAAGTCATATCCCTCATTCTCATCCTTTAAATCATTCTTTACTCTGTTCTTTTGGGACCTTTGGATGAGCACAGTTGTTCAGTTACTCATGAGCAACTCATGTGCTCAGTTGCTCAGTCATGTCCGACTCTGCAGCCCCATGACAGTGTTGTCTTAACTGTTGTCTTCAGGTTCCTCTGTCCATGGAGTTTTCAAGACAAGAATTCTGGAGTACATTGCCATTTCCTCCTTCCTGACTCAGGGAATGAACCCTCATCTCTTGCATCTCCTGCATTGGCAGGTGAATTTTTTACCACTAGTGCCACCTGGGAAGCCCATTAAACTATATGAGACAGGCCAAAAGGGTTTTTCCAGAGCCTCATTACTCTGTCCAAAATTAGATTAAGTGAAAACTAAGTATTACCCAAACTGTTCCTCAGACCTTTAATGGTGACATTTATCCCCTTTAGTCCAAACAATTTTGGGTACCCAGTAAAAGCAGAAACAAGAAAGATTTCCTCAAGGTCAACATTCAAATGTTCAACTTAGTCTATGTCATAGGGCATAAGCATTCTGATCTCTTTTGCTTACTTACCCTAGAATAGAAATTATTTACAGAGATGACATATAATCTTAATATTTGTTTTCTCACGTAAGGTACTAGGAGAATTTTCCCTGTCTCCTATAAGAAACATTAATATAGCAAGCTTGTATAATTTCTAGGGCTCCCCTGGTGGCTCAGTGGTAAAGAATCTTCCTGCCAATGCAGGAGACAAGGGTTTGATCCCTGGGTCGGGAAAATTCCCTGGAGGAAGAAACAGCAACCCACTCCAGTATTCTTGCCTGGGAAATCCCATGACAAGGGAGCCTGGTGGGTTACAGTTCATGAGGTCACAAAAGACTCGGACACAATTTAATGACTAAACAACAATTTCTAAGCAGAGAGAAAATAATTTAAATATATTACAGAACACAGTCTTTTCACTGAAATATAGTTGACCTTCAATACTGTGTTAGTTTCATGTGAACAACATAGTGATTTGGTGTTTTTGAAGGTTATACTCCACTATAGGTTATTAAAGGGCTTCCCTGATAGCTCATATGGTAAAGAACCCATCTGCAATGCAGAAACCTGTGTTCGATCCGTGGGTTGGGAAGATCCCCTGGAGAAGGCCATGGCAACCCACTCCAGTATTTTTGCCTGGAGAATCCCCAGGGACAGAGAAATCTGGAGGGCTAAAATCCATGTGGTCACAAAGAGTTGAACATGACTGAGCAACTAAGCACAGCACATAGGTTATTAAAAGACAGTGGGTACAATTCCCTGTGTTATACAGTAAGTCCTCGTTGAATTTGTTAATACCACATCCTTAATTCATCCCTCCTCCACTCCTTCTCTCCTTTTGTAGCCACAGGTTTGTTTCCTAGGTCTGTTAGTCTGTTTGTGTTTGATATAAACATTCATCTCATTTGTGTTATTTTTTAGATTCCACACATAAGTAATATATTTGTCTTTATCTGCCTGAATTTATGTCACTAAACATAATATTCTCTAGGTCAATCCATGTTGCTCCAAATGGCAATATCCCACTCTTTTCTACTTCTGAGTAATAGTCCATCGTGTGTGTTTACACACACACACACACACACACACACACACACATACACATACGTGCGCGTCTTCTTAATCCACTCTTCTGCTATTGAGTCTTGGAATGCTTCAATGTCTTAGCTATTTCAAATAGTCTGTTGAGGGGCAATGTGTGTCTTATTATTTTCTACAGTTCCACTGCCTATGCTCAGCTGTCAGTTGCTCAAATGACTGAACACATTTTTTTAATAAGCCCATCTCTAAGTCATATAGAAAGTTAGAGTGAGTCCTGAGCAAGTTTCCAGTGAATAGATAACCTTATTCATAGCTTGTGTTCAGTACTGTGTTCAGTATTAAAGGGATGTCCTTCCACAGAGTAATGTCTTGGTCTTTCTTGGACTTTTTCTTCTCATTTTCATCCTTTGCCCTTTTACTACTGACACATCAAATCAAACTGGCTCATGGAAGGCCATTCCTGTCACTTTTACTCTATGTCAAACTAATTTCTTGACAATAAGATCAGTCACTGAAAACACTCATATTCAGGCTTATCCCTAAAATTCTAGGTTGCAACTCAAGTTACATCAACATATATCTGTCAAACATGCAAGAGAACACTTTGTAAGCACTGTGAAAACTATAAGATGAGCTCATTGTGCTCAAGGTGCTTACAACCTAGTTAACTTCAGAAAATCTAAGTGGCAGTAAGAGATTTAAGTCAAACATTAAGAAAATCATTATTTAGAGTAATCCTCCCTTCTTCCTTGCAATCCTTTTAAACCAATTCAAGAACAACTTTCCACAGGAAGTTTATTCGTTTGTCACCATACCCCAGTACTCAGCATCCAGGAGATGCCTCTTGAGCTGATGTAGTGGAGTATAAAAAGCCAATATTTTGTACAAACAAATCTGAGTTAGAATTCAGATTCTGCATACCCTGATAAGTCTGTGACTTTGACAAGTGCATTTTTCTCAGCCTCGCCTTTCTCATCTATAAAACAGGTATGGTCACGTTTACCACATGAAGTGATGATGAGACAAATAAATCAACATTTTCACGTAATCAGCACAAAGATTTTTATAATGACTTTCCTTTACATTGAGATGTCTTTACTCAGATCACTGGAGATTCTGTATCTTAGTAATTTTTGTGTTACATGTTTCAGTTCTACTTTCCTGTCCTGGGTGCGACATCCACTAAGAAAGAAAACACCTCTTAAAATCTCCAAAGTACATTATGGTCAACTCCATCCACACTCACATATCTCCTCTGGAAAAAAGAATTTATTTTTAATCCTTTTAGGATGAATGATTTCTTCTGATGTTGTTAGTGCCAGTGACAAACCCAGAAAAGTTCATACACATCACAGTAGCTAAAGTTGAAAAATCAGCCCCACTGTGTCTTTACTTCTAGTAAATAATCTCTCTGCTAAAGAACTCTATTTTCATCTCGTTTTCCTTTGTATTGCTAAGCAACACCCTATACCCCCAGTCTTATTTCTGGTTNGTTCATACACATCACAGTAGCTAAAGTTGAAAAATCAGCCCCACTGTGTCTTTACTTCTAGTAAATAATCTCTCTGCTAAAGAACTCTATTTTCATCTCGTTTTCCTTTGTATTGCTAAGCAACACCCTATACCCCCAGTCTTATTTCTGGTTCTGCATTTATTGTCACAGACACCTACAAAGTTACAGCCCACATACTGGAGTATTTTTAGGTTTCATTTGTGAGCAGTCATATCTGCTATCAAGTATCTCAATTCACAATCATGATATTTCCTACTTGTAGAGAATTTATCTTCACTGGCAAACACATTATGAACATTCTCACCCATTTAATGATTACTGAACTGTTCACTGAGGTTGCCTCTGGTGATCTCAGCATGAAGGGAGATGGCTCACCTCAGAGCCCACCCCAGAGGAGAAACCCCAGGTCTCTCACCCCACCTACAATTTGGAGCCCTTCGACAAGTGATGGGACTCAGTTTTCTTATCTGTAAAATGTAGAGATTTTGCTTATTTCTATGCATCTACCATTTATACACTACTTAACATTTCATGTCCCACAAGGAATTTTCTTGCTTCTGGCTGACTTGTGCCCTTTTTACAACCAATTAATTCTGAAAAGTGAAACAAATAGAAATTTGACTTACGTTTTATAAAAACTGATGGAATATACAGATGAAGCCAGTATTTAGAAGAACCATTGCAAAAGAAAGAATTAAAAGAAGGTATTGTTGACTCAACGTTTTTATTTTACCTTTTAGCCCTGTCATACTCTGATCTTTAGGATTAGCAAATATCTAAGGATATTTAGAAGATGCTGCCCACCAAGGAACAATAATTATAGTACCAGGGACTCAGAAAATAATGGGATTTTAAAGTCAAAGAGAACTTCAAGACCAAAAGGCCGTAAGTCACAACTAAAGGAACATTTCACAGGAGCACCACAATTGGTGATACAGGATATGGCTGAGAATCAGGAACATGGTCTGCAGGCTGCACCAAAAGTCAGCTTCCTAAGCGGCCAGAAAACTACGCAGGAGAGCTCGGTTAGTCAGAAAAAGAAACTAGAGTGTGCAGCAAGAGGCTGAAATATACTTGCAACCGTAACCTTCCTAGTTTGTATATATGTGTTTATTTATATCCTATCTTGTTCCCAGAAAAGGTTTCAAGCAGTTTAACAGCCAAACAATACAGCAATTTAAATAAACTTTAAAAAAGGAAGAAAAGTAAGGCAAAGAATATATACAAGTAGGAGGTGTATTAATTCATAGTTTCTAGTGCTGCCGAGAAACACATTTATCCATTCTAAATAAAGAATTTCATTGTCATGGCAGGAAGTATGGGGATCAGCACAGTGCCTGGCACACAATACATTCTGTGAGTTACTCCTCACATTACTAATGTTGTTATTTGAAAATTAATGAATGTTATTTATTTCTTCTTCAAATAAGAGGTCAAACTTGCCCTGATGGGAAACTTCCTTCCTATCCTCCCTACTTCCTTTCTGTCCTCAACTGCTCTAACTTTATGAAATAATGACTAAAAATATAAAGAGCTTTCTAGGTCTGGAGTCGGTATCTGCACTATTGGCAATACAGTCAGCTCCTAGCATAGCTGTGGCCACATTCCTCACCTTTTTTCCTGACTTCCTTCTTCTTCCCCTTTTCCTAGGGGTGCTGTATGCCTAGGGCATCTCTTCAACTCTGCTGCATTACCAGTATAGGATACTTCCATTACTCTGAACTGCACACACAGACTTCAAGTCCTGCAAGGGCTACATTTTCAAGTGGATCAAAGCTTAAAAACAAAGGCATTAACTTTTTAAAGTATAAATCCAGTTGCCAGTGGGTAAAGGGCACAGAAGTTTGCTTTTTCAGAGACAGAGATAGAGAAGAAACTCTGAATCATCTCTCATTAAATACAGCACAAAGTTCAGAGTACCAGCTGAAAGTATAATGCAAGTATCATTACAGCATCCACATGGCAGATGTCATTTAAAATGAATCTGCATCCCCCTAAAACTGAGTACCCTCACCAGATTTATGATTAATCTATCCAAAACTTTATTCCCTTTCTCTTTCCACCCGTTCCCCCTCAGGACTGAGGATTATAAAAGTGGGGACTGAAACAAATCAGGACCCTGTAGGGCCCTCCCAGATATAAAAATTTCTCCATGTCCCTGTTCCTTGTTTGTAGAAAAAAGGATTTGGTCTCCTAGGCCTTCCTCTGGGATCCAAAGAGCAGACTCAGCAGTTAATGATGAGAACAATAAAGTCGAAGCACTGCTAGTTCCTCCTGAAAGGATACAGATAACAATCTGATGCAATTTTTGAGTTGTCCTGCAAAAATTAAAATGCCTCACAGAGGAGGATGGTGATTACATGATGACCACAAGCACGTAAAATTTAAGACTGGTTGGAACAGGAAGGTTAAGGACTGAGATTCCCAAAACATCACCCTATTATCTCATCACCAACCAGTCAGAAGGTCCACAAGCTGATCAGACATCCTATGACCCTCTCCCCTGATATCGTCTTTAAAAACCCTTGCCTAAAAGCCACTGTAGAGTTCAGGTCTTTTGAGCCTGAGCAGCCCTGTTCTTGCTTCTTCAAACTGTTCAGTTGCTCAGTTGTGTCCAACTCTTTGCAACGCTATGAACTGCAGCATGCCACACTTCCCTGTCCTTCACCATTGCCTGGAGCTTGCTGACACTCATGTCCACTGAGTCAGCAATGGCATCCAACCGTCTTGTGTCTGTCATCCACTCATCCTTGTGCCTTCTATCTCTCCCAGCACCAAGGTCTTTTCCAATGAGTCAGCTCTTCACAAAAGGTGGCCAAAGTATTGGAGCTTCAGTATCAGTCCTTCCAGTGAAAATTCAGGATTAATTTCCTTTGGGATTGACTAGTTTGATCTCCTTGCAGTCCAAGGTACTCTAAAGAGTCTTCACCACCACAGTTCAAAAGCATCAATTATTTGGCACTTAACCTTCAATAAGGCCAACTCTCACATCCATACATAACTACTAGAAAAACCATAGCTTTGACTAAAGGGACTTTTGTTGGGAAATGATGACTCTGCTTTTTAACATGCTGTTTGGAATTGTCATAGCTTTTCTTACAAGGAATAAGTGTCATGGCTGCAGTCACCATCTCCAGTGATTTTGGAGCCCAAGAAAATAAAGTCTGTCACTGCTTCCATTGTTTCCCCATCTATTTGTCATGAAATGATTGGACCGGATGACATGATCTTCGTTTTTTGAATGCTGAATTTTTAAGACAGCTTTTTCACTTTCCTCTTTCACTTTCATCAAGAGGCCCTTCAATTCCTCTTCACTTTCTGTCATACCAGCGGTGTCATCTGCATATATGAGGTTATTGATATTTCTCCCGCCAATCTTGATTCCAGCTGTGCTTTATTCAGCCCAGCATTTCGCATTATGTACTCTGCATATAAGTTAAATAAGCAGGGTGACTATATGTAGCTTTGACGTACTCCTTTCCCAATTTTGAACCAATCCATTGTTCCATGTCTGGTTCTAACTGTTACTTCTTGACCTGTATATAGGTTTCTCAGAAGGCAGGTAAGGTGTTCTGGTATTCCCATCTCTTGAATTTTCCACAGTTTGTTGTGATCCACACAGTCAATTTTAGCATACTCAATAAAACAGAAGTAGATGTTTTTTCTGTAATTCTCTTGCCTTTTCTATGATGGATATTAGCAATTTGATCTCTGGTTCTTCTGTCTTTTCTAAATTCAGCTTGAACATCTGGAAGTTCTCAGTTCACGTATTGTTGAAGCCTAGCTTGGAGGATTTTGAGCATTACTTTGAAAGCATGTGAAATGAGTGCAGTTGTGCCATAGACTGAACATCTTTGGCATTGCCCTTCTTTGGGATTAGAATGAAAACTGACCTTTTCCAGTCCTGTGGCCACTACTGAGTTTTCCAAATTTGCTGGCTTATTGAGTGCAACACTTTTATGACATCATCTTATAGAATTTGAAATAGCTCAGCTGGGATTCCATCACCTTCGCTAGCTTTGTTCACACTCCAGGATGTCTGGCTCTAGGAGAGTTATCACACCATCATGGTTATCCTTGTCGTTAAGATCTTTTTTGTATGGTTCTTCTGTGTTTTCTTGCCACCTCTTAATATCTCTGCTTCTGTTAGGTCCATACCATTTCTGTCCTTTATTGTGCCCATCTTTGCATGAAATTTTCACTTGGTATCTGTAATTTTCTTCAAAAGATCTCTAGTCTTTTTCATTCTATTGTTTTCCTCTTTCTTTGCATTGTTCACTTAGGAAGACTGCTTGGTGTACTGCAAATAAACCCTTATTTGTTATACACTCGGAGATTTTGGCTTTCCACACCATGGGCATACAACCTCTTGATTGATAATAAAAGACAATGTTGATTTCACAATTTTAAAAAATGAAAAATTTAGATCTATATTGAAAGGCTTAACTACTTAATATATAATAATAAAAGTATTTAAAATTCTTTGGTTCGCCTTGGCTATTCTCATTCTCCTCTTGATGACAATGCTGCTGCCGCTGCTGAGTCGCTTCAGTCGTGTCCGACTCTGTGCGACCCCATAGACGGCAGCCCACCAGGCTCCCCCGTCCCTGGGATTCTCCAGGCAAGAACACTGGAGTGGGTTGCCGTTTCCTTCTCCAATGCATGAAAGTGAAAAGTGAAAGTGAAGTTGCTCAGTCATGTCCGACTCTTCGCAACCCCATGGACTGCAGCCTACCAGGCTCCTCCATCCATGGGATCTTCCAGGCAAGAGTACTGGAGTGGGATACTTCCCCTCAAACTGTCCAGCTTAATCCCAAACAAAAGACATTCCTGAAACAGAGATTTCTTGGTCCCTTCTAGTCTCTAAGACTCTTTATTCCTTAGCAAAATTAACATAACAGAAGATCAGTAGCCCAGTCTAAAGGCCCTAAAGTTCCTTTAGAAAGGTGGCAAGGAAGGAGGAGGAGGGGAAGAAGAGAGAGGAACGGAAAGGAAAAAAGGGAAGATCCGGCCCTGCTCTAAGGGTGCAATTAAGATTGCCACTGAAGAGAGCAGGAAAGATGATGGGATCTAGAGCAGGACCTCCCAGAACCAGAAGGAACCTCCCAAGACTATATAAGATGTTTTACTCATAGGGAAAAAATGTACCAATGGAATTACAGCCTCAATTTCATAAACAAATGGAAAGTAATGACAAGTAGTTGGAAGGAAAAAGCAGGAATCTTCTTTGGGAAAGAGCATGTAAAACCATACTTGAGCCTACATTTCAGGTAGTGTAGAGGCCAGTACATCTCAGAGCCAGTCTCAAGCAAGGTCAGGGATGAGCTGTTAGATATCCTAAAAGGATTATCTATGCACACTCTTAAAACATTTGTTCCAGGCTGTATTTCCAAAGACAACTTTGACATCATGCTATCCTCTTGCCCTATAGACATTTTGATGTCCACTGCCTTCCTCTTTCAGATGCTTTCTAGTGTTTTGCACATGTACTCATTACCACAGCTGCTTCAGATCAATATGAGACCCCTCAGCCAAGTGTTTGTCTCAGGTGCAGAAGTAACAACCCCACCTTTACTTATTAGACAAGGACATCTTCCAGAGTTACCTGATACTGTCAAGGGCAAGAACACTGCTCTCTGAGGACATTAGGAGCTATTTTACATTATCACAACACAGAGCTATAGCTCAATTTGTCTAGACTTAAGCACCTGGAAATTTTACCCCTTACCTTATTTGGGGGTTTCCCAGGTGGCTCAGTGGCAAATAATCTATCTGCCAAGCAGGAGACATGAGTTCAATTCCTGGGTCAGGAAGATCTCATGGAGAAGGGAACGGTTACCCACTCTAACATTCTTGCCTGGGAAATTCCATGGACAGAGGAGCCTGGTGTACTACAGTCCATGGGGTCACAAAAAAGTCAGACATGACTTAGTAACTAACCAGCCAACAAATGCCTTGAAATTTTACCCCCTCAAAAAGCAGTATTTAGTTGTGATGTCATTTAGCCAAAGGTATTCAACAATGTTTACATTTTTCCATGTTTCTTTCATTTTTTTCACATTATCTTTTTGATATCCAGTGGTTATATGAAGAAAAAAGAATCATCTTTATTTCAGCATAAAAGCAGCTCTTTGCAAACTTTACCCAAACATGCTACAGCATAAAACTACATGAATTAAAAGAAATTCAATAACCACCAGCATTGAAACTAAAGAGCTTCCAGGATACAAACCAATACCTCTGTAGTTCAGGAGCTATTTCTACCCATAGTCATGTTAAAATCACCCAATATTGGTTTTCATTTCCAGTGATGATAAAGAAAGATAAAAATGAACCTCATTCTTATGGTAACAAGATAAATCTAGATAAAATATTATTTTTCTTTAGGACTAAGCAAGAAAATGCTGTTGAACTGAATTCCAGAGATAAAAGCTATCTTCCTAAGTGAGCAGAGAGTTTATCAGCTTCTATACCTGGGAATAGCATCTGATTTGGATAAGAAGAGTGGGAGACCAGGTTTACACTAGCCTGGGGACTTTGTAGAGGTGAGTACAGCATTGGATGACAGTACCAATTGGAATCTGAAAGAACCCAAAACATGAACAAATCACTTGATCTAGTAACTCTCCACCCCAAATGCAGCAGTAAATGCAAGACTATGAAGTAGGGAAAAAACGGTAATCTTACACATGTTGAAAGCTTCAATCCTATGACCTTGCCAGAAATGAACATAAAGGTAGACCAACATCATCTGGTGTTACAGTCTAATCCCATCCCAGAGGAACTACTGGACAGGTCAAAGAGACAATACTGGTACAGGAGATTGGGGTTTGGGTTCAACAGAGCAGAATTCAAGTTGCTACCTGCTAGTACAACTAGATCACAGGATGAATCTAAATGATTAGCCCCTTAACCTAAACATATTATGGATGAAGGCCTTCATGCTTTAAAACTATATAAAACAAAAAGAAACAAAAATAGCTAGGATATGAAAGCATCCTAAATTTCCATCAGTAGAGAAATGGATAAAGAAGATGTGGCTCATATATAAATGGAATATTACTCAGCCTTAAAATGGGATGAAATTGTGCCATCTGCAGAGAGATGCATGGACACAGAGACTGTCAGGCAGAGTGTAGTGAGTCAGAAAGAGAAAAATAAATATTGTACATTAATGCATATATGTAGAATCTAGAGAAGGGAAAAGGCAATGGCAACCCACTCCAGTACTCTTACCTGGAGAATCCCATGGACAGAGGAGCCTGGTAGGCTGCAGTCCATGGGATCTCTAGGAGTCGGACATGACTGAGTGACTTCACTTTTCACTTTCATGCACTGGAAAAGGAAATGGCAACCCACTCCAGTATTCTTGCCTGGAGGATCCCAGGGACAGGGAAGCCTGGTGGGCTGCCATCTATGGGGTCGCACAGAGTCGGACACAACTGAAGCGACTTAGCAGCAGCAGCAGAATCTAGAGAAAGGTCACAGATGAACCTATCTGCAAAGCAAAACTAGAGACACAGAGAACAAATATATGGACACAGTGATGGGAGGGGGAACGTGGAAGAGGGATGAACTGGGAGACTGGGATTGACATCTATACACTACTATGTATAGAGAATGAGAATCTACTATATAGCACAGGAAACTCTACTCAGCTCTCTGTGGTGACCTAAATGGAAAGGAAATCCAAAAATGAAGGGAGATAGATATATATATATACATACACACACACACATATAGCTGATTCGCTTTTCTGTATAGCAGAAACTAACATGGCATTGTAAAGCAAATACACTCCAATAAAGGGTCTCAGTAAATGAAACTCTTTATTATAGCCCTCCCATGTTCTTTTTCCTCTCTATAAATATGTTCTCCTTTCTTTGTCGCGTGGGAACTTGAATGTGTCACACCATGGTTGCAGACCCTTAACTGAAATTACATGTTGATCCTACATAAAACCAACTTTGCTGAAGAAATATATGGCACTCTATTTCAGATCAACGAAACAAAATCAAAAAAACTATAATTCCGTCTCCAGTGTTGTATCATACATAATATCCAGTGTATGATAAAACATTGAGATGTGAGAAGTAGGTGAATGTGACCCATAATCAAGAAAAGTACCAATAAAAAACACAAAAGAATTAGCAGCTAAGGACTTTAAATCCACTACTATAAAGATGTTAAAGAATTTATAGGAAAATATGGATATACTATGTGAAAAGAGGGTATTTCATGAGAGAAATATAAATGGAAGTATAGAAAATCTAGAGCTGAAAAAAATAGAATATCTGAAATAAAACACTCACTGGGTAGCACAGATCCCAATTTAAAACTGCATGTAGAAGGTTGATTAGTGGCCAGGAATTAATTCCAACACAGTGGGAATGTGTCTTTGCCACTTTTGTGATGTAACTTTGCCACTCTTCTCATACAGAAGTGGGAACACATTTCTACAACCCTTGAATATAAAATGGCTTTGTAACTTGCTTTGAATTTAAAAAAAAAAAAAATGTAGCAGCAGTGATGTTAGTCTTTCTCCTAAGGGCTTAACCTGCTGTTCCTGCTGTGCTACGTCATCTCTGACTCTTTGCAACCCCATGGACTGTAGCCCGCCAGCCTCCTCTGTCCATGGAATTCTCCAAGCAAGAACACTAGAGTGGGTTGTCATTTCCTTCTCCAGGGGATCTTCCCAACCCAGGGATTGAACCCTCGTATCTTGTGTCTCCTGCACTGGCAGGCAGATTCTTAACTGCCCTGCCACCTTGGAAGTCCAATATGAGGTTAAGCCTAAAGAGACATTGAAATCTTTGGCACACTACTAGGAAGTGGGGTGAAACAGCATGTGGACAAAGAGATACAACCCTCTCAGCTCTCCCAGCCGAGCTTGTCTTCCAGTCAATTCCCCCGTTGAATGCAGCTACATTGTGAATTTGGATGCACTCAGCAGAATAATGCATGGTCAACCCATACGCTTCTGACAAACATTAAGTTGATAATGTTTTAAGACACTAAGTTTTGTAGTGGCTTATAACAAGAGATTATTAATACATTGCAGCTAAAAATATCATTCAATATGACTACAATTCAATAGATGTTACCCAAACTGAAGCAAAGAGATAATAGGTAGACAATAAATAAGGCTCAAGAACCCCAAGCTGGATAAATACAGAGAAGCATACCTAGAAATATAGTCAAACTGCTAAAAAATAGAGAACATGTCAAAAGCATTCACAGGATAAACAACAGCATTACACAGATGAACACGATATAAAGAACAAAAGCTAACTTCTCATCAGACACATGAAGGCTAGAAAGCAATGGAAAGGTAACCAATGACAAAATATTCCAGCAAATAAAAATATTTATGTGCCTCTATATGTACATATACGTATATATGCATGTATACAGGATATGTGTATACCCACACAGAATCTTCTTTTAAATGTCAGGTTGATGGAGGTAACTTACATACAGTAAAATTAATTCATTCATCCTTTTTAGGTATAAAGTCGGATGAGTGAAAAGTTTATAGTTCTGTAAGCAAGTCATTCCCTTTTGTTGTCAGTTACTACTACCAGCCACAGCCAATCAATCCCTGACTGATTTTATATCTATCCCTATTATCTGGCCTTTCCAGATGTCATAAATGTAATCTTACAGTATGTAACATTTTGTGTTCACATTTTGTGTTTTTTTAGCATAATGCAGATAACACTCATGCATGGTGTTGCCTGTATTACTAATTTATTTTTATTATTGAATATAATTTCACTGAATGAACCACGATTTGTTTACTCAATCACCAGCTGATTGAGAATAGTTTGGGGCAATTATGAATTAGACTGCTGTAAATATTTGTCCACCATGTTCTTCTGGTAACATTTTTTATTTCTCTTGAGTAAATACCCAGGAGTAAAACTGCTGGGTTACATATAAGTGTATGTTTATGGGTGAGCTCAGTCACATAGTCACATCAAACTCTGACCCCATAGACTATAGCAAGCCAGACTATGTTTAATGTTATAAGAAACTGCCAAACTGTTTTCCAAAGTAATGCTACCATTTTGAATTCCCACTAGCAAAGTCCAAGCGCCGTGAGACTTCCAGTTGTTCCACATTTTCTTGGTACTTGGTGTTTTAATCATTATAATAGATATTTTGTGACATCACATTGTGGCTTTAATTTGCAAGTCCCCAGTGACAAGTGATGTTACGCATTTTTAATTATTTTGTCATCCCTCTCTGGAAATGTTTCTTCAAATCTTTTGTGATTCTTATGGGGATATTTGTGTTCTGAGTTTTGTAAATTCTATATGTATGTTGGCTATATATCCTTGGTCAGGTACATATTTTGTAAATTTTTTCTTGAAGTCTGTAGCATGGTTTATTTGTTTTTATCTAGTATCTTTCAAGAAGAAAAGTGTTTCATTTTGATGGACTCTAATTCACACCATTTTTGTTTATAGTTTCCTTTGTATGTTTTCTAAGAAACCTTTGCCTAACTCAAGACCACAGAGATTCCTTCCAATATTTTCAGGAAATTCTATAGCTTTAAGTTTTACATTTAGGTCTGTGACATATTAAATGTTAATTTTTATAAATAAGGGGTATAGGTTAAGTTTCTTTTTATGTATATGGATATCCAAGTGTTTTGGCACCATTTGTAAAAAAAAAAAAAAAAGACTANAATATTAGGTCCATGAATCAAGGCAAATTGGAAGTGGTCAAACAAGAGATGGCAAGGGTGAACGTCAACATTCTAGGAATCAGTGAACTAAAATGGACTGGAATGGGTGAATTTAACTCAGATGACCATTATATCTACTACTGCGGGCAGGAATCCCTTAGAAATGGAGTAGCTATCATAGTCAACAAAAGAGTCTGAAATGTAGTGCTTGGATATAATTTCAAAAATGACAGTATCATCTCTGTTCGTTTCCAAGTCAAACCATTCAATATCACAGCAATCCAAGTCTATGCCCCAACCAGTAATGCTGAAGAAGCTTAAGTTGAATGGTTCTATGAAGACCTGCATAGCCTTAATGAGGTCGATTAGTTAAGGGTATGGGGCATCCCTGTTAGCTCAACTGGAAAATAATCTACCTGCAATGCAGGGGAGACCCTGATCCAGTTCCTGGGTCAGGAAGATCCCCTGGAGAAGAGAATGGCTACCCACTCCAGTATTCTTGGGCTTCCCTGGTGGCTCAGACAGTCAAGAACCCTTGTGCAATGCGGAGACCCAAGTCCGATCCCTGGGTTGGAAGATCCCCTGGAGGAGGTCAGGGCAGCCTGGAGGGCTACAGTCCGTGGGGTAGCAAAGAGTCAGATTCGACTGAGTGACTACGTACAGCAGCACAGTGAAGAGTACCCTCCACGAGGAAGAGAATAAGGATGAGAACTCTACTTAAGGAGAGATCATTTCATCCCTTCCTCAAGGAAACCCTCACCTTCAAACAGAACAGATGTACTGTTTTTACATTTCTCCATTTCCTTCTTAGGCATCTCAGAGCACCCCTCCCTATTTCAAGACAGGGTAAGCATTACAATATATAGACTGAACAAAATGGACTTTTGTTCCCTCATTTCATATTGTCTTCACTAGTAGCGTACAACACTGCAGGCCAGTAGAAAAGCATCTGACAGCAGCAATTAGGAACAAGAATTATGCATCAAGCTATTCCCTACTTTCTAACCCAGAAAGAATGAGATGGCGCCAGATGATAATTCCTGACTGACAGAGCAAGTTCTAAATTGGTATCTCAGCCATGACAGATACACAGATACTCATGCAGATTTGAATGCCCTTTGTATAACCTCTTTCACAGCAAAAGCCAGGTAAGGTGACTTGAAAGAAAAATTGCCAAGTTTGGCAGGGCAGTCAGTGAGGAAAGCTCTAGAGCGAATTTCATTTCTCAGCAGAGGTGAAGTCAATCCAGTTCAATTTGACTTTCATAGGACATTACACACAAGGTGTTTGTAGGTATACTCAAAGTAGAAAACACCCACAGGTCTTGACCTTAAAGCCTGTTTTCCTCCCTCAGGACATAAACTGGGAAGCAGTAAGTTTCCCCTAAAGAGGGTCAGCAGGTAAAGTATAGGGGAAAACACAGTTCAGAGTAAGGGTCACAGGAACAGATCACTTTGAAAATGAAACAGAACATAGGTCTCTCACAGAGAAGTCTGCACCTGCACTAAGAGATAGGGGTTCAGCAGAACGCCCAGCAGTGGCCGCTTAGGTAGTCACCAGCTGGAAGGTAAGACCTAGCTGTACCAAGCAGAGCTGGAAATGTGATGCCTCCTTCGCATGGCCTGGGAATGACACTAAGTTCCATTTGCTCAGCTTCATGGTACATCACTGCTTTCACATACACTCACATGTATGACAGCATCTGGTCCTCGCAAAACCTGGTAAAGTAGGAACAACTACTGTATTAGTCTGCTGTGCTGAGCTTAGTCGTCCAGTCAGGTCCAACTCTTTGCAACCCCATGGACAGGAGCCTGCAGGGCTCTTCTATCCAGGCAAGAATACTGGAGTGGGTTGCCATGCCCTCCTCCAGGAGATCTTCCCAACCCAGGGTTCAAACTCAGGTCTCCCTCATTGCAGGTGGATTCTCTACCATCTCACCTAGTCTTTTAGATACTATAACAAATTATCACTAACTGAATGGTTTAAGACCAAAAATTTGTTTCCTCACACATCTAGAGGCTAAAAATATGAAATCAAAGTGTTGGGAGGGCCTGGTGGCTCAGAGGATAAAGCGTCTGCCTGCAATGCANCTTTTAGATACTATAACAAATTATCACTAACTGAATGGTTTAAGACCAAAAATTTGTTTCCTCACACATCTAGAGGCTAAAAATATGAAATCAAAGTGTTGGGAGGGCCTGGTGGCTCAGAGGATAAAGCGTCTGCCTGCAATGCAGGAGACCCGGGTTTGATCCCTGGGTTGGGGAGATCCCCTGGAGAAGGAAATGGCAACCCACTCCAGTATTCTCAACTGGAGAATCCCATGGACAGAGGAGCCTGGCGGGCTAAAGTCCATGAGGTCACAAAGAGTTGGACACAACTGAGCAACTTCGCTTTCTTTCACTTTCCTTGCACCCACCAGATGCTAATAACCACAGGCATTCTTCAGCTTGCGGCTGCATCACTCCAATCTCTGCCTCAGCCTTCATAGGACTGGGTTCTCCCTGTGTCTCTGCTTCAGAAAGGGTGTCCTCTGCTTCTTGTAAGGTTAGAGTCATGTTGGATTAGGGTTCCCCATCATGATTTTACCTTAACTTTATTGTGTCTGCAAAAACACTATTTCCAAATAAGATCACATTCCCAGGAAACACTAATTAGAAAACTTCAACGTATCTTTTGGAGGAACACAGTTCAATCCCTGACAGTTAGCCCCACTTCACAGATAAGAAAAAAAGGCCAAGTGACCTAAGTTGACACTATCAGCAATAAGCAGGAGCTAGGACTTCGACCATGTCTGATTTTTTGAAGTAAAAAAAATCAAAGTAAAAAAGTATAGCCTTTTTTAGAATAAAACTTCTATTATCAAGTGACATTGAACTAGAAAAATATAAAGAATATTCAAAATTATTATCTAGAAAGCAGTGACAAAAACATCAGAACTATTCTACATAAAAATAACCAGTTTGCATACAATTGAAGTGGCTTTTACAAGAAAAAGATAAAATATACATAAAATAAGGACCTACTATATAGCACAGGAAACTACACTCAATATTTTGCAATAACCTGTAACAGAAAAGAATGAAAAAAAGGATTCATGTGTGTGTGTATAACTGAATCACTTTGCTGTCCAACTAAAACTAACACAACATTATAAGTCAACTATACTTCAATTAATAAATAAATAGAAAAAAAGATAAAACACCTAGGAGCAAATATAAGAATGTGTGTCTGGTTCAACATAATGGATTACACACATATTTGCTGTTCTAAATCCCTACTAAAATGACAACAGAATAAAAATACATTACCCACCTGAATAAAGAGTAGGAGAAAAGAAATAGATGAAAACTATCAGAACTGTCAATCACAGCTTTAAAACTTAAAAATGGATATGAAATCATCCTTACTGAGCCAAACTGATCAAGCAGAATGACTTTGGAAAGCCAGCCCTAAACAAGCCACTTTACATTCTAGGATCATAGACAGTCTCTAGAACTGGATGCACCAAATGATTTGAAAGGATCCCTCCTTCTAACACAAAAGAACTGGAACAGGCTTACTTTTTTAGACCACAGAATAATTGAATAAACTATATCTATCAAAACTGTAAATGCACATAACACTGACTCAGCAATAATTAATTTTTCCTTATGAGTGTACTCAGTATGTAGAGATGTGTTAGAGTATCATATTAATTTAAAATTATCATATTAATTAAACTATTAAATATAATAAACTGATATATTCATAATTAAATATATCTATCAAATGAAATATTTTCAGATAGTTTAAAAAAAGAGAGAAGTCTGCATGTGTTCATAAGAAAATAATCTCCAAGTTAGAAGAGTTAAAACTCAAGTGTGTGGTACGCTCCCATCTTAGCCCATTCACCCATCCTCATGTGGGAAAAGATTTGATCCCAGTCCATTTAGCTTTTCACTGGAACTTGGTCTACAGTGAGGTCCAGCAGGTAGATGAACCCATCTGTCTATTGGACTTTGGAGAAGGCCTCAAACAAAAAGGGAAGAAAAGGGGGCCTCTGAATGAAAACCAACATGAAACCACAAGTCCAGCCGAATGGATCAGACAGGACAACAAGACCTGTACATCCAAGGAAATAATAGTTCCAGGTCTAGGATGAGGCTGTGTGACCATTCCTGAATCAGTCTCTCCTCCACCAGCCCTTATCAAACTTCACCAATTCACAACTACACAAAGAGAACAAGGGGGAAAGACACAACCATGTGGTCAAGGCCCAGCAGCTCTGCTATGGGTAACCCTTCGCAAACACCCGGCCCTGCAGTAGGGCAGAAGCTCCCTCTGTTCAGACCTGAGGGTTAATACCTAGACATTTTCATAGGAGGCAAAGAGTCTGGTCAGCCCAGGACCACAGCCTGGTCAGGAAATAAAGGGCAGCAGGCAGCATCTCTGATCAGAATAGAGAAGCCATTCTGTGCACATCCATGCCTTTTGGAAGAAAAAACTGGACTTCTTGTTAATCAAGCAGGAGATTACTCAGAACATAAAACTTGTCACATTTATAAAAGTGACACACTTATAGTCATGTACAGCAAAATAATAGGATGCAAGACAAACAGCATAACTAGAACGCTAGTTCTATCTTGCATTTTCCCCTTTCAAATCTACCATCCATTGTTTTTTGTTCTGCACTATGCTTAGTGAGGTTGGCCTGTGTGGACTTAATTAGCCTGTTCCCTTCTCTCAGGATTCAGGTCAGGTTTGGCCTTGAAAATCCCAGCTAGAGGTCAGAGAAACAAAGGGGAGTGAGGTCAAAATATTTACTTCCCATGCAAGGCTATGTCAGGCTGAGGATAACCGCATCCAACATCCCAGTTCCTCTTCAGGGAGTTCTTCACCTGACTCTCCTCCTAGGCTCCAGTAACATTCACTCCCCTCGCACCTTCAAGCCAAGGGACAGTAACTTCCAGATGTCGCTCATTTGATGTTTCACACCATCCCCTATGATTTCTCAACACCCTGTCCATAAATTCTAAATAACCCTTGTGTTAAACTCACCTCAAACTATCATCTATTATTGTTGGGACCCTGACTGATAAGTGATTTTTAAGGAAAAAAACAAATTTGTCTCTCTAAATGTGTTTCTGAAAGAATTTATCACATGTGATGCAAAAATTATGGGGAAACATTGACCAATATTAGAGACATCGACTATGTTTCATAGCAATTCATTCATTGAATCTGTAAATAATTGATAATATACTAGTACATACCAATAACTCAAGATGTTGAGGAGAAATCATTTAACAAATAGACAAAACATCTAATTTATCTTCTTTGTTACAAAATTACAAACCAACTGAAACAAAAAGGTTAGGTAGTCTAAGAGCTAAAAATATATATACTATAATAATAGGAAAGTGGGGAGGGAAAGGTTATTTTAGGTAAAGTAGTCACAGAAGGCTTCTCTCTGCATGAAACATTGGAATATAGACATAAGTGAAGATGTAAATGAAATAATTATAGAGAAAGAGTGCTCAAAGCAGAAACAAGGGGAATAATATGATCATATTTGTACTTTTTTTAAAAAAGCACTCTATAAAAGAACAGGAAGTCCTAGTCAGAGCCAACAGGCAAAAAATAAAAGGCATGCAAATAGGAAAAGGAGTAAAATGGTCTGTTTGCAAATAATATGATCTAATGTATTTAGAGTATTTAATTAGTACATTAAAGATCTAATGCATTGGAGTATTTAAGCATGAACAGAAAATCCTAAATACTCACACACAAAAAAAATTGCTAGAAGTAATCAAAAAATGCAGGAATGTTATGCACTATAAGATCAACATTCAGAAAACAGCTGTATTTATGTATACCAATAGCAAAACATATGAAAAAAAATGAAGAAAATAATCCCATTGACAATACCACCAAAGCAGTAAAATGATCAGTAATAAATTTAATCAAGGAGGTACAAGATCTCCATGCTGAAAACTACCATCCTTTGATGAAAGAAATTGAAGACGCAAATGAATGGAAAAATATCCCATGTTCATAGATTGGCATAATTAATAAGATTAAAATGCCCTTGTTATTTGAAGCAGTCTACAAATTCAATGCAATCTCCATCAATATTCCAGTGGTATTTTTCACAGATATAGAACAATCAATCCCCAAATTTGTATGGAGCCACATAAGACTCCAAATAGCCAAAGCAATCCTTAGTGAGAGGAGCAAAGCCAGAGGCACAACACTTCCCAGTTTCCGACTATACTACAAAGCTATAGTAATCAAAACAGTGTGGTACTGGCATAAAAATAGATGTATAGATGACCAAAACAGAACAGAGAAATAAACCCATACATATATGGTCAATTTATGACAAAGGATACAAGAATATACAACAAAGAAAGAACAGTCTCTTCAATAAATGTTGTTGAAAAGACTGGATAGTCAAATGCAAAAGAATGAAACTGGATCACTATCCTACACTATATACAAAAATTACCTTGAGATAAATTAAAGACTTACATATATCTGAACCTGTAAAACTCCTGGAAGAAAATATAGGGATAAATCTTGACATTTGTCTCCACAGCTAGCCATGATCTCAAAAGTACAGCAACAAAATAAAAAATAAGTGGGACTACATTAAAATTCTGCACAGGAAAAAAAACAATATGAAAGGGCAACCTGTGGAATGGGATAAAATATTCACTAATCAAATCTGGTAAGGAGTTAATATTCAAAATATATAACAAACAACTCATAAAATCCAATAGCAAAAAAACAAAAACAAAACAAACAAACAAAAAAAAACTGTCTTTTTAAATGGGGAGAACTGATTAGACCTTTTTCCAAAGAAGCTATATAGATGGCCAACAGGTACATGAGAGTGTGACCAATGTCACTAGTCAGAGAAATTCAAACCACAACTACAAGGAGATATCACCTCATACCTGTTGAATGGCTAGTATGAAAAAGAATTAAGAAACGCTGCTTGGGGTGTGAAAAAAAGGAACCCCTTGTGCACTGTTGATGGTAATGGAAATTGGTACAGCCACCATGTAAAAGAGTATGGAAGTTTCTCAGTCAACTCAGAACTACTGTAAATTCCAGTAATCTCACTTCTGAGCATATACTCAAAGAGAATGGAGACAGAATCTTGTAAAGATACCTGCAGTCCTATGTTTACTGCACCACTAGTCACACAGCTAAGATAAAAAAAATAGTGTAAAAGTCCATCAACAGATGAATGGATAAAGAAAATGTGAACAAACACACACACCATGTAGTATTACCCAGCCAGAGGTTAAAGCATCTGCCTGCAATGCAGGAGACCTGGGTTTGATCCCTGGGTTGGGAAGATCCCCTGGAGAAGGAAATGGCAACCCACTCCAGTATTCTTGCCTGGAGAATCTCATGGACAGAGGAGCCTGGTGGGCTACAGTCCACAGGGTCGCAAAGAGTCGGACACGACTGAGTGACTTTTTCTGTTCTTGTGACATCAGTGAACCTGAACGACATTCTGGCAAGTGAAATAAATCAGACAGAAAGAAATACTTTAGGATTTCGCTTATGTGGAATTTTTAAAAGCTGAAATTAAAAAACGTAGTAGAGTGATGGTTACCAGAGGCCTAGGAGTAGGGGAAGTGGGGAAATATTGGTCAAAAAAAATACAATTTTCATTTATATGATTAATTGGGTCTGTAAAATCTAATGTAGACCATGGCAGTTATAGCTAACACCATATTATACACTTGAAAGCTACTAAAAGAGTGATTCTTAATTGCTCTCACCACACACAAAAAGAGATGGTAATTATGTGACGAGCTGGAGGTGCTAGCTAACTCTATGATAGTAATCACTGCGATGCATAAATGTATCAAATTAACACATTATACACCTTAAATTTACATCACATCATGTGTCAATTATGTATCAGTAAAACTGGGAAAAAATAAACAGGCAAAAGACATAAAGAAACATTTCACTGAAAAGGATATACAGATGGCAACTAACCATAAGATATTCAGCATCACCAGTCATTTGGGAATGGAAATTGAAACCATAATGAAATATCATATACCTGTCAGAATAGCTGAATTTTTAAAGTGACAATACCAAATGATGGTGAGGATATGGAGAAACTGGAATGGTCATAAATGGCTGGTGAGAGTATAAAATTATCAGCCATTCTGGAAAACAGCTTGCCAGTTTCTTTAAAAGCTCACACCACGTGAGCCAGCATTTGCAGTCTTGAGCAGTTATCTCAGGAAAAAATTATATATATATATATATTCACACAGAAATCTATATGTGAATGTTCATAGCAGGTTTACTTGCAATATTCATAAACTAGGGGTAAGTCGGTCAATAGATTAAACAACCTGGGGTACCTCCAGACTATGAAACACTGTTCAGCAATAAAGATGAAACCAAACTGATTCAGCAACACGGCCTGGATCTTTCAGAACACTGTGCTAAATGAAAAAAGCCAGTATCAAATTATCACAACTGTGTGATCCCATTTATGTGCTTAACATTATTAAAATGACTGGACTAGAGAGATGCAAAACAGATGAGTGGATGCCAGGCTTAGAGATGTGAAGGGGTAATGAGAGCGTATAAAAGGGTAGCAAGAGGGAAATCTGATGACGGAATAGTTCTGTATCTTGATTGTGGTGGTGGTTGCCTGAACCTACTCATGTGATAAAGTGACATAAATCTCCATACATATATTGGAGCAATGTCCAATTTTACTATAAGTACATAACTATCAGGGGAAACCGAATGAAATGTACATGAAACCTCTTTGCAATTTCCTGTGGATCCATAATATTTCAGAACATTAAGTTTTAATAGTTCATTCTGGTGGCTAAGGGGACACTATATCATAGGAGCAAAGGTGGAGCCCAGAAGGCGGGTTAAGAAGTCTTCACCATCATCCACACAGAGAGGCAGGCGACTTGTTACTAAAGTGGTGTCTGAAGAAGGGGTAGAAGTATTTGGATTTGACATATTTTGAATAAGAAACTACAGGATTTGCTGGTGAATCAAAAGTGATGTAAGAGAATGAGAAGTAGATAACCTTTAAACGTTGGGTTTTCTGTTTGTTTATTGTTTTTTACACCTAAAGTAATAGGGTACGTGTCATTTTCATTCACTCAGGCAGAAGACAGGCGGAGACACGGCTTATGGCTTATTTTGTTTGTTTTAGTCGCTAAGTTGTGCCCAGCTCTTTTGCAACCCTATGGACCATAGTCCCCCAGGCTCCTCTACCCATGGGAGTCTCCAAGCAAAACTGCTGAAGAGGGCTGCCGTGCCCTCCTTCAGGGGATCTTCCTGACCCAGGGATCAAACACGTGTCTTGTGTTTCCTCCATTGGCAGGCAAGTTCTTTATCACTAGTGCCGCCTGGGAAGCCATAGCTTATGGGTGGAGTGGGACTCAGTTTTAGCCATGGTGAGATACCCATTAGCCATCACATGGTTATGTCTGAAAGTAAGTTATGTATGTTAAGCCAGAGTTCAGGAGGAACATTTAGGCTAGGATATAAATTTTGTGATCAGTTTACAGATGATATCTGAAAAGCTCTAAGACTCAGATCACCCAGAATGTATATATAGAGAAAAGGTCTAAAGACACTCCACAATTAAGCAGTTGGGAAAATTAGTGTTCAGCAAAGGAGCCTGAGAAGCAGCCAGTGATGAAGGTAGAATTCCAAAGGAGGGCAGGATACCAAAACCCAACAGAGGAAAAATTATTTTGGGTGACGGGAGGAATACTCAACAGTGTGAAATATTACAGAAAGATTAAAAGTGAGAAGTAAGAACTGACTGCTTGGGTTGAAGAGATAATAACACTGGAAGAACAGTGTCAGCAAAGTGAAGATCCCATAGAGGTATTCCAGAGAAGATAGGAAGTAAAATAACTTCTATAAACAACCCTGTGGAATGTTCGTTGTAAAGGGAGCAGTGAAATTGGGTGGTTACTGGAATACTGTGTATAGATCAAATGGAAAAGATTAAGATGGAAAATATCATATGCCTGTATGCTGGTGGGAATGTTGTATTAGAAAGGAGAAGTGAGCCCACAAAGAATAAACACATGGATGAAAGAAGTCCTTAAGCAGGTAAGAGGGAATGGGATCCAGTGCACAAGTTGAGGCCTTAGATATCAACACTGGATAGCAGCAGAGAGTAATGCATACACGTCGGCAGATTGTGTGCTTGGAGCATGTGGTGCACTCTGATGCTCCGGCTATGTTCAGTGTAGTAAGGTTATTAACTGAGTGCAAGGAGGGGACAGGGATATTAGAGACAGAAAGCAGAGGTATGAGGTCCTCTTTGAGGGTAAGAGCGGAAGACTGAATTCACAACGAAAAGGCAATAGGATTGTTGGGCAGCACTGAAAGCCCACTTGCATATTTAGTTGATACGTATCTGAATTTAACAGTGAGCGCAGTCAGCAAGGCTGTGGGTTGTTCTTCCAGCCTCCTTCAGGTGTTTGGGTGAAAGTGAAATTGAGAAGAATGATAGCAGTAAGGGAAGGTGGAATCTAAACTGGAAAAGGAAGCCAGCCCTTTGAGGGAGTTGATGAATAGTTAAAAAGCAATGAGGTCAACTGAAGGATATTCTGGGTAGTAAGTTATTGGAGGGATTATCCTAGAGAGTAAATTGGTGATGAAAGGAGGTGATGGTCAGAGGAGGAGACTTTAAACTGGTATGACACGAGAGCAGTGGTAGAGGTAGTCTGGAAGAAAGAAATAATAGAGGAAAGGAGTTTAAAGAACTGAAAAGCCAAGACACTGAATGAATCATTCCCATGGACACTGAAATTTTAAAACATGGTATCAGAAGTAGTGGTAAACAAAATACAGTAAGCCAAGTGCTAAATCATCTAAATGAAAGAGAAAGCTTCATAAATTACTATAACAAGCAGGCAATAAGGTGCTTCAAAAGCCCTGAGAAGAGATGGGGAAGAAATGAACTGTGGTTGAAAAGCAGCATTAATGAGCAAGAACATCCACCCCACCTTCAAGCCTAGGAGTAAAAAGGGTAGGATAGAAAATAAAAGGAAGCCATGACTGAGAACACTGTAGAAGTGGTCACCTTACGCTTCTTTCTATACCAACCATCATAATGGCAGAGAGGTTTATATACCCAGTTATCAAGAGGAATTCCACACAGGAATGCTCAGCTGCTACATGACAGATAAAGGTATAGTGGTATTAAAGCACAGAATAGTTGATGGTGGAGAGATGCCATCTGAAAAGATGTTTTCTACTTCACAAATTAGCACATTCACCTATCATTGCTTTCTCATAACTCATAACCAAAACAGATCTATTGTATATACACTTGTCCTCAGCATCCTAGAAGTTTTCAGATTCTGACTTCTGAATCAAATCCATGGACTCAAACTGGAGAGTTCACTTTTTTCTACCCTTGCATAAAAGTGAGTGAGCATCTGATTAACAACTCACCTTAATGCATTTGATACTGCTGTACACATTCCAAACTGGAAGAAGCAAGAGCTTCGGGGATCATAGTTACATAAACAGGCTGCAATGATACTGTTTTAACATAGTTAATTCTCTTAGGAGCTTAAAATGCTGAGCCACGGAAACAGCTTAATTAGTCTCAACTTTCCTGAGGTGGGAGGGATACTATCAAGTATTCCTCAGTTAAGAGTTGAGGTTCAGAGAAGTTGTGCCCAACCTCCCCACCCTTCTGCTTGCTCAAGGAAGCAGCTAAAGAATCAGCCAAGTTACCTCAACTGAACTCTGCTACCAAGCCGGTATGCATGAGAACCTCTGTAAGCTCTGTTCTTTGTCTTAATGGTCTCTAAGCCATAAGCTGTTGGCAGGAATAAGTAAAATCATGCATATCCATCCTATCTCTTCCCCAAACATATACACACACCCTTTTTAGAAGAAATAGATTATCGGTACAAGGGTGATAAGAGGTCTTACAATAAGACAAAGACATGGCACACACCTCTGTGCGCTCAGTCACATCTGACTCTCTGCAGCCCCATGGACTGTAGCCTGCCAGGCTCCTCTGTCCATGGGATTTTCCAGGCAAGAAGACGAGTAGGTTGCCATTTCTTACTTGGGGGATCTTCCCAACCCAGAGATAGAACTCACGTCTTCTGCATTGGCAGACAGATTCTTTACCACTGAGCTACCTGGGAAGCCCTACCCATGCAGGTATTGAAACTGTGACCAGGATGTTACAAAAGTATTATGAATAGACAATGTTTATGGAGAACAAGATGCTGCTCTAAATGCTTCCTGTGGTTTGACTCTCCTCATCCTTATACCAGTCATGAGATATATATTAGCCCCCTTTACAGACGGAAAGTGAGGCACAGAGAATTGAGTAATTTGCCCATGGTTTTATAGCTAGTTCAGATAAAGTCAGAATCTGAAGCTAGTTGTTCTATCTTCAGAGTCTAAAATTTTAACTAGCATGCTTTATTATCTAACACACACACTCCCCAGCCTCACCAACTGTATTCACTGACAGAAATCATTTCCTCACAGTTTCCAGGAGGTGTGGGACAACTTCCCAGAGCAGAGGTAAGAAACCCTTTGCTGAAAGACAGGATGATGCTCTTGTTTAATTTCACCCCAAGGTCCCATAAAACATGGAAGCAGCTGCAACTCAGAGAATAAATTTGTTCTCAGCAGAAAATTATCCTCTAGTACAGTGCTGGAAAGTTTAATGATTATAGGGTTCACTTGTCCAGCTTATTAAAAATGCATTTTCAGGGGACCTAGTCTCTAGAGTCTGATCCACTAGATCTGTGATTGGGTCTAGTAACCTGTGCTTAACAAGCCTTGCTACCACCATCGCTGCTGCCAGGCAGACCTAATGAAGTTGGCTCCCAGACCCCACTATGCCAAGGGCCACTCTCAGGAAGAGAAAATTCTAGTTATAAATTAGTAGAGAGGAGAGGAGAGTCACATGAGGTAATGAAAGGTAGTTATTGGGTGAATTACAAAAACAAAGCCTTTAAAAGAAAAGAAAATACAAAAACCAAGCCTTTGATATTTCTTTAAAGTCAAAAAATCAGCTTAAACCATTGCTTTCTTTGCCGTGTGTACTTAGTCGCAAAGTCGTGTCTGACCCTTTGCGACCCCATGGACTGTAGCCCTCCAGGCTCCTCTGTCCATGGGGATTCTCCAGGTAATAATACTGGAGTGGGTTGCCATGCCCTCCTTCAGGGAATCTTCCCAACTCAGGAATCAAATGCAGGTCTCTTGCATTGTGGGCAGATTCTTTACTATCTGAGCCACCAGGGAAGCCCTAAGTTGTTGCTATTAAAATGGTAATAAAATATATTAGAAAGATCTGAGAGTTAGAAATGTATGAATGAACCCCTAACTTCCTGCCTCACTTCTATATCTTGAGAAATTGGGCCTCCATTTTTTCTGTTTTATAAACCAAATATGATATTGTGTATAATTCTGTTGCAAGATTAGACTATTTATGTTTATTCCCACTATATGCCTGAAAATTGGGCACATACTTTCCTTCCTGCTTGGGATGTGCACACAGGCTGAAGGCTGAATAGCCATCCCACCAAATGAAATGAGCAGAACAAGAGAGGGAGCCTCGGTCTGACAGCATCTTGAAATGTCTTGTCAGCTCTGGACGGTCCATCTCTCGAGATTTTACAAAGTATACACAACTCCAAATTTAAGCCATGGGTTTTTTTAGATTTCTATTTGTCACTACTGAATGAGGTCACCATCCCTTTATCATCGTGTAATGTCCCTGCCTCTTGTTACACTCTGTTTCATAATCCATTTTGTCTGGTATTACTACCATAGAACCACAGTTCAGCACACACTGGGGTGCACTGGGGGCTGCACCCAGGGTGTAGGGCCTGGGGTCGTAGCCCAGCACAGGCTAGGCATTTCTTCGGGGTGTGCTGGACCCAGAGCCCAGCATAGGCTGGGGCTTCTCCCAGGGTGCGCCACCTTGGTGAGGGGGTGGAAGCCAGATCCAGGCATAGGCTGAGGTGGGTGCCGGAGTGGCTATGGCAGGCTGGCTAGAGAAACAGGTGCTTTGCTCTCTGCTGCCCCTGCACTGGGACTGTGAGAAAGTTAGTGTGCACAGTCTAAGATCAGAGTGTCAGTGTCCTACACTCTTCCAGCTCTTCTGATTATAAGCCGGGCTAGTTTTCAAACCCAGTTAAGGGCTCTCATCTTCCCAGGTCCCTAGGGCTGGGTTGTTCAATGTGGAGCTCAAATCTCCGGCACCTTTTAGAGAACCTCCAAGTTTGCGATAGCCTCTTCCTTTTTAGGTTCCCTTCCCTTCTTCTCGGTATGTGTTTTTCCCCCGTATATACTTAATTACAGAAGAGCTGTTTTGTATGTAGTTATAGTTTGGGTGTGTCCATGGGAGAAAGTGAGCTCAGTTTTCCTACTTTGATTCCCCCATTTGTTACGATTTTCCAAAATTAAAAAATAAAGAAACCCTCCATGGGAAGAACATCTCATTTGTTCCGTCTCCAAGAAAATTCACATTATTAATTCATAACACCACAAGACCTTATCTATGGGCTCCCAGAAGCACTAATTTTATTCTCTGTGAAGTCATACAGAATGGAAATAGCTCTAAAAGATTAAAGAAAAAATGCCTAGTATATTTCCTTAGAGCATTAGACCAGTATGTTTACTTCATTCTCCCATTATGTTCTATTAATAGGCTATCAAATGATTTGTGAGCACTTCTAGAAAACAGTCATTGCTATAAAACAGTATGAATTCATTAAGAACAAGCTCTGTTAAATTAATGGTTTTACCTAAGAAATAGGTTTGCATCCTTTATTGGTTATAGTACAGATATCCCTGGGTAAGGTGGAGAAACACGGATTTGCAGCGTATATGGCTTTTAATTAAACAACTATGCCCAAAGAGGGCCAATTAGTGAATAGATGTTAAGAAAACCAACAGTATTAGTACTTTTCATCAACATCCTAGAAAAAAGCTTTAAAAGCTTATCAGTTTTATAGATAAGCTAGGAGGAATAGTTAATTTGTTATATGAAACAATCAAAATCTCATCCTCTCTAAAAGAGAGTAGACATAAGAGCTTTGCTTTTATGATCTAGAGGATAATATACCCAAGAATGCTTATTAAAACCAAGTTTGATAATAGTTGATATAAAAAAAGAAAAATTCCAAATAATTATGTGTATTCAAATGCCTATAAAAGCTAAAATAAACTCAGGCTAATTCAACAAAGGTAAAATTTTCTGATTGAGCTGTATATTCTTAAGGGATGCCTTTAATAAAAGTGTCATGTATTCATAAGTAGGTAAGCTACATCTGGAGCATTGTGTGCAAATCTGTCTGCTTTGCACAGATAGCTGTGCAAAAATGACTGTGACTTTTGTCATGTAAGTCCTACCTGAAAATTCAAGCCCTGCCCAGACTCTAGGACCAATAGTATCCACTAGATAACCCTTCTTTTTTCCTCCCCAGATAAGGAATACACAGTTTGATGCTGGGGGTTTCATTGCAGAGAAAAAGATAACCATGTTCTTCTCTGGTGGCTCAGACAATAAAGAATCCACCTCCAATGTAGGAGACCTGGGTTCAATTCCTGGATCAAGAAAATCCCCTGGCGAAAGGGATTGGCCACCCATTCCAGTATTCTTGCCTGGAGAATTCTGTACACAGAGGAGCCTGGTGGGCTACGGTTTACGGGGTTGCAAAGACTTGGACATGACTAAGAGACTAACACTTTTATTTTTTTTAACTCCAAGATTTGAAAGGCTATGGGAGATAGAAGTCCAAAGAACCACTTACTAAATATTAAGATCACCTATTTCTTTATTCCCTGATCAGCTGGGATGATGGATGAGGGTTACCCTAGAGCAGAGGCAAAAGCGGGAAGAAGGCATATGCTCCACTCCTGCCTGTTCTCAGACCTATTTCCCATTCTCCTTTGGCCTCATCTCCCTTGTCATCTGCCTTTTAGGTTCCATCATTTAGCTGGAGGCAATGAGGACAGACTAAAGGGAGAGTACTCTATTTCCGCCTCTTCTATTCGGCAATGCCTCCGGCAATGATTCTGCCTGTTGTGTGGCTCCAGCTATCAGTGAACAACCTGACCTCTGCAGCCCTAGCGCCCATAAGGCGGCCCTCTCCACAGTTCCAGACATCATCACCTTCCTCCCAGCCTACAATGGCCCTGAGTTTCTGTGAGAACCCCTCGAAGCTCTTTTAGTTCTTTTCTCATCTAAGTAACAAATTTGTTATAATAAATTGCTTCTGGTAAACGAGCTGGGGTGCGGCTTTCCTGGTGGTCCAGTGGTAAACAATCCGCCTTCAACGCAAAGGACACAGGTTGGCTCTCTGGTCCAGGAAGATCCCACACGCAGCAGGGAAACCACCCGTACACCATGGCTACTGAGCCTGAGCTCCGCAACAGAAGGAGCCCTCGCACCGCAGCTAGAGAACGCCTGCGCACAGCGGCGAGGACCCAGCGCCGCCAAAAATGAAACAAATATTTTTTTAAACATTGTCTGGACTAAGCTGTCTTCCTTGACAGACCCTGACTGATACTGTCCTACCCTATCACTCTCACTTAGTCTTAGTTATTGACTGAAGGAGGGCAATTTTTTAAAATTAGCCTTTATGTTTGTAAGTTAGAGTTTAATGGACTTATGCCTCATGACTCAATGGACGTGGGTTTGGATGAACTCCGGGAGCTGGCGATGGACAGGGAGGCCTGGCATGCTGCAGTTCATGGGGTCACAAAGAGTCGGGCACAACTGAGCGACTGAACTGAGCTGATGCCTCACTGATGACTGGGAATGTGAGAGCTGTTGCCTCTGAGNATCACTCTCACTTAGTCTTAGTTATTGACTGAAGGAGGGCAATTTTTTAAAATTAGCCTTTATGTTTGTAAGTTAGAGTTTAATGGACTTATGCCTCATGACTCAATGGACGTGGGTTTGGATGAACTCCGGGAGTTGGCGATGGACAGGGAGGCCTGGCATGCTGCAGTTCATGGGGTCACAAAGAGTCGGGCACAACTGAGCGACTGAACTGAACTGATGCCTCACTGATGACTGGGAATGTGAGAGCTGTTGCCTCTGAGAGAAGCCCCAGTCTGAGCATGGTAAGGGCAACAGAAGAAGCAATATGACCCAAGAAGGCTCATCACCACGCTGAGAGTCCCATGGCTGCCGGAAGCAAAGAGATGCAAGAGTTCCCCACGGTTACATTGTCACCTTACATTCAGTCTTAGACCTTCAGAAATTTGACTTCTCTTTTCTAAAACTATTTTCACAAAGATATGCAGTGATCTATCTTTTTTACTCTTTTTTTTTTTTCCCAGTACTCACGCCATTTGACCACATGTCCACATTTGACTGTATAACTAATCCCTCAGTCTGCAACTCCAAGTTGGTTCACCCTTCCCTGCTGGCCTTAAGATGTACAAAATGAGACCCAGAGCAAGGAAGGCTGGGCATTTGCTACAATCCCAATTAGACTATGGTGGTTCTAATCTCAGTTTTACCTACTTTTACGTTAAATATTTACAGGTATTGGATTCCTTTAGGTTTAAATTTGTGGGCATCTTCTATATCCTTAAAAATGCTTTTTGGCTGAGATATAGCTACCATAGCTTTAGGTTTCATATACATTTGGCATATCTATCCTTTCTGGACAGGCTAGTGGTTGGTTTTAACCTAACAACCTCTTTGCTAACTTTACTCTCTACTGAAACTAGTGATTAATTATTTAAGTTTACTTCTGCCATATTACTCTGTTCCATATTTCAGTGGAGATTCTTCCTTGCTCCATTTTACTTTATGTAACAGCAACTTATTTAGTGATGTAACCCCAGAAAACAACTGCAGAGGTGAAAAACGAGGAAGGGGTCCCAGGACAAAGATCTGTAAAACTGGCTGCCACCAAGTGCCTGAATGCTCTGTCCTGTGAGACCATCACAGAACTCATCTCAAGACATACATCCAGTGGAAGAAGTGTGGAGCACTTCTCCATTGGCTCACATCTCTTCACAGCCAAGAGTTCAGCCACAATTCAAACCCCTTTCCATAGGCCCTTGGTCACTATTCCGACTATCATGTCTCACCTAATTGCATTTTTTTAATTCATTCCCCACTATCATGTCTCACCTAATTGCATTCTTTTTTTAGGCTACATATAATCTCTAGAACAGATAGCCCACATACTGCCCTTCTGCTCCTACAAAGTGCTCCCCAGAGCCAATATTTCCCTGGGCTAACTCTTGCCTGTTCCCACAAATTTAGCCTTTCTGCCAATTCTCAAACTTACTCTCTTCAGCTCAATTCCACCAAGCCGCATGTCGCCCAAAAATCTGTTTAGTGTCAGAACCTGATAGTCAAATTCTGCAGTTTGCTGAATATATTGTTTCTGACTTTCTAGCCAAAAGAAAAGTGCCCATAAATTATGCTTAAGTCCCATTACTGATAGAAATACAATTTCCTGAGGAAAACTTTCCCCTTAAATGTATTAGAGCTGCACTGAATGCTTTCACTACTGGCCTCTTATAAGAGATCATTACCTTTGGACTATCCTGCTTTTGTTCTTTTTTTTCTCTCCCATGACCGATCAACTTCTCTGCAGGATGAATGTTTTGGGAGAGGGTGGTAGTGAAAGGATGGTTTGGAATTAAGTTCCACTCATTTCTCTCCCTAGATTGCACTGGAAAAAGGATTACCAGCCTCTCATCATAAAAGTCAGTAGTTCACTGAGGCCAGCATGAACAGAATAAAACCAGAGCAACATAAAGCCCTCTGAAGGTGAGAATTTAAGAAGAATAATAGGTTAGCCATCTTTGAGCATTCATTCATCACTTACTACCTCCCTAAAACCCCAAGATGGTTATATCACAATCACCTCATATCCTAATTTCAGTATCTCTGAAGTTTAAAGGCAAAAGCCTGACCTGGAGTGGTGGTAGTAGCCCACAGTGATTTTGTGGTTGTCTGGGTCTCTCTGCCCTGACTCTCATCCATCTCTCCCCTCTTCTCTTCTTTGAATTCTTAGGGAGAGAAGCAGGTTAGGACCTGGCGTTTTGTTCTTCTCCAATATACATGTTTATACATTGCTCGTCAGTTGCTAAGTTGTGTCCGATTCTTTGCAACCCCATGAACTGCACCATGCCAGGCTTCCCTGTCCTTCGNCTTTTTACAATTCAGGGAACTGAGCTAGGGAGACCGAAGATACTTGTTCAAGGTTAAGATTAAGCTCATGCAAGAGCCCAAAGCACAAGTCCCTGACCCCCAGAAGAGCCTTCCAAAAGACACTCAGATGGCCTGGCGGAGGGAGGGGAGGAACCAACTGAGAAGGGAGAAGCGGAGACGCTTCATGCTTCTGTGGAGCCCACGGCTCAGTCAGCTATGCTAAGCCCGCGCCCCAGCTCCACACCTGCTGCCTGGATGGCTCCGCCGCAACCCAGCGGATGCCTCATTAACGGGATCCACCTGTGGGCACTTTATTTAATTATTGCGATTGGAACAAAGTCAAGTTACTGGAGTTAATGTCCTTCCGCTTTCTGAGAGCTAATTATCACCTGTAGCTTGGCCCCAGGCAGGTACAGAAGGGGTCACCCACGGCACTGAAATTGTGTCGCATGAGTTGAGAGCGTTCCCTTTCATTTTGGTAGGAAAGTTGAGTTAAACATGACAGGAGGTCAGGAAGCATCTGGTCCAGTGCCTGCCTCCAGACATTAGAGTCCATTTCCATCACCAGCCTGGGCATAAAGAAGGGCCCAGAATCCTGGGGCCTGAACACAACTAAAACTGTCTCTTTTGGAGCACTTACTGAGTACCAAACCCTCCTCAGCTACAGTCACAAGTTCTCACAACAGTTGTGAGGGTATATTTACCTGCCCTTCTGCTTGGAAGGTTCCTGTTGGCTCAGAGAGATTAAGTGACTTACCTGGAATTTCACAGGTAGGCGAATGAGCTAAGATGCAAACTTCAGTCTGGTTAACACTAGAATCAAACCTTCCCATTGCCGCCTCTGTCTCAGGGAGTGTAATTGATTACCTACTGCATGCCAAACACTGAGATCAGTTTGGGAAATAGATATATTTTTGTATATCCCTTGACTTATTTTGTATTAAAATAATTATACTTTCTGATACCACACTAGCAAGGTGCCTCAGTTTCTTCTGCCTTTAAATGTAGGATCTTCCACATACCACCTGCCCCCTATCTTGAACCATGGAGCATGGAATTCATCCTATCTCCCTTGTTTCACGGGGTTGCTAGGACCTCAAGTCAAGTAACATATGGTGAAAACTGTTTACTAATGTACAGCTTTGTTTGTAGTAGGCAGTATTATTATTGGACGGAATCCTAGATTGACTTTACTCCTCCAGGAGTCAGAAGATTGAATGTAGCATTATTCACAAGCAAGAGGTCTCCGCTTATAAAATAGGTCCCAGAAATGGGAATGATGCCCCTGCTTAGAAATTCTTTTTTCTGCCTCGCACAGATCCAATGGTAAGCAGAAGGAGTTCCTCTGGGCCTTGAAAGTGACCTGATGGCTAATAAATAATCAGCAAAAATCATAATTTACTTACAGACTTTCTGGAA
>SJYV01054216.1:0-19214 GCA_006410875.1 Neotragus pygmaeus
GGCCTGGTGTGCTGCGATTCATGGGGTTGCAAAGAGTCGGACACGACTGAGCAACTGAACTGAACTGATAGATGCTATGCCATGAGTGCGTGCTCAGTCATGTCAAACTCTTTGCAACACTAAGGACTGTAGCTCACCAGGCTCCTCTGTCCATGGGATTTCCCAGGCAAGAATACTGGAGTGGGATACCATTTCCTTCTCCAGGGATCTTCCTGACCCAGGGATCAAACTGACAGCTCCTGCATTGGCAGGCAGATTCTTTGCCACTGAGCCATCTGGGAGGCCCGATGTATGGATGAATTTGGTCAATAAAGGACATTCTGCCCTGCTGGGGTTCTCAGTTATCTGACCTGGGGAGGGGCTCCTGAGTGTGAAGTGCACTGTTGTAGGTAGGCAAGGTCTAGGGGGAGGGGATGCAGAGATAAAACAGGTGAGTTGACCCACAAATGCAAAATAGATTCACATATATGTGGGAATCACTACCTCTCTCTGGGGCACCCCCAATTCCCTCATGAAGTTAATAGACAGAACCTGGGATTTGGAGTCAAACAGACCTGGATTCAAAACCTTGCTCTGCCTTTTACTCATACCATAATTCTAGACAAATGGCTTGAACTCCTATCTGAACTTTTTCCTCAAGAAAATGGGGTGGCAATGCTGAGCTCCAGGGGTCCTGGGGTGAGAATTAGGAAGGAGGGCAGAGGAAGTGCAGGGACAGGGCCTGATAGGCGGGTCATGTCTGGGACCTGGCGACCGCCTGCCTGAGGGCTCCGCCGAGGGCCGCCTCCTTCAGGAAGCCTGCCTGGCGCCCCTCCCACCTGCAAAGCCGCCTTCTTCCCTGTGTTGCCACCACCCACCGCGTGGCTCCTGCCTAGTTCAGCGCTGTCTTTACCGTGCCTCTCCCCTTCCTGCCTCGCCACTCAGAACAGCCGACATGAGCGAGTCCTTGAAACTTTCTGACACCAGGCGAAGTACCTGCTCCTTGTTCCCTCTCGTGACCCTCAGATCTACGCTGGTACCCGCCTTTAGGGCTTTCTGGGTGCCTCAGCCACAAAGAATCCTCCTGCCATGCAAGAGATGCAAGAGACTCTGGTTCGATCCCTAGGTTGGGAAGAGCCCCTGGAGAAGGAAATGGCAACCCATTCCAGTATTCTTGCCTGAAAAGTCCCATGGACAGAGGGGCCTGGCGGACTAGAGTCCCTGGGGTCGCAAAGAGTTGGATGCGACTGAACACGCACCCACCTTTCACAGAAGAGTTCTGCCAGCCAGTCAAGGCAGTGTGACCTCCAGCCTGAGCGGCCTGCAGGTTCCCAGCCCGGCTGCCAACTGCCCTCACCCAGGTCTTCAACCCTGAGTGCATAGGGCCTGGAACCCACCTCCCCAGCCCCCATAACGTGCCAGGGAGCAGCCAGCACCTCCAGGCCTCGGTGTTCACTAACATGACCAGGTGGCCTGTGGGCCCCAGTCCCCTGGGGGAGAGCCCATGTTTAACAAAATGTTCCCAGTCTGTGGCAAAATGGACAAAGGAGCTTCTGGTGAGTTTCCGTAAAGCTAGTTGATCTAAAGAAGGGTCCTGTCTGTCCCTGGCTGTGTCCTTGACACTTCCCTGGTTTTTTGTCAAAAATGCCTTTTCTTACTAAAAACGTACTGATAATAATTGATAATAGCTGTGTTTGGACTCCGCAGCCCCACGGCCATCCCCCAAACCGGGTAAAATGTGGGTCTGTGAGCCCGAGGTCCACGCCGGCTGGGCCCAGCGCGTTCTGTTTGCCGATAAACGCGCAGCACGCCGCGCAGGCCTCCCGGCCCCGTCCTCTGGCCCGGCTATCTCCTGCAGACTGCCTTCTGATGCTTATTTTCCCGTCAACACTTCGGCTTGTGTTGAGACTTGCAGCCGGAAATATAAAATCCTACACGAGGGCCTGATTTTGATCTCTGACAAAGTGTGGGCGGTGGCCTCGGGAGCCTGCCGACGTCACACCCACTCGGGGTCCCAGCTCGCCTGTCTCCTGCTACCCTCTGGTGGGGGCCAAGCCTGGGGAAGAGCTCTTCCTCTGCCTGGGAGCCTGAGGTGTGCAGGGCCCGACTTTCATGGGAGGCAGGAGGGAAACGGAAATCTACACTCTGGAACACTCTAGAAGGTGCCAGGAGCCTGCCGCAGATAACGTGGGACCAGCATCCTGGCAGACAGGGCCCTTCGGTGGCTGGCGGGAGAGACACGGGACTGTAGACCCCTCATTTCTTTTCTCTAAGTTGAAGCATATTAGATTAAACCAACTTTCTGGGCAAGTGTTAGTGCTGAGTTTAATTTCAAAATGGTCCCTCCCTGCAGGGAGATCTAGGGATCGCTAAGTATATGCCAAGGACTGGGATGGCCCCTTCCAAGAGTGATGCCAGTTTCACCACCCAAAGACCCCAGCCCTGATTTCCTCCAGGAAAGCAAGGCGAGCTGCACCCCCTTGTTCCTGACTCCCCGCCTCCAGCTTAAAACAGAGAAGAATCCCTTGGTTAGACGCCTCTGATCTTGACTTCTGTCCTTAGATGTGTCTCCCTCAACCCCAAGGTCAAGGCCTGGCCTTTCCAGATTGGCAAAGGCCCTCAGGGCAAAACAGCTGCGTCACCATCGCTCCGTTCCTGCTCCCCGCACCCCCAGACTTAGCCTCTGGTGGTTCTCCACTACCTCGGCCACACTTAAAGACCTTAACCTAATTTTTAAATAACTCCTTTATTCAAAATGTTTACTTGCTTCCAGAGAGAGTCAGTGCAAAGAATCTGGCCCACCATTACTAGACACAGAAGCTTAAACCACTGTTTCAGTCCTTGATGAAATTATCTTCTGGTTCAGCTGTTAAACAGCTTGAAGACTGGGCCTTGGGCCACTTGTGTTCCCAGCTCACCTGGCACAGGGGAGGCGGTAACTATTCGGGGATTTTTGAGCATGTCCCTGAAGGGTGCTGTTGGTGCAAAGGTGGGTAACTTCAGGTGCCTGGAGTTCCCTCCTGGCTCCGTTGCCTGGAGAGGGCACCGGCGAGGTCACCCACTTCTCTGAGCCTCATATCTGGGAACCGCAGGCCTGGGGGTGGTGCCTGTCGGCCGGGCTCACGTGTGCTCACTGTTGCCACTGTGCCTACCCCTCCCCTCCCGGGCTCTGTGACCTTGGGCAGCCGTGACCGCCCTGCGTCTGTTCCCCGACTGTAAACTGAGAGGCCGGGCTGGCTGATCTCAGACGTCCCCTGCCAGCTTGAGACTCTGCGTCGTGCTCAGGGGGTGTGACCGTGACGTACCCCAGGAGCCAGCTGCCAGGGCCCACGAGGGAGGCGTTTTTTCCTGCCTTGCTGGGGGAAAGGCAGACACATGACTCTTCCAGCTGATCTCTTGTGTGAATTGAGATCAGCGTCTCGTGCTCTGGGCTTTGGAAAGGCGTTTGGGACCAGCCTCCCTGGTCTGCGGCCTGGGGGATATCGGCTGCTTCTTCAGGCTGGAACCTTCCAGGCCAAGGCTGGGCCACTGAAAGTCCCGCAGCCCTGCTCCTGCAGACGGCCAGCAGGCAGACCGTGCCGAGTCACGTCCCAAGGCCGCACCAGGGAGGGGACGCTCCCGGGGCTTCTGCTTCCTCTTCCGAGGACTTCTCCTCTGCTGCCTGCTGCTTCAGTCTAAAAATACGCTCTGCATTCTTGTTAGAACCCAGTAGGAGTGATAGATCCTGTCAATGAGAGGAAGAAGCTATGCGATGGGGCACACTTTGGGAAGTTCCCAGGACGGCGGGAACCGGGGCTGGCTGCCCCGTGCATCCTCCACTCACGCTAGGGAAACAGGCCGCTGCCCAGGGGGACCCAGGCTCCCCACCCCATCGCTCCTGCCCCACTTTGGAAGGGAGCCCCAGAAGCCGGCTGGGGCAGGGCCGCTCGGCAGGACCAGAGGTCCACCTGGAAGTTTCTGGACCGGGGGGCTCCTGCAGGGCAGGACCCCATGGAATCCTTGCTGAGTCTCCTGGGGCCGGGGCCAGGCCCTGAACGGGAGGCTCAGGCAACCATGGTGGTGACCGGGGCTGGCCCCCGAGGGGCTCTCCCTGTCTCCATCACCCATTTTGTTCAGGGAGCAAAGCCAAGCGGAGAGTCTGAGCGCTAATCCCAGCTCTGCTGGGTGAACTTGGCCAGTTGCCTCACCTCTCAGCTCCTCACTTTCTTCGTGGAGGGGATTTAAGGCTGCCCTTGGAGGGTCACTGTCAAGGTCGGCCTAATGAAGGGCCTCGTGGAACCTGACTCCACCCCCAACTCTGCTGGCCCCACCCTTTCCTCCTGGCACTCAAGTCTCACTCCCCTTACCCTCCAGCCCCAGACTCCGCCCTGCCTGCACAGCCGCTCCCCAGCCCATATTCCTGCCCTGCTGCAGCCAGACAGGCCTGGGCAGAGCCCCTGGGCCTGATACTTGGGGTCAGCCAAGGTCACACTGCCACCTCTTTCTCTAGCCTCTCTGCTTGCAATCCACCACGTCCCATGGGCTTCTGCTTTGGCAGGGCATCTCCTTTTCCTTCTTCTGGTTGTCCTGGCACCACCTCTTCCAGGAAGACCTCCCAGATCTCCCCGCTCCGGGCTGTGTTCCTCTGCTGAGCTCTCTTAGCCCCACTGCCTCTGCCGATCTCTCTGTGTTATACTCGTCTCTTCACTAGTCCATCTCCCTCACTAGATTGGAAGCTTCTTGGGTGTTAGGATCTTATCTGAGATCACTAATAATAATATGACAGAAATGATGAACGTTTTTAAAAAGTTCCTTTTAAAAAAGATTTTACATCGTGCATGTTCAGATTTAACAATGCCCAGCTACTTTGTGCAGGAAAATTTCACTAGTGATTGCTTTTTTTCATATTGCAGTTATTTTATAGGGGAGTTTATCACGTGTCTTATAATTTTGCTTGTTTTTATTATGACACATATGATATTCCTTATGTTTAAATAAATGACTTCCTTTTAACATAGTAATTTTTAATTGTGATAAAATATACATCGCATGGGCTTCCCAGGTGGCTCCACCCACTCCAATATTCTTACCTGGGAAATCCCACGGACAGAGGAGCTTGGCAGTCCATGGGGTTTCAAAAGAGTCAGACATGACTTCGCAACTGAACAACAAAATGCATAACATAGGGATTTCCCTGGTGGTCCAGTGGCTAAGACTCAGGGCTCCCAACGCAGGGGGCCCAGGTTCAATCCCTGGTCAGGAAACTAGATCCCACATGCCGCAACGAAGACCCAGCACAGCCAAAGAAGTCAATATTAAAAAATACACACGTAACACACAATGTTCCATTTTCAAGCATATGGTTCACGGGCGTTAAGGACATTCACCTTGTTGGCTTCATCACCAGCATCCAGAACTTTCCATCTTTCAAAACTGAAACTTTGCTCATCCCACGAAACCATGGCTCCTCATTTCTCATTCTCGATTTTTAGTTGCTGTTACGGAGATTTGGGGAACATTTAGTGAAATCAGAATGAGGCCTGTCCCACAGATAGTGCTGACTTCCTGATTCTAATCATCGTACGGCGGTTGTGTAAGACAGTGATTTTTAAACATTTTGGTTTTATGATTCCTTCATCCTCTTAAAAGGTATTGAGAACCCCAAAACATTTTGTCTCTGAGGGCTATATTTGTCAATATTTCTGGTGTTAGAAAATACAACTGAAAAAAACTTTAAGTATTTATTAATTCATATAAAATAATAATAAGCCCTTCGTATCTTAACATATAGAATACTTTTATGAAAATGATTATAATTTTGAAAGCCTTACCCCCAAATTTTTAAAAACATTTTTTTCAAATCTTCTTAATGTCTGGTTTAATAGAAGGTATAGCTAGATTCTCAAGTCGTCTTCTTTGTTTTTTTGGATGATTCCTCGTTTCGAAAAATTAACTTTAAGTATAGTTGGTTTATAATGTTGTGTTACTTTCTGTTGTACAGCAAGATGATTCAGTTGTGTATATATGTACCTATTCCTTTTATCATTCTTTTCCATTACGGTTTATCACAAGGTACTGGATACAGCTCCCTGTGCTCTGCAGCAGGACCTTGCTGCTTCTCCACGTCTGCTTCTGCAATAGGTCTCTTGCAAGCTGTCATTTTTGTTGACTTCGGTGAAGAAAAGCTAGCAGGTGGAAGAAGGAGTGTGACTCAATAGTCATTGTGGATATTCTTTGCCACTGCCCCTAGAATTCAACAAACGGACGCTTCTCTCTCTCTCCTTTTTTTTTGATGTGATGCTTTACTGCAGCATAGTTCACGTGCCGTAAATTTCACACTCCTAAAGGCTCACGGTTTTAGTGCCGCCCAGCTCGGGCTCTTCTGGGACGAGAGGGCGTTTGAAGGAGTGTGCTCAGCCCAGGAGAAATCAGGGCCGCCCCACCACACACACACCCGAAGGGAGACAGCATGAAGGGGCGCTGCCAGGAAGACAGGGTCGTCTGGGAGCCTCCTCCAGGCCCGCAGACAAGCCACCTCTAAGGACTTCTCCCCTCCTGCCGGAGGCCACACGGGACAAGGAGTATCAGCAGCTTTGACCCTGAGCATGGAAGAGAAAGCCTCCCCATTCCTGGCATGGTAGGGCTGATTTGGGGTCTACTAGGAGGGGAATAGACAAAGCCTCTAAGAAAGGGGGGAAGAATTCATGAACTGCCGTTAAGTGAGATGAGAGAAGCCTGTGCAGGTCAAGCGCCCAGCCATCATACGAGCGTTCTGTGGCCGCTGAAACAAGTGACACAAGAGTAATGGCTGAAAAGCCACCAGTGGGACTTCCAGGATGCCTAGTGGCTAAGCTTCTGTGCTTCCAACGCAGGGGGCCTGGGTTCGATCCCTCGTCAAGGAGCTAGAGCCTACATACTGCAACGAAGACCTGGCACAGCCAAGTAAATCGAAATAAATAAAGCAACCCAAGTCGCTTCTCTTGCAGGTCCTGAAGTCAGAGTCTCATGTGGGTCTCATGGTGTTCAGGACAGGTGTGGGCAGGGCTCAGCTTCCCCTGGAGGCTCCAAGAGAGAATCCATCTCCTGGCCTTTACCGGCTTCCAGAGACGCCCATGAGCCTTGGCCCATGGACCCTTTTCCCACGTCCAAGCCAGCAGCTCCGCAGCGCCTGGTCGCTCTCTGACTCTGACCTCCTCCTTCCTCTCCTGACCCTTGTGATGACGTTGGACCTTGGGGGAAAATCGAGGACCATCTCCCCATCTCAAGATTCTTAACTAATCCCATCTGCAAAGTCCCTTTTGCCGTAGAAGGCAGCATATCGGGACTTCCCTGGTGCTCCAGTGACTAAGACTCTGCACTCCTGGTGCAGGGGGCCCAGGTTCGAGCCCCTGGTCAGGGAAGTAGAGCTCACACGCCTCAACTGAGAGTTCGCGTGCTGCGTCTGAAGATCCCTCGTGCGGCAACTAGGACGCGGAGCAGCCGAGTACGTGAAGAAAAGCACTCAGGAAAATGGAGGAAGACGTCCACAGGGTGTGACCATCCTAGAGGGGCGTTACTGTGTCCCCACAGGGCTCGAGAGCGTGGCCACTGGAGCAGACAGGCTCCGGGGCCTCGGACAAGTCATTTCACCCCTGCACGCTTCAGTTTCCACATCTGCAGAGAGAAGGCAGTGATGGTCCTACCCGGCCAGGCCCACTGCCGTTTCCACAAGCCCTTCTGGCAGATGCAGAGGGCTGTGGGCAGTGGCCGTGCTCCCAGAACATTCCTGGCCATGGCCCGGGTAGCTGAGGAGGGGCTGCTCACTGAGCCCACCCTCCGTCTCTCCATCGTCCCCCTCCAAGGGCAGTTCCGGTGGCACCCCCCCACACACACTCAAAAGCCCCCCAGACACTCCCCGGGAGGGGCCAGGAGGGCAGGGAGGTGGTGGTGGCGGCCGCCACGGCCAAAAACGGCTTTTTCCTGCATTTAACCGGATTACAGGACTTGAGCTTCCTTCCGTGTTAGGTCCTCCCAAGCCCCTGGGAAGTCACGGGCACTGAGCCTACACTTGTTGGATCGTGAGTCACCCATTGGCCGAGGGGTGGAGAAGAGATGGAATCAGAATTTCGGCCCTGGCCCCCCTCAAAGCCTCCATTTTTCTGTGAACATATAGTGCTGAGGGTACTTATTTCAGAACAATAAAGGGATCATGACCTTGACAGCGAATCCCTCCCCTTGGCCCGGGGGGGAGCACAGCCAGCCCCCAGCCCGGGGTGAGAGTCCTCCCCCTGAGCCCCTCCCCTGAGCCCCTCCCAGGAGCCACCCTTGGAAGTTAGGAGCTGCATGGAGCTGCACAGAGCGAGGGAATCCGACCTTGAGCTGAGGGTGTTTTGCCCACAGGGGAGCGCCGAGAGCCCAGAGCCCAGGGCGCCTCCTCCTCACCACCTAGCAGGGGAGAGAGGTGAGGCTGCGCCCATCCCCCGGCTCTGCACAGCTGAGCCACTGGCCACCCAGCAGAGGAGAGAAGTGAGGCTGTGCCCACCCGCGGGCACTGCACAGCTGAGCCACTGGAGGCGTGGAGCCACCCGCCTGCCATCTTGAGCTCACACACATGTGCAAGACCAAGCACACGTGTGTGTACATGCTTGTGTATGGGGGTGCCCACCAGCAGGTTTGCGATTATGTCTGCGTGTGTGTACATGTATAACTGCACTTTCACATGCCACCTGAGTATGTACATGAATGCACGTGTGCGTGCACACCTGTGTTCACACATGAGTACACACTCGTGAGTGTGCATCTGGGTGCACAGGCCTCTGTGTACATGCTTGCCTGTGAGCGTGTGTGCCTGCGTGGGTGAGCATGGACAGGCCTCTGTGCTCACATCTGTGTATGAGTGTGCATCCACTTCCGCATGTGGGGCCTGTCTGTGTGTTCGTGTCTCTGTGTGCACACACATGTGAGTGTTGCATTTTTTCCCTTGGGCGATTCAGACGACTGTGGAGATTTGACAGAGCAATGAAGGTGGACACCAAGACAGGTCCAGGGGAAGGTGTGGGCCCAGCCCCGCCCGACGCCTACACACTGTGGGCTCGGCAAAGCGAAGGGTGCAGGCAGGATGCTCCCAGGACCGAACTGCCAGCACCTTTGACCAGCTGCGTTGTTTATTTCTCAACCTCTCCCACTTGGGGGCATCTTGCCAGGTATTTTGGTCTCAAGCACGATCCGAGGGCCAGCTGCCGCCCATCCTGGGGGAACACCGTCTTCCTTGGCACGTGCCACCTGCTCCAGGCCGGCCTCTGGGGACCCCTCCCCAGGTTCTGGGGGGCTGCTATTTAAGACCCCCATCGTCGTATGAACAGGGTTGGTCTCTCAGTCACTGGCTTCATGGGGAACAAAGGCGGAATTGTGACAGCTGTGGGAAAGGGCAGCAGTTTTACGACACAAAGAATTTATTTTTTCTTTCCCTGATCTGAGCCCTATCAGGGGCCCATGGGCTGCCTGGGAATTCGGAAGCAGCTTCTGGGAGAAGGCTGGGCAGGGAGTGTGGGTGGCCGGCCGCTCAGGGTGCCTGCTGGCCCCCCAGTGCCTCCAGGGCCTCTATTCCGCCCCTGGAGCCCTGCCCACAGCCCACCGGCGTGTTGGGGACACACGTGGGCTCTCCTGCTCCTCTCCGATGCCACGGCCCCTCCAGCCGTCCTTAGCCTGGCTCTCACCCGAAGCGTGTCCCCTCTGCTCCCGGCTCTGCTCAGGCAGTCCTCCCTCCTCCTCCCAGTGGATTACCTCCCACCCCATTCCCATCCCACCCCCATCCCATCCCACTATCTGGCTCCACGGACCCCACAGGAGGCAATGACTCCCGGTCTGTCTCCAACCCGTCTGCCCCCCAGGTAGGTGTCTTGCAGAAACCCCCGAATTGTCCTGAAGTCTGACCCCCTCCACGGTCCCTGTCTTTACCGATGGGGCTACCAGACAGCCAGTCTGTCTAAGCCAGCTGTTGAGGCTGGGCTGCACACCACGCGGCCCACTGCCCCTCCAACCCATCACCATCTCCAGCCAAGGCTCCTGAGAGCTCTCTCCTATCTCCCCCTTCATCCTCCACTTTCCTCACCCACTCACCCACTCAAACTGTCGAAGCCTCCCTGTGGCCTTCGAGGACCCAACAGTGCCCCAGGCCCTTTGCAGCCCATCCCNAGGCAAGGATACTGGAGTGGGTTGCCATTTCCTCCTCCAGGGGATCTTCCCAACCCAAGGACTGAACCCTGGTCTCCTGCACTGCAGTTGGGTTCTTTGCTGTCTGAGCCTTTAGCTTTATTCCCCAGCTCACTGTCAGAGAGGAAACCCACAGTACATGTCAGGCATTAGCAGGATTTCACTCCTTCAGTAACTATCTGTTAAGCACAGACCAACTGCCAGGCTTCAGGTCTTATGTATGGGGTGAACGTGCTGTGCTTAATTGCTCAATCATCAGGCTCCTCTGTCCATGGGATTCTCCATGGACAGAGTACTCCAAGAGTACTCTCAGATGGTCTCGCTTCCCCCATCCCCACCCCACCNCTGCCAGGCTTCAGGTCTTATGTATGGGGTGAACGTGCTGTGCTTAATTGCTCAATCATCAGGCTCCTCTGTCCATGGGATTCTCCATGGACAGAGTACTCCAAGAGTACTCTCAGATGGTCTCGCTTCCCCCATCCCCACCCCACCAGCTGCCCCTGTGGGCCCCTGTCGTAGCTTCCATTCTTCCCTATTCCCCTCTATCCTGTACACGACAGCAGAAATCATCTTCCTCAAGTCTGCTCTCTCAAAATATTCCTTTGGGGACTAGTGGATCAACACCCTGGAGTAGAAGACCTGCTCAGGAATGTGAGAGACCCCCCACCAGGTCAGGGAGGTTCCTGTTTACTAAACACTGCACGGTCTCGGCCTTGGCAAGCCTTCTTCATATCCTACTGGCAGCACAGATACCCACAGCCCCTTCTTCCTACAGACTTCTTACATCCGTGGTACTTTCCAGACCTCTCTTGAGAACTGTGTCTAAACATCCACATCCCTTCACACACTGCCACCGTCAATAATCTCTCTTCGCCCAGATGCTGGTGTCAAGGGCAGAATTCTAGTTTTGCTCAATATCCTTCTCAGATGAAAATGTGGGAGCATATTGGCTTTCTGTCCATTCAAAGTCATGCCAACAGGTATGCCATTAGGTTGAGAATCAAACTCTTAGCATCTACCCTCTGTGAAGCTCCTCTAGCTACTGACCTCAGCCTGAATCCCAAATAACAAGACAGGAGGGCTGCTGAAATACTGCACTGCAGGCCCTGGAAGGCCCCAGAAGCTGGTCTGCCAAGAGCTCACCCAGTCTCCAACCCATCAAGATCACCATATTAGTAGTTTCAGTCGCTGCTGTTGGGAAATGGATGCATAAGAGGGAGTGAGGAGTTCTGGAAGGGACGAGAGGCCTATATGTACCATCTGTGAGAAAGGCAGAGGGAAAAAGGGAGAAGCAGAAGAAACATACTTTGGAAAGCCCCAAAGTTTTGACAGGAATCTGCCCCTCTGCCCCCCTCCCTTTCCCATCTGTTTTGGAGAAACGTAAACGTGCCCGTGTTCCCAGGTGACTGGCCGGCCGGTAGCCTCTTTGGAATTCTGCGAACTGGCCATCTGTCGTCCTGTAATAAATGATAGCTATAAAAGAAAGTGATTATGGCGCCGATAGGGGGAGAGGCATTTGTTTATATTCTTATAATATGTATCAGATGGAATAGAAATTATCACTTAAAATTGACAAATGGAGAGTGGGGTTCCTTGGAGCGGGCGTCAGGGACACGGCAGCCGTGATGGGTCCGTGGGCAAACTTTGTGTGACCGAGTGTCAGGGACCAGCACAACCCCAGAGCTTCCTAGAATCCCAGNGGGGGGGGGGGTGGGCTGGGATATGGAGACATCCCTGCAGCCTGAGTGAGAGGCTGTGGAGGTGGGGGATGTTGCCTTTGCACCCGCAGACCTGTACCTGACCTTCCCGATCAGGGCGTGACCTCAGGGATGGTCTGTGAGACAGGGACCCGTGCCCCTAGTAGGAGCAGGGGTGTGTGAGTGATGGGAGTGTCAGCAGAGCCAGCAGATGCTTCCAGCCCCAGCTCTGTGACCTTGGGTTGACCTTGCTTTGCCTCTATCTCCTGCCTGCGAACTGGGGGCCACGGAAGGGTCTGAGATTAGAGCCAGGCCTGCAGGGAGGCCCGGGGCCCTAAGCACCCACGGAGCTCAGCTGGGCGGGCAGAAGCCCGGCCCATGAGGGCTCCAGGGACAGAGGGAACGTGGGGTCAGGCGATACGGCAGCCGCCTGGCGGTCTGCCCTTGGGACGGTCGCCAGCCTCCCGAGCAGACTGCCCTTCAGAGGCCCCACGGATCGCCTGGGTCCTGCCTGTGTTCCCAGGCCCTGGGTCATGGCCGGGCTGCCCAGCTGCCTTGGGAGCTGACCTGGGCTGACTGGCGCCCAGCCGAGCCGCGTCCCTGCATTTAGCACCGGAGCCGAGTCGTATAAAGCGGGGTGTGGGAGCGGGCACCTCCTGGCCTCTGCCTGCACTGACGGAGGAGCCGGGGGACACCTCTCCACCACCAGGGCCCCTCCGGTTGCTGACCACCAGCCCCCAGCCTGGCCAAGAGCCCTTCCAGCACTGACAGGCGCTGGCGGGAGTCTTTTCATTTTTTAATATAACTTTTATTTATTCATTTCTGGCTGTGCTGGGTCTTCGCTGCTGGGCAGCCCTTTCTCTAGTTGCGGGGCTTCTCTAGCTGGGGATCACGGGCTCTGGGGCGAGGGGGCTTCAGCGGCTGCGGCTCCTGGGCTCGGAAGTCGTGGGGCACGCAGCACGTGGGACCTTCCCAGATCACAACTCAAACCCGTGTCTCCGGCATCGGCTGGCAGATTCGTTACCGCTGAGCCACCAGGGAAGCCCGGGTCAGGGCTGGCTCGGGGTGAGAAAACGGCCACCGGGGATCACGTGGGTGGCTGGGGGCGGCCAGCCTGGACTGGCTACTTTGCGCCCGGTCCTCAGCACTGAGTGAGTGAGCGGCCCTGCGGGAGGCCGGAGGCCGTGCTGCAGGGAGCGTCTCGTAGGGGGTGAGCAGGCAGGAGCCCCTGGGCCTCTGCCCAGCCTGGTTTGCGTATCAAGGCTGAAACTTCTGCTGCCCGCCCTGCCCCGCTCCCCAGACAGGACACTCACTCGGTTGGGGCCTGAGGGTGGCTGTGCCACGCTGCCCCTGGGTCCCTGGGGGACCCTGGTGAAGGTGCCCATCTGCAGCGAACTGCTTGTCCTGGCTGGGAGCAGGCTGGGCGGCGGGCCCAGGGCCCAGGTCCCAGGCTGCAGGTGAGACAGGCTGCCAGGCCCCCGTGGGCCGCAGGACTCCCGGTTCCTGGCCTGAAGAATGGGTGGACATGAGCGGTGCCCACGTGGTGGCTGCCAGAGCTGCCCTGGGGTCCCGTGGAGCCCCGAGTGGCCAGAGAGAAGCAGGACAACCAGCACCGTGCCTCCCCTGCCCTCCCGGAGGTTATGGCCAGGACCACGCTGGCCTGGTCTCCCGGGCGCTGCTCCCTGGCCCCTGGCCACAGCGCCGGGCTGAGCGCTCTGACAGGCTCAGGGGCAGACGGGAAGTTCCCATATCCTCCGCAGGTCAAGGTCCCTCAGACGGGAAGTCCCCTGTCCGCAGGTCAAGGTCCCTCACTGCAAGGGCCCTCACGAAGCCCCTGTCCTCCCAGCACTGATCTCAGTGTCCCAGGAGCAGCAGCTCGGCTCTGACCCCAAGCCCCTGCCACACCCCACCCCGCGGGGCCGGCTCCACCCCAGCCAGGGAGTACGCACAGCCAGGGCTGGCTGAGCCTTTGGGACTCACTGCTGGGGAAGGGGAGGCAGCTTCCCATGGCGCAGGGCGGGGGCGGGCCTTCTCCGCCTTTGCGGTGGAGCCAGCTGGAGCAGCGGGGCACGTGGAGGAAAGCATTCTGCAGAAACAGGGGCCGAGCCCCAGGGACGCCCTTTGAACCAGCCCTGCCTGGCGCTGGCCCAGTTCTTGTATTTTTCCTTGCATAAGGCGGTAAGTCCCTCTCTGGGCCTAAGCTGGTTTGGCGTGGGTTTCTGTCACCTGCAACTAAATCTTCTGGATTAATTCTGAGACTGACTCTAGAAAGGACCTGCCCTTTTGGACACGAGGGGCCCTGGCTCCCACAGGGAGTCCGTGGCCCTTCCACCCCAGCAGCATATCACACGGCAACTCCCACAAGCCCCCACAGCACACATACACAGCGAGTCCCCTACATACGGACCTTCCGACCGTGAACGTGTGTCTGTGCACACACTTCCGTCCGGCGTGAGGGAAACAGCAGCTCGCCCTCCGTCTCCTGTTGCAGACGGCCTTTCAGCTCCACCGTCTCCTACCTCCTCTCCCTGCTCTGGTCAGGAACTCCTTTTGCCTGCTCACTTGATGCCAGTCCCTGAACGCCAGCTGTTGTACTGGACTACTCTACTTTTCAGGGTACTGTACTATGAGATCAAAAGCTTTTTTAATTTTATGTCTAATTTGTGTGAAACAGTAGAGTATTCTGGAGTACGAAAGGGCGGCTCACTCCAGTGTTCTTGCCGGGATGACCCCATGGACGGAGGAGCCTGGCGGGCTATAGCTCATGGGATCTCAGAGTCGGACATGACTGACTGAGCGTGCTCACACACGGCACAGTCCTGTACACCTGCTTGTGCTACTGGGGTAGCTAAGCTAACTTTGTTGGACTTTCAAGCCAGCTGGACTCAGAATGGAACTTGTTTGTATATGGGAGATTACTGCACAGTCAGGGTGTGAATGTGGGGCGTTCTCATTCCTGTCCCTACTTTGTAGCTGGCAAACTCCTATTCATCCTACAAAACCCCACTCAGATCGTATCTGAACCAGGAAGCTCTCTCTGAACTCTCCCCCCACCGACCCACCTCTACTCTGTGGCCCTCCCTCCTTCCCTGTGCCTCCAAGGCCCTCAGCCTTGTCCCCTTAATCCTCATGCACAGCCAGTGTCTGTTCCAAGCCTGTCTCCCGGCTGGAAAGGACTGAATGAAGGATAGTTTGGAGGGCTGCACCCCCAGGTGGGTCCCTCAAGGTGACGCGCACTCCATTCTGGCTGATCTGCAGCTGGAGCTGCCCTGGACCCTGACCCTCTCCCCCTCCACCGTTGGCTATCCACAGCTGCTCGAGGATGTCTGTTTCAGGTGTGGAGGCTGCCAGAAGGTTCCCTGGAGGGGGAAGAGGCTGGACTCCTGCCTCCAGGACCGGCTGGTGGAGGCAAGGCTGGGCATGCCGGGGTTTGTGCAAGCCTGCCTGGGCCCAGGGTGCTCCTGAATGGGTGTGTTCCAGGCCCTGGGGGGCGCGGGCAGGCTTCTCACTGAGATGGATGGAAAAAAGCAACACCTACAGGAGTGTCAAATGACGAGACGGTGCCAGGCATCCATGGCTGGTGATTAACAGAAGCTGGGGTGCTGCAATCCATGGGGTCGCAGAGAGTCAGACACGACTGAGCGACTGAACTGAACCGGGGTGGGGGCCATGACGGAGGCCCGGGGGAGGCGATGGGGCCAAGCGGCAGCAGGAGGGGCGTCCCAGGCCGAGGCCCACTGTGAGAAGGGCTGTGCCGTGCGCCCTGAGGGGCAACGGCCTCCTGTGGCTGGAGAGTCCTGTCAGGGGAGGGCTGCTCCTGCCGGGAGTGAGCCTTCCAGAGCAGGGGGAGATCAAGACAAGGCTGTGAACCAGGCGGGGGAGGACTGGGGAATGTCTGGCCCCAGCAGTTTGCTCTCTCTGGGTGGCTGGTCCTGTGCTGGGTTTGACAGTGGCCTGACCTTCGTCTGTTCAAGACCAGCTTGTTCAGGCCAGTGAGGCTGCACAACCTATAGCCTCCCAGACAAGGCTGCCCGTTAAGCACCAGTCTCAACTGAAACGGCCAAGCCCACTGGGCCTGGCCCGACTCCCAGCCTGCTCCCTCGGGGCCAGGCCCACATCTGCCAATGCCCTCTGCCAAAGGGGCACTCTCACTCGCTGGGCCGCCTGTCTCTCACTGGGTTGTGGGTCAGCCAGACTAAAGAGCCTGTGGCTTCCAGGCCCACCTGTGCCTGGCTCCTATCAGTTGCCAGGGGTGGCGCCTGCCCACAGCCCAGGGGTGGTACCTGCCCACTAGTCAGCGCTGTTCCCATGCTCCCTGCCCACCTGGCCGGGAGTCTGTCTTGTGAGCCCAGAGCGTTAGGCGGGGAAACTCCCTGTGGCTGAGTGATACCTCCAGGTGTCTCTTGGGGGTGGGACTCCCTGAGGATCTAGGAGGGTGGTGACTGCCCCAGGGCCACTGAGCAGGGACCACGCTGATAAAAGAGTGTTGACGGTCCACCAGCCCTGTGAATGGGTTCACAGGGTGCAGAGGGGGTTGAGGAAGACCCCTGTCCTGGGTGGACATGCTGTGTGACCCCGGACATGGTGCTGACCTCTCTGGGCCCAGGGCACAGGGGTGGGACACCCGACTCAGCTCCTGTAGTGGGATCAGATGAGACCACCACTCCCCACCCCACCGGGCAAGCGGTGGGCAGCAGGGCTTTCATCTTGGGGCTTCTGTAGCCTAAGCCCTGCTACATGTGACCGCGTGGCCTCGGCCGCGCAGCCTTCTGCGACCTGGCACAGGCGGCACCCTCCACTTTAGAGGGCAGCCCTGCTGGGGACCCCCCACTTGCAGATGCCGGCCCATAGCGGGTGGCGGGGCAGAGGGTGCGTGGTTCTTTCCTGTTTTGCAGATGGGAAAACAGGCTCAGAGAAGCCGAAGTGCGGGCTCCCGTGACAGGGCTGGGGGCAAGGGCAGACAGACGGAGGGCCGGACCCCAGCCCAGGGCTTGCACACGGTGAGCACACGGCGGCGGGAAGCGGAGCTGTCCCCCACCTCCCCACGGCCAATGGAGCAAGACGCTCACCGGGGGGTATGAGGGAAGAGGCCTGGCCTCCTGTGGGGGCGGCTGGCCTGAGGCAGAACCCACCTGCCCTTCTCCCGCCTTGCTCTGGCCCCCACGGCCTGCCGGGGACAGGAAGCGGGTGTTGAGGGGTTGGGTGGCGAGCGTCTGCAGGACCACCCCTCTTCTCCAGCCAGACCTGCGCTTTGTGTCGGATGCGGGGCGCCACCTGGTGGACACCTCAGGCCTCGCTCATCCCACGTCGTGTCTAGTCACTAAGTCATGTCCGACTCTTCGTGACCCCGTGGACTGTGGCCCTCCAGGCTCCTCTGTCCGTAGGATTCTCCAGGCCAGAATATTGGAATGGGGAGCCTTTCCCTTCTCCAGGGGATCTTCCCAACCCAGAGATCGAACCCAGGTGTCCCGCATTGCAGGCAGATTCTTTACCAGCTGAGCCACCCGGGAAGCCCCCAGGCTCCTCCGTCCGTGGGATTCTCCAGGCAATACTGGAGTAGGTTGCCATGCCCTCCTCCAGGGATCTTCCTGACCCAGGGATCGAACCAGGCTCCTGTGCTGCAGGCGGATTCTTGATGGACTGAGCTGGAGGGAAGCCCATCCCACATAGCTGAAAAAACAGCAGGGACCTTCAAGCTCATGCTTCCTCATGCAAGAACCTACTCGCTGGAAGAGACCCTGATGCTGGGAAAGACCGAGGGCAGGAGGAGAAGGGGGCGACAAAGGATGGCACGGTGGATGGCATCACCGACTCAGTGGACATGCGTTTGAGTGAACTCCGGGAGATGGTGATGGACAGGGAGCCTGGTGTGCTGCAGGCCACGGGGTCGAAAGGGCCGGACACGACTGACTGAACGACAGACATCACGCACGTGGGGGAACAGGGGCTCACGGGGGCCAGGAGCTCTGTGGGCCCCTCAGGGGGGAAGGGCTCCGGACACAGGTCCAGGGGGCACGGCTCTCTGCTGTGCTCAGGGCTACGTGTGTACAAAAGCTGCTCAGTCGTGTCTCCTCGTGACTCCATAGACTGTAACCTGCCAGGCTTCTCTGTCCATGGGATTCTCCGGGCCAGAGTACCAGAATGGGTAACCGTTCCCTTCTCTGAGGGAATCTTCCCAACCCAGGGATCAAACCTGCAGTGCAGGCAGATTCCTTACCAACTGAGCCACCGGGAAGCCCTAGCTGTTCTCGGGGCTAAACTGGCTTTATACACATGAGGACCCAGGCCCACGGTGGCAGAGACTTAAGTCACGGTTGGGCTTGTGCAACCCCTACCAGGGGTCAAGTCTGTCTGCCCCAGCCAAGTGAGAACCCGCCCTGCTGTGCTCATCACCCTTCTCAGACCCCATTGCTGGCTGAGATCTTGGGGGAACATCCCCTAGCTCGTGGCCACACCCCCCCAGCTCGTGGCCACACCCCCAGCTCGTGGCCACACCCCCTAGCTGGTGGCCAAGGGTGGATGGGACTGGCTTGGCCAGATCCTGAGGCTCAGCTGGCGTGGTCCCCTGCCTGCCTGGCACCCTGCCTGCCTGGCACCTGAGTGGCTGCCTGGACTCCATCGGGACCGGGTCCCTCCTTGAGAACAGAACACCAGGATCATCAGTTCCTGTCCTGCCTTGGTGACCCTTCTCGGGGCTCACTGCCCAGCTCAATCCTGTTCTGGGACCCCGTGGGCCTGGGTCCTTGGGGACCCTCCTCTGCCCCCCACCCCGCCCCGCACTGTTCCCGCGGGAGCAGAGCACGAGGAGCGCTCCCTGACCCTGAGGGCCCAGGAAGCCCAGGAGTCTCTCTCAGGTGCCCCAGGCAGGGTGTGCAGAGCGGGTGGGGCACAGGGGCTGGGCTGGCCGCACAGGCCTGACTTCCTGCAGGGTAGACCTCCAGCCCACGTGGGGTCCCCAAGGTCAGTCCCTGGAGCGTGTCCAAAACCTCACGCTCCAGGTCCTAACAGGGTTAGGCCAGGGCCTGGCTCTCCTGTCTCAGTGGCTCTTCGCACGTCAAGCTGGAGAGGCCCGGGGCCCTCCCGCCCGCCATCTCTGCCCTGGTCGAGCTGCTGTCTCTTTGGTGTCGCCGAGCGATGCTCTCACACCCGCCACTCCGCTGCTCTCCTGGCCACCACGTCGGGCCGGGCACAGCTGCTTCAGCGTGAGCCCAGGCCACCGCCGCCCAGAGCTCTGCCTCCAGGCGGTCCTCTCCCCTCAGCGAGGGGCCACTGGCAAATGCCGAGCTGCCCGGCCACGCTCCTGTCCTGTGGGTCAGCCACTGGTGTGGCTCGGCCAGCGAGGCTGCTGTGGTCAGGCCTGTCTGGGAA
>SJYV01054219.1:0-10088 GCA_006410875.1 Neotragus pygmaeus
CTGTTTCAAACCTGGACACTGGCCTCTAATTTCAGATTACTAACTGGACCCCACAGATCCCCTTCTCTGGACTCCTACAGCCTTAAGAAGGACCAACACACCCCTCCCTCAGCCCTACCTGGGAAATCCCTCACCTCAACTCTCCTCAGACCTGGAAAATCCCTTTGTTTGTCAAGCTCTGCTGGTCCTCCCACAACCCCTCCCCAGCCCCCAAACTTCCTCTTTGCCTCTTTGCTAAGATTTGGTTTCCCAGTAGACTCAAGTGGTAAAGCATCTGCTTACCAAACCAGGAGACTGAGGAGATGCAGGTTCGATCCCATGGTTGGGAAGATCCCCTGGAGAAAGAAAGAGCAACCCACTCCAGTATTCTTGCCTGGAAAATTCCATGGACAGAGGAGCCCTCAGGCTCCTCTGTCCATGGGGTTGCAAAGAGTTGGACATGGCTTAGCGATTCAGCATGCTAGGATTTGGACTGGGGAGGGGTCTGGGGCTCAGCTAGCCCACACACCTAACTCCCCATCCCTGCTGACAGCAGCCTTTGCCATTTGTCACTGTGAGGCCCTTTTGTCACTGTCAAGTGGACCAGCAAACCAGGCCACAGCAGCTGGGCTGGATCTCACAGACGCTGCCCACTTGCTGGCTGGGCCTGCCCAACCTGCTTCGGGGCTTCACTCTCCCTGTCTCCTCCTAGATCCTGACTTCTGAGAAGTCATCCCAGGCAGGACAGGTGAAGAAGCCAAACTCAAGGCAGGCACAGGTTCAGATTCCTGTTCAGCCACTCCTGATCTCTAGTCCTCTGTGTCCTCCGTCATCTGTAAAATGCGGATAATCACACTCCCTACTTCACAGGAATAGTAAGAACTGGTAGAAGACTTAACCACACCACATATGGACTTTACTCACTCATCACAATAAGCCTTGTGAGCCAGGTGATGTTTGTGGTCCTATTTCTTAGCAATAGAATCTGAGGCCCAGAGAGGTTGGACAGTTTGCCCAAGGCCACACAGCTAGGAAATGTAGAGTGCAGATTTGAACCAAGGCTGTTAGGCCTCAGAGTCCCATGCTCTTTTTTTTAAAAAAAATTTTTTTTAAAAATTTTGGATGCACTGGGTCTTTGTTGTGGCACGTGGTCTTTCTCTAGTTGCAGCGTGCAGGCTTCTCTTGTTGTGGCATTAGACCTTCTCTAGTTGTGAAGCATGGGCTCTAGAGCATACAGGCTCAGTAGTTGTGGCACATGAAGTTTGTTGCCCTGTGGCATGTGGGATCTTAGTTCCCCAACCAGGGATCGAACCCAAGTCCCCTGCATTGGAAGATGGAGTCTTAATCACTGGACCACTAAGGAATTCCCCAGAGTCCCATGCTCTTAACCAGTGCACCACACTACTTCTTGGGCTTCCATGAATGATAAAGGGCGATACATGTATATTGTAAAAATATTTCTGACATTCCTTAAAAATGGTAAGTTATTGCAATAGGGGAGAGAGATTGACCTCAATTCAAAGTATAGCAAAGATAGCTGGAGATTTAGAGCTGAGAGCAGAAGGAGGAGACTAGTGGATGGAAAAGTACTAACGGGGGATATGGACGCTAGGGGGATTCTCGCTAAATTGGCTTAACAGGATTCTTGTTAAAGACTGTCAAGGACTTCAGTTCAAGTGGTGGATAATGAGAAATTTGATCAGATATCAAGTGTGGGGGATTCTCCCTAAATAAACTTAGTGGCATTGTTGCGTCCAATTCTTTGCGATACCATGGACTGTAGCCCGTCAGGCTCCTCTGTCCATGGAATTCTCCAGGCACAAATACTGCAGTGGGTAGCCATTCCCTTCACCAGGGCGTCTTCCTGACCCAGGGACTGAACCTACATCGCCCACATTGCAGGCAGATTCTTAACTTAGGATTCCTGCTAAAACTGGGCTTAGTCATGAAGAGAACTCAGAGGGGCCTGACTCAAGCTTGGTCAAGCAGAAGGCTGTGTCCATGAGACATGCCAGTAATAATAACCGAGACTGACAGAGCCTCATTTATCATTAGGGCTGTTGGTGAAGCCGGGAGCCCTGAATATATCTAGAGAAATGGAAACCCCGACAACATTCAGAGAGGCCTCTCCCACAGCGTTCCTGGGCTTGTCACAGGCCCTAGTCTTCTGAGAAAGATCTGAGGCCTGGAGCTGGTCCAGGCGGCCTTGCTGCGGTTGAGGCCAGGGCTGGAGGAGTTGGCCCACTTGGAACTGGGAATGCAGAGAGGAAGCGAGCATCACAGTCTTGCTGACTCTTTCCACGACTAGGCTGGGTGCCCCGTCCCAACCTGTGCTCAAGGAAGGGATTATTTATGAGGCCATTTTCAAGTACTCTGAGGAAACAGGCTCAGAGAGGAGTCACTTGGCCAATATCACTCAGGGACCATATAACAAAGCACTGCTTTGGACTCAACTCTTGGAAGTAGCAAATTGAGGCTCATAGCCCACTTTCTATTCTTCTTTCTTTCTTTTTAAAATATTCACTAGTTTTTCAAAAATATTTGTTTATTTTTTTGGCTGCCCCGGGTCAAAGTTGGGGCACGAGGGGTCTTCGATCTTCTTTGCAGCATGCAAACTCCTAGCTGTGGCATGCGGAATCTAGTTCCCTGACTAAGCATCGAACCCCAGCCCTCTGCATTTGGAGTCCAGAGTCTTAGCCCCTGGACCACCAGGGAAGCCCCCCGCCGCCCCCAACTCTATTCTAACTCTGATTTTTTCTGTTTATAAGGATTTCATGTCATCTGCAAACCTGTCCTTTCAGCCAGGCTGCTGGAGTTTCTCCATCAAAATCTTTGTATTAATAAAGCTTGGAGCCATAAGTGATAAACCTGAAAATAACAGTTGCTTAAATATAATGGGAGTATATTTCTTGTTCACGTTCAAGGGAGTTAGTCCAAGACCACATTGGTGCTGCATGGTCAGAGCCCTCAGGTTCCAATATAACTCTCAGCCAGCCACAGTTTCTATTCCCAAGTTCATCTCATGGCCCCAGATGGCTGCTCAGCTCCAGCCTTCCTATCTGTGATCTAGTCAGCAGGAGGAGGGAGTAAAGAAGGGAGATAGGCATCTCCCTATCTTGAAGGACACTTTCTGAAGTTACTTGCTTCTTTCATCTATATCTCCTCGGCCATAAATTATTCCAGACCACATCTAGCTGTCTTTATTCCCAGTAGCCACGTATCCAGCAAGATCTAGACGATCCTTTATTTTTCCCTAGGTTTTTTTTTTTTTTTAAACTGGGGCGAAATACACATAAAATTTACGATCTTAACCATTTTTAAGTGTACAGTTCAGTGATATTAGGTATACTCATATTGTTGTGCAACCATTGCCAGCACCCATTTCCAGAACACTTTTTATTTCTATTTTTTAAATATTTATTTATGTATTTAGGCCACATCAGGTCTTTAGTTGTGGTACACAGACTTAGTTGCCCCAAGGCATGTGGGATCTTAGTTCCTCAGCAGGACCAGGGGTTGAACCCACATCCCCTGCGTTGGAAGGTGGATTCTTAACCACTGGACCCCCAGGGAAGTCACCAGAAAAAGAGTTCTTGCGAAACTGAATCTATACCCTTGTATATGCTAACTCCTCACTTGCCCCTTCCTCGACTCCTGGCAACCATTGTTCTACTTTTCATCTCTGTGATTTTTTAAATGTTTATTTTATTATTTTTTAAAATTAATTCATTCATTTGGCTGTAACCAGATCTTAGTTGTGGCACACGTGATCTTCAGTCTTTGTTGCTGCCTGCAGAATCTTTAGTTGCGACATGTGGGATCTAGTTCCCTGGCTAGGGATCAAATCCAGGCCCCCTGGTTGGGAGCGCACTGAGTTTTAGACAGTGGGCCACCAGGGAAGTCCCCTGTCTCTATGATTTTGACTACACTAAGTGCCACATATAAATGGAATTGCAGAGGCTTTGTCTTTTTGCAACTGGCTTATTTCACTTAGCATAATATCCTCAAGATTCATCCATGTTGTAGGACGTGTCAGAATTTCCTTCCTTCAAAGGCTGAATAATCTTGCATTGTTTGTACTTACATTTTGTTGATTCATTCACCCATTGGTGGCCACGAGGGTTGTTTCCACCTTCTGACTATTGTGAAGAATGCTGCTATGAACATGACTGTGCAGGTATCTCTTGAACCCCTGCTTTCAATTCCTTTGACTAGATAAAAGCCAGGGGGAGACTTCCCTGTGGTCCACTGGCTAAGACTCCATGCTCTCAATGCAGGGGGCCCGGGTTCAATTCCTGGTCAGGGAATTAGATCCCACATGCTTCAACTAAGAAGACCTGGCTCGGTCAAATAAATAAATACTTTTTTTTTTTTTTTTTTTTAAAAGTCAGAGCCAGGGGATCCTTTTGTGTGGAAGATGGGCTCACGGGAAAGCCTGCTCATATGGGCAATGCTTTCACACTTTCTTATGGACCACAAGGCTGGATCTGTGGTCTTTGGGGCAAGACATTTTACCGTCAACATGAATCAGGCCCCTTACCACCCCAGTCATATCTCTGACCCTTCAGTTTGATTTATTTGGGAAATTACGCATTGCCAAAGTGAGCCAGTTTCGCCAACACCTGAATTCCCTTTGTCGTATTACTGTTTGCAGAACTCACACCCATACTGACCTTCCTGTGTTCCCACAGTCCTCCAAGAGCACGGTGGGGCTTGTCACATCCATTTAAAAACTGATTTATTTCTGGCTGCCCTGGGTCTTCGTTGCTGCACGTGGGTTCCTTTAGTTGAGGAGAGCAGGGGCTACTCTCTAGTAGCGATGTGTGGGCTTCTCATTGTGGAACATGGGCTCTAGGGCATGTGGGCTCAGCAGTTGTGCACAGGCTTAGTTGCCTTGCAGCATGTGGGATCTTCCCTGATAGAACCTGCATCCCCTGCAGGTCGTGTGCTGCCCTATTGAATTGTGTGGCGTCCCGTGGGTCACCAGACAAAGTGCTTTGATNGCTTTAGCATCAGTCCTTCCAATGAAAAACCAGGACTGATTTCCTTTAGAAAGGACTGGTTGAATTTCCTTGCAGTCCAACACCACAGTTCAAAAGCATCAGTTCTTCAGCACTCAGATTTCTTCACAGTCCAACACTCACATTCATACACGACTACTGGAAAAACCATAGCCTTGACTAAACTGACCTTTGTTGGCAAAGTAATGTCTCTGCTTTTGAATATGCTCTCTGGGTTGTTCATAATTTTCCTTCCAAGGAGTAAGCATCTTTTAATTTCACTGATGCAATCACCATCTGCAGTGATTTTGGAGCCCCCCAAAATAAAGTCTGACACTGTTTCCACTGTTTCCCCATCTCTTTCCCATGAAGTGATGGGACCAGATGCCATGATCTTCATTTTCTGACTGTTGAGCTTTGAGCCAACTTTTTCACTCTCCTCTTTCACTTCCATCAAGAGGCTTTTTAATTCCTCTTCAGTTTCTGCCATAAGAGTGGTGTCATCTGCATAGCTGAGGTTATTGATATTTCTCCCGGCAATCTCAGTTCCAGCTTGTGCTTCTTATACTAGTGGTTACGATATGTCTAAAATAAAATCAAAACCAAATCTCTAATCACAAGTTAAAATATCAGCCTATCCAGGAAAGATAAGCTGTATTTTGTAATGCCCAGACAACACACGAGCATGTAAATCAGTTATTTAAGTTATTCACTCTCAGAATCTCACCTTTCTTTGAAGAACTGACCAGAAGTCTGTGTCTCCATTTTCCAAATAGTGTTTGAAGGAAGTATAATCACTTCAGATGCTCCTGGAGAAAAAGAGCAGGCTTCCATGATAAAATAAAATAGGAAACACTACATTATATCTCCTTTGGAAATTCACAAAGCATAGTAGCACATTCACCACTCTGAGATTTTTAGCAAAAAAAAAAAGCTGTTTAATTGTATTAATCCCCAGAATGTTAAAAAAATAATAATAATTTGACTTTGGAAACCTTTCTTAAGTTATGACTTTTAACATTCTTTGCAGCTATTATGTAAAGATACCTAATTATTACTCAATAAACTATTATTGAAATTAACTGAAAGTGAAAACTGTTCAGTTGTGTCTGACTCTTTGCGACCCCATGGATAATCCATGGAATTCTCCAGGCCAGAATACTGGAGTGGGTAGCCTTTCCCATCTCCAGTGGATCTTCCCAACCCAGGGATCAAACTCAGATCTCCCTCATTGAAGGTGGATTCTTTACCAGTTAGTAAAATTAATGAGACATATCTAATTAAAAACTGGGACTTCCCTGGTGGCTTAGACAGTAAAGAATCTGACTGCAATGTGGAGGTCCTGGGTTTAGTCCCTGGGTTGGGAAGATTCCTTGGAAAAGGGAATGACTACCCACTCCGGTATTCTGACCTGGAGAATTCCGTGGACAGAGGAATCTGGCAGGCTACAGTCCACAGGGTCACCAAGAGTCAGATATGACTGAGCGACACACACACACATACAAAATCTGTATAAACCTTCCAATGTTAAGGCACCAAAGAAGTTTTACAATATGAAATCTGTGTGCATGTGTGTCTAGGTGTACCCATATTGTAAACTTGTACAATTCAAATAAAATAATAGTAAAAGGATCTACAGTTCACATGGGAGATTGCAAGTAAAGCATAAAGCAGGAAAGAAAATAGAAAAGATGTGAGCCTAGCACTAGAATAAGAATTTTGAAGAATAAGTGGAACATAAGTTATGCTGAGAAGTCATGCGGGTATATGTTGACTTGAAAGATTATTCTAATTGTTGGAAGGGGACTCTAAGATGGGAAGTGGGAAAAACAGTAGAGGAGTCATTGTACCCCTTCAGGTAGGAGACACGGTGGCCTCAGTCATTGAGGATGGAGGGACAGAGGCTTCTTTTAAATACGGAGGTGGATGATGATTCATTGAACAAATGTTTACTGAGTGTTTATTATATGTATGCACTAGGACTTCAGTGCTAAATATTACTGGTTCCTTTTTTGCCCTCATGAAACAACAACTGACAGGTGGTGAGTGCTTGCCAGGGGCCAGGTACTGTGCTGAAAGCATATTCTTAAATTATCTATTTGAAATCTCATACCAGCTTGTGAGGCAGACATTATAACTCAGACATTGAGATGAAGAAAAATAGACTCAAAGAGTCTGTTTTGTCCAAGATCACTGGCAACTATAAAGATGAGGTGCTTCTGGCTCCCAAAACTCCAAAAGTTTTCTTTTAACTACTGAGATATGCTTGACAAATGACTAAAAGATTTATCAAGCAGCTTTCAGTCCATGAAAAGGGCATTCATTTCCATTAGTTAAATAGACAGACAACAAATTTATTCAAAATGTGACCGAGGAAAAGAGGGCAGAAACCGAATGGGAGGTAGCTCAGAGACTAGCCATTGAAAGAAATCACTGCTACCGCAGGGCTGGAGGTCGTATAAGGAGAGGAGGGACCCCTGCCACAGTAGTCAGGGCTATCCCATTGGTAACTGGCCCCACAAAGGAGTTGTAGCCATTTTTAAAGACAAAGTAGGACTTATTTCTTGCCTGACTTTTTTCCTGACTTCTCCTGACTCGCCTCTATTCTTGACCCTAACCCCCANCCCTGCCACAGCAGTCAGGGCTATCCCATTGGTAACTGGCCCCACAAAGGAGTTGTAGCCATTTTTAAAGACAAAGTAGGACTTATTTCTTGCCTGACTTTTTTCCTGACTTCTCCTGACTCGCCTCTATTCTTGACCCTAACCCCCACCATCTCTCTATGACTTGCCAAAAGCAGAGGGAGCTGGTAAGAGAAACTGGAGAAAGGAGTGTAAAGGATTGCCCCTCTACCCATGCAATATGGAAACTTATCTGCATTTTCATTCAGGTTGGATTAATCCATGGATGTCTGAAAATGTCATTTTCCTGAAGTTGTGATCAGTAGGTTTGTGTTTTAGATAGATCACATTCCAGTTGTAGAATGGGTAAAGGAATTGAAGGATGCAAGATAAACCAGAGAAGCCAGCTGGAAGACTTTTGCATTAGCTCAGAAAAGAGAAAGGATTCAAGGACAGCAATATACCATTAATGCAGAAAGGGAACTGGGAGCAAAGTAGATTAGGCTGAGGCAAGAAGGTCATGGGTTTAGAAAAACACTAAATTTAAGGTGTTCCAAAGGAGGACTGTGGAATAGAGAGTCTGTAGCTTAAGTGCTGTCAGAAAATCACATTTATTTTTGAAAGCCCTTGGTTCATATAGATAGTAGTTGAAGGCATGGGTATGGTGAGACAATTTAGAGCAGAAAGAGAAATATAATGTCAAGATGCCCCCAGAATGAAAGAATCAATTCTAACTAGTGTAAGGAAAATCAAGTAATAAACCTCTCCATAACATTTTGTAAAATACAGCTTATATGGATCAATGGGCATAGAGCAATAGAGGTGAGGTAAGTGGTCTGTGAAGGGCCCTCTTTTGTCCATTTAGTGCCACTAATGTGCAGTGAGCTAAGTACAGGCAGGAAGCGGAAGTAGATAAAGTCTCAACCTTTTTAAATAGACTGTGATTATCGAGTGTGAAGTGTATGTGAAATAGTTATCCTGAAAAATAAATTCTCTTCTGAAATTTTATAGATTTTAATATGATTCAATGGATCATATCCATATCAGATCATATTGTATCAAATATGATACAGTTTCTATTAATTATAAATAGATGATGCTTGTATCTTGACCTATGGATAATGAACATGTTCAGGGAAATAAAGATGTTTTAATTCACATCATGATATGACCAGTTAGTGAAAATCAAAAATTTTATCTATCAAAGAGATTATATACATATAGAACATGTGTTAATGTATTGATCTGAATATACACCATTAAAGAAATCTGCCCAGAACAATAAATTTCAGTAATTTGAAATGTCTCACAGTAATCAGAAGCCAGATACATGATATATGCCTAAGGTTATAAGGAGGCATATTACTCAGTTCAAAACATTTTATGTATCTCATATAAGTAGCACCTGAAAATCTGTGAAAAAAAAATGTAGAAGGCTATATATTTATAATCACAATAGTAAAAACCAGAAATTTGTCTGATGACTTCACGAATCACAGACTACTTTAAAAATAACTGGAAAATCACCAACAAAGAAAACACCCTTCCCAGGAGAATTGTTTTAAAAGACACTAATATGCAAGTTATTTATACACAATCACCCAGACATATATTTTAAGAACTACTGAATATCTTAAAGCAATCACAAAATCAGCCTTTAGCTTAATCCTCATCAACATTTTAATGATTTCAAAATATAGCCACATTATAGGGTTTGAGGTTGCATATTGCTGTATTACTAGTTTCATAGCATTATGGTTTTCCATCTTGGTAGCAATAAATTCTAGTAAACAGAACCATTAACAGCATTTTTATAGGGTCAAATGGAGCGATGTTACTAGAAGTGTGGTGCTAAGTAAAATTTGAAGGTTGCTATGTTATATCCAACTGTTTATTAAGGCATTAAAATCAGGTCTTCCAGGGATGTCTGAATGATTTTCATGATCTTTTCTCCCCTTGTTTTAGATTTTATGTGGTAATTTGGAAAAAAATGATTATGTAAGATTTCACAAAGTTTGAAGTTCTCATTAAAGTATGAGCTTTACAAAAGAGTATTGCATTCTAAATAAAAGAAATTAAAACTAGGTATTAAGTAAAATAGCTCATGATCATATTCTGAAATATATATTAATAATTCAAATACATATAATGATTTTGAAAATGCACAAAATATGAAGCATCTATAATAAAATTAATCAAAATTGGGATTCTCTTGTTCTGCAGGTATATGTCTAAGTTTTGTCTTAATAAACAGAAGTAGCAATATAATGTTACCCTACAAGCCATTCTTTACTTTGGAAAATGACTCTTCACTCATATAAGCATCTTTTCAGTTTGTAAAAAATGTGTTGTAATAAGTTTTATTACACACATGTAATTTCACATGAGTATTAAAAAATGAAAAACTGGGGGAGGGTGGGAAGATGGCAGAGGAATAAGACAGGAGACCACTCTCTCCCACACAATTTCATCAAAAGAACAATCCAAC
>SJYV01054221.1:7782-23160 GCA_006410875.1 Neotragus pygmaeus
ACTGGACCACCCAGCTGGGAATGTTGGGGAGGGAGGTCTGGGGAATGGCCGCTCTTCTAGCTGCAGTAAGGGAGGGGTGGGGCCCTTTCGCCCCCAGGGCCTTAGGAATTGTCTCTTTCTTTGCTGCAGTCCACAGGCCTTTCCTTCCACCAGGAGTTTCCTGCCCTTCCAGGCACAGGGTGTGATTTCCTGCCTGGAAAGAGGGGCTGGCCCAGCTGGGGTGGGGGTGGAGCGGCTGAGGTCACTCACTGCCCCCTGTGGCTCCTCCAGGGCCCCTCCCACCACTGTAATACCCTCCATGGCTCCCACTGCCCTCTTGATTGTCCGAGGCCAGTCCAAGCCCACACTCAGCCTCCAGCCCCCAACCACCGGGCCCAGGTCACAGCCACTTTGCTCCACCTCAGGTCCCACTGACCGAAGTCGTTGAGCCCCTGGATTTTGAGGATGTGCTTCTGAGCCGGCCGCCGGATGTAGAGCCTGGGCCTCTCCGGGATCTGGTTGAGTTTCCAGCTGATGACCTAGAGCTACTGCTGCAGCCCCGAGAATGCCGCACCACGGAGCCTGGTATCCCCGAGGACGGGTGGGTCGAGCCCCACACCCTGCCTGTCTATATCCCCACGCTGCCTCTGTACCCCACATCAACAACCCCTCTCCCACCAAGCTCCCGAAAGCCCTGAGTTCAGCTTCTGGCTTGGCTGTGTGACCTTAGACAAGTCCCCTTCCCTCTCTGAGCCTTTACCTCTGTATCCCTGAAAAAGAGAGAAGGACAGGCCACTGGAAAGATTGAACACTGGGTCCTGCTTCTGTGTGGGGCTTCTCTGATGGCTCAGACAGTAGAGAAACTGCCTGCAATGTGACAGACCTGGGTTCGATCCCTGGGTTGGGAAGATCCCCTGGAAGAGCGCATGGCAACCCACTCCAATATTCTTGCCTGGAGAATCCTATGGACAGAGTAGCCTGTTGAGCTACAGTCCATGGATTTGCAGAGTTGGACATGACTGAAGTGACAGATGCTTTCACTTCTCTGCTTTTGTTTACCCTTATTGTATTTTGTGCAGAAAGATGGATGCCCAGGTGAGAGCTGCAGTGGAAATGTACACTGAGGACTGGATCATTGCCCATAGGAGGTGGGTCTGACTCAGGGGCCGCTCAGGGTAGGGAGGCTAGGTCTGAGCCCAGAGGAGCCCATCGTCTGCCGCTGTTGCCACACCTCCTGGTTTTCTTCCCACTGTCCCTGCAAGGGTAGCTGGACTTCTGCGACGGCATGTCCGGTGGATGGATGGCCCTGCAGGCATCACGTGGGCCTTGTGGGTGTGTCAGTCAGCACCTTGGGGAGCCCTGAGGAGCCCTTATCTCTGCTACCCTCTCATCCTCCTAGATATCAGCACCTGAGTGCAGCATACAACCCCATCACGACAGAGACTCAACGAGAGAGGCAGAAGGGGCTCACCCGCCAGGTCTTCGAGCAGGACACTTCTGGGGATGAGAGGTCCGGCCCCGAGGACTCGGTGAGGGAGCCCTGGCAGGGGTCACTTATCGGGGGGCTGTGTGTGCATGGCCTGCCTGAGGCTTCAACTCTTAATCCTCCGTGATGGGCAATGACCTGAACAGCCTCCAGCCCCACAGGAAATGCATCAGCCCTGTAACTGAAAAGTTAAGAATCATAATTATCAGCATTTATGAAGTGCTTTCTTTTTTTTTTTTAAGTTATCCAGTCATGTCCAACTCTCTGTGACCCCATGGACTATAGCCTGCCAGGCTCCTCTGTCCATGGAATTCTTCAGGCAAGATACTGGAGTGGGTAGCCATTCCCTTCTCCAGGGAATCTTCCCAACCCAGGGATCGAACCCAGGTCTCCCGCATTGCAGGCAGATTCTTAACATCTGAGCCACCAGGGAAGCCCTATTAAGTGCTTGGTGTATACTAAATGTTTTNTCCCTTCTCCAGGGAATCTTCCCAACCCAGGGATCGAACCCAGGTCTCCCGCATTGCAGGCAGATTCTTAACATCTGAGCCACCAGGGAAGCCCTATTAAGTGCTTGGTGTATACTAAATGTTTTATACTTGACCTCTTTCATCCGGTGAAGCAGGGCAACACCCATTTTGCAGATAGAGAAATTGAGGGGGCTGTTTCCTGGTGGTCTAGTGATTAGGATTCGACTACCCATAGCTATCACTGCTCTGGCCCAGTTTTAGAACCTGGTTGCAAGGAACTGAGATCCCGCAGGCTGCCCAGTGCAGCCAAAATTTAAAGAAAAAAGAAACCAAGGCATGCCTGGCTTAGTAGAGGGCTTTCATTGGCCTTTTGGGTTTTGAACCTGTATTTTGTCAACCAATGTTTACTGAGTGCCTACTTTTACCAAGAATCATATAAAGAATTACTGTTATTGTTTCCATTGTTAGCTGTTTATGAATGTAGTTGGGGAAACTGAGGCCCTTAGCTGTTGGGGTTAGAGACCCAGGGTCACAGAGCTGAGCTGGGATTTAAACTAGGGTAATCTGCTTCTGGGGACTTTACTGGGGGGCTCAGCAGTAAATAACCTGCTTGCCAGTTCAGGAGTGTGGGTTCAATCCCTGGGTCTCGAAGATGCCCTAGAGGAGGAAGTGGCAACCCACTCCAGTGTTCTTGCCTGGGAAATTCCATAAACAGAGGAGCCTGGCGGACTCTAGTCCATGGGGTCACAAAAGAGTTGGACACAACTGAGCAACTTAGCACCAACAAATCTGACCAGAGCTGAGTCTAGAAGGTCTGGCAGATCCTGGGCTAGTAACAGCCCCAGTGAGAAGAACTCTCCCTCCCCTGGCAACAGTGAGCAAAGTCCTCAAAGGCTCTCATTGGCCCAGCCCAGGCATATCCTGACTTTGTTGTGTTCTGATTGACCAGGCAGGAGTCATGTGATGCCCAGACTGGGAAGTAGCCTTCCCAACCATAGTAAAGGGTGACACCCATTTTGCAGATGAAGAAACTGAGGCATGACAAGCTTAGTAGAGGTCCTTCACTGGCCAACTGAGTCTTGAGCCTTTATTTTTTCAACTGATATTTTTTGAGTATCTACTTTTACCAGTAATAATCATATCTCCAGACAGAAGTTTCTAGAAAGAAGGTCAGCAAAGCCCTCAGGTGACCCTTGTCATGGTGACCTCAGCCCCTGGTCCTGAGCGTGCCCATTCTCTACTGGCAGGATGACCCCCGACACTCCTCAGGCTCCCTGGATGATACCCCACGAAGCAGTGTTGCCTCTGGCATCTTTGACCTGAGGAACTTGGCGGCGGATTCTTTGCTACCCTCACTCCTGGAGCGCGTGGCCCCAGAGGATGTGGACCGGCGTAATGAGGCATTGCGGCGGCAGCACCGGCCCCGCGCCCTGCTCGCGCTCTACCCCGCACCCGACGAGGTGGGTGCCCGCTCAGCTGCACAGCCCCTGAGATCAGTACACAGCCAGTTGATGTGTATCCCTATGTATGATCCCACTGAGATTTCCTGGGTGCCTAATGTATACCCTGCATTTTAATTCAGTAGCTCTTACTGGATTCTCCTACATTGTATACCCCTGTATTTATCCAGCCAGCATTTATTGGGAACTCACTATATGCTGCTGCATTTACTCAACCAATATTTATTGTATGCCTACTGTATAGTCTTTAAACAAACGGTTAATCAACCAGCATTCATTAAGCACCTATTATATATGCCTGTATTTATCCACCTAGTGTTTATTGGGCACTCACTGTGTTGTTCAGTCCCTAAGTTGTGTCCAGCTCTTTGCGACCCCATGAACGATAGCTTGCCAGGCTTCCCTGTCCTTCACTATCTTTTGGAATTTGCTCAAACTCATGTCTATTGAGTTAGTGATACTATCCAACCACCCCATCCTCTGTAGCCCCCTTCTCCTCCTGCCCTCAATCTTTCCCAGCATCAGTGTCTTTTCCAATGAGTCAGCTCTATTTAATGACTATTATTTATTATATATCCTTTTATTTTTATCTACCCAGCATTTATTGGGCTTTTACTGTATACTCATATTTATTCAGTCAATGTTCACTGTATGTCTACTGTATAGTTTTCTATTTAATCAAACAGCATTTGAGCAACTAATAGTTATTGAGCATCTGTATATATCCAACTAACTTTGATTAAGCACCTAGTATATACATCTGTGTTTTGATTCAGCCATTTACTGAGTGCTTGCTGTATAGCCCTATATTTATTCAACCAGTTCTTACTGGGTATCTAGTATGTATGTCTAGTCAGCATTAATTACATACTTTCTGTATACATCTGTGTTTGTTCAACCACATTATAATAGGTACCTACTACATACCTCTGTATTTATCCAACCAGGATGTGTGAGTGCCTACTATATAGAAGCCACTGGGGATACAGCCATAAACAAGATAGACCCAGTCCCTGCCCGCTGAGTTCAGTCTGGTGGAGAAGAGACCTCCCTACAGGAAATGACAACCCAGAGTAGTGCCATGATGAGCCGTGTGTCATTGTCCCTCAGGGCTTCCCAGGTGACATTAGTGATATAGAACCTACCTGCCAATGCAGGAGACATTAAGAGATGCTGGTTAGATCTCTGAGTCAGGAAGACCTCTCCCGCCTCACCCCACCGGAGGAGGGCATGGCAACCCACTCCAGTATTCTTGCCTGGAGAATCCTAGGGACAGAGGAGCCTGGAGGGCTATGGTCCATAGTGTTGCAACGAGTCGGACACAACTGAAGCGACTTAGCACACAAGCACGCACATTGTCCCACTCACAGCCCTCCGTGTCCCAGCCATGGGGCCCCCTGCATCAGGGCCTGGTGAGGACCTGGAGTGTCAGATACCTCCAGGTGAAGGAAGGCTTCCTGGAGGAAGTGCCAGCTAAACTGTGACTGGCTGATGAGCAGGTATTGGCCAGGCCAGGAGGAAGGGAGAAGGAGGGCATTCCTGGCTGGGGGAACAGCATGTGCAAAGGCGCAGAGGCCAGGGACTGAAAGCTTAATCAGGCTGAGGGTAGAGCTGGTCTCAGGCCACACGTTCCAACCCCTCCCTGGAGGATGTGTCCCAGCTGCCCCTTCGGCTCTTGGCAGGATGAGGCCGTGGAACGCTGCAACCGCCCAGAGCCACCGCGAGAGCACTTCGGACAGAGGATCCTGGTCAAGTGTCTGTCGCTTAAGTGAGTGTGCTGGCCCATCCCTCCCTTCAGGCACGCGAGGGGGGACCATGGGGGATTACGGTGAGGCACACAGTCGGCGCTCACTGTGCGAGCCATGCCGTTGCTGTGTGCAGCCCTGAGACCACGAGGACCCCCATCGGCTTTCAGGCTGGGAAATAAGACTTCTTTCATTATTCAGGGCCACTGACCCTAAGTTTGGGTTGTGTGCCAGCCTCAGTTCTCAGCCTTCCATGTTTATCTTTTCTTTCTCTATGTATGTGTGTGTGTGTTTTATTTAAATTTTTTAAGCATTTTAATTTTTTAAACCCTTTTGCCGTGCTGGGTCTTCGTTGCTGCGCCGGCTTTTCTCTGGTCACGGCGGCAGGGGCTGTCCTCTGGTTGCCGTGCGCGGGCCTCTCACGGCGGTGGCTTCTCATGTTGCAGAGCATGAGCTCCCGGTGCACAGGCTTCCGTGGTTGCAGCACTTGGGCTCAGTAGTCGTGGTGCACAGGCTTAGTTGCTCCGGGGCATGCGGGATCTCACCGGACTAGAGACCAAACCTGTGTCTCCTGCACTGGCAAGCGGATTCTTTACCCCTGAGCCACCAGGGAAGCCCTCCACGTGTATTATCTCTGACCTTCACCACAACATCACGTTGTGGGTCCGAGTGGGAAACTGAGGCATAGGGAGGTGAAGTCATTGTGCCCAGGATCACAGTGGCTTGTGAGGCCAGAGTCTGGCCCTCGCCCGGTCTGCAGCTGGCACCCAGGCCAGAGGGGGCGCTGCTGACCCTGGGCCTGGGTTCTCGCTGCCACAGCCCCCTCCACATCGGCCCTGGGGAGCAGCCAGAGTGCGTGGGAATGGAGCGGAACAGGATGTGGCCTTGGACCCAAGCCCGGCCCTGCCCCTCCCTACCCTGAGTTCCTGCCTGGATGGGGGCAGAAAAGGGAGGCCCCATCTGGCCTGAGGCTGTGGTGGGCCTCAGGCTCCCTGCCTCCAACACACAGGCTGGGAACCACCTCTGTAGGCTCCTTCGGTCATTCAACCAGCAGTGAGCGTCTAATGCAAGTTGTATAACTGGGATGACCACAGGGGCTCTCTAGGTGGGAGACACAACACACGCAAAGTTCTGGAGAAGGGAAAACTGAGGCCAGGAGGTGGGTGGGTTTGGTCCACGCAGGGCAGCGGTGAGCCTCAAATTTTAAGGTTTTTTTTCTTTTCTTTTTGGCTGTGCTGGGTTTTGTTGCTGTGCCCTGGCTTTTTCTAGTAGCATTGAGAGGGGTCTACTCTCCAGCTATGGTGCTCAGGCTTCTCATTTCGGTGGCTTCTCGTGGAGCATGCACTCTAGAGTGCGGGCTGAGGAGTCCTGGTGCACCGGCTTCGTTGCCCCGTGGCATGTGGCATCTTCCCGGACCAGGGATTGAACCCGTGTTCCCTGCATTGGCAGGCGGATTCTTACCCACTGGACCACCAGGACAGTCCTCAGTTTCCCCTTTAGCAAAATGGGACAGGCCTTTCCTACAGGTCTTTAGATGGCGCTTCTTTGTGACCCAGTGGGAATCAGATGCCCTCCCCTCCCAATGCACCAAGGCTGCGCTGGACCTCAAGAGGGAGAGGGCATATGGAGATGGGAGGGTCAAGGTCAGCCGCTGCCACAGAGCCCCAACTCGTTGCAGGTTCGAGATTGAAATCGAGCCCATCTTTGGCATCTTGGCCCTATACGATGTGCGAGAGAAAAAGAAGGTAGGAGCCCCTTTCTTCCCCTTCCTCCCACCCGCTCCTCTTCCTTGCTGCAGGGTGATGGTTTTCCTGGGGGTGGTGGCTCAGCTGTTTCTTGTGCCCCTAGATCTCAGAGAACTTCTACTTTGACCTGAACTCGGACTCCATGAAGGGGCTACTACGGGCCCATGTCACCCATCCTGCCATCTCAACCCTGGCCCGCTCTGCTATCTTCTCTGTGACCTACCCCTCGCCTGACATCTTCTTGGTCATCAAGGTATATCGACTGGGGCTGCCAAGGGGGTAATCATGGTGAAGGCCACAGGTGAGGTCCCTGCTCTCATAGAAGAAGGCATGTCACCAAGAATGGTGATCAGGGCTGTCATGGGGGAAGCCCAGAGGAAGCCTGAGCCCACAGGGAGCTTCTGAATGAACCCCGGTGGGGAGAAATCACCAAGGGCTTCTTGGAGAGGTGACAGCTGATCTGACACCCATGAGTAGGCAGTCTGGGGAGAAATGGCATCCTGACACATGCAGGAAGACATTAAAAAAAAATTTTTTTTTTGGTTGGGTNAGCCCACAGGGAGCTTCTGAATGAACCCCGGTGGGGAGAAATCACCAAGGGCTTCTTGGAGAGGTGACAGCTGATCTGACACCCATGAGTAGGCAGTCTGGGGAGAAATGGCATCCTGACACATGCAGGAAGACATTAAAAAAAAATTTTTTTTTTGGTTGGGTTTTTCAGCTTATTAGGGGTGGGAAAACTTATTTGGCGCATGGTTTGGGATTTTGTTTCCAGGAGTGAGAGCTCAAATTTCCTTTCCCAAAATGTTCAATTAGTTTTTGATCAATTAATTAATGACATTAATGGGACACCTTCGGGCAGGCACTGCTTCCAGTCAGTCAGGCTTCATAAGGATTCTGGCCTTTGCTCCTCACAGCCCAGGAAGGTGGGGGTTGCCATGGGGCCCATTTTACAGATGGGGAAGTTGAGGCACAGAATCCAGAAGGAATGTGCTCAAGGTCCCACAGCCCCCGAGTGGTCAGGATTAGAGTCCAGGCCTAGAGCCGTGCTTGGGGTAGACTTTGCTTATACTAAGAAATAAAGATATAAATATGGGAGGAAAAACGGAGTCGGGTTTGGGGGCAGGGGCAGCTAGTTATGCAGGCTGACAGCTAGCACTCAGTCCAAGGGATAGTGGGAGCCATGGGAAGTGTTGGAGTGAGAGCCCTAGCTGGGTGGAATGTTTGGATGATGGTGAAAGTCAGAGAGATTGGGAGTGAGGTGGGGAGGTTGGGGTCCTGGCAGCACCTCACTGGGCTTGCCCGCCCCTCAGCTGGAGAAGGTGCTGCAGCAAGGAGACATTAGCGAGTGCTGCGAGCCCTACATGGTGATGAAGGAGGTGGACACAGTCAAGGTGAGTGTGGGAGGCTGGGCCGAGTGCTGAAGGGGTACCCCCGCAGAGCAGATCATGGAGCAGGCCTGGGACACTGAGCTTGTGGGGGGGTTGTGTCGGGGGTCTCCTCCCAGAACAAAGAGAAGCTGGAGAAGCTGCGCCTGGCGGCTGAGCAGTTCTGCACCCGTCTGGGCCGCTATCGCATGCCCTTCGCCTGGACGGCCGTGCATCTGGCCAACATCGTGAGCAGCGCCGGCCAGCCAGACCGCGACTCTGACTCAGAGGGCGGTGAGGAGGCGGGGCCAACGGGCCAGGGGCGGAGCTACCAGGGTCGGGGAGGGGCGCCCTCTGCTGGCCGGACTAGGTACCAGGCCTGAGTCTGCAGTGTCTTGGCTGCCCGCAGCCTTCGTTTCTGTCGCTCTCCATCACTGTCTCTCCTAGAGCGCCGACCCGCCTGGACCGACCGCCGCCGTCGGGGACCCCAGGACCGGACGAGTAGTGGGGACGACGCTTGCAGCTTCTCTGGCTTCCGCCCAGCCACACTAACCGTCACCAACTTCTTTAAGCAGGTGTCATGGCTGGGAATGGGGGGCAAGGGGCTGAGAGAGGGGGACCCCACACACATCCCCATTTCCCTCTTGTGGCCGCACGATCCCCGGGGATCCCCAAGCCCCTCAGCCCTGGTTCACTGGGGCGGGTTCGTGCAGGAGGCTGAGCGGCTCAGTGACGAGGACCTCTTCAAGTTCCTGGCTGACATGCGGCGCCCGACATCCCTGTTGCGACGCCTGCGCCCCGTGACCGGTGCGTGGTGTGCCCGTACCTGAGGCGTGTCACTCATGTAGTCACTCAAACCCGCATCTGCTGTGCCAGATCTTGGTGACCATGATAGACAAAGCCCTGACTTCAGGGGTGGACCTTACAGTGGGGCCAGAGATGAGAAACGGAATAGATAAGACAGGCAGTGGGTCACACGGGGAGTGTGGGCAGAGCNAACCCGCATCTGCTGTGCCAGATCTTGGTGACCATGATAGACAAAGCCCTGACTTCAGGGGTGGACCTTCCAGTGGGGCCAGAGATGAGAAACGGAATAGATAAGCCAGGTAGTGGGTCACACGGGGAGTGTGGGCAGAGCTGCTCAAAGATGGGAAGCAGCAACGGGCGTTGAGGGTGACTTCCTGCCACAGCACCTGGAAGGTGGAGCCACCAGAGGGCATTGTGGGAGAGTCAGAGCCCTGACCTGAGCTCGGGGTGTGTGGGCGGGGGAGGGGACCCCAGCTGGAGACTCCCAGGAAGGTGCAAACTGGCTCCCCCTCCCCAGCCCAGCTCAAGATCGACATTTCCCCGGCCCCCGAGAACCCGCACTTCTGCCTCTCCCCGGAGCTGCTTCATGTCAAGCCCTACCCAGACCCCAGGGGCCGGCCCACCAAGGAGATCCTGGAGTTCCCCGCCCGTGAGGTCTATGCCCCCCACACCAGCTACAGGTACAATCTCTGGGGCAGCCGGGCCCCTGAATGTGGGGGGCATCATGCGGAGTGAGGTCTGCTTCCCCTGCAAGACACACAGACGCTGGCCTGAGATGCCACTGCTCTGCTTTAATAGGGAATGTATAGGCTTGAAGGGGCATATCCTTCCTCCACCCCTCCTCGACCATCCATGTCCTCTGCCTGCGTCCCCGCCTGCTTCCCTCTCTGCTCCGTGACTGGAAGCGGGGCCCAGCGCCCTGGCTGACCTCAGCGATGGGCAGCTCCTCCCTGTGCAGGGGCCGCATGGGGCAGGGCTGTGTCCCTCGGTGCATGACTGGTCCTCAGTTCTGCCCAGGCTCAGGCTCAGGCTGGGAGTGCAGCCATGTGGAGTCTGGGAAGGAGGTGAGGCTTAGCCAAGGCACAGGGATACCCCTATTCCGCTGCCCTCACACACCTAGACCCCCGCCAGGCTCACCTCTCCTGAATCTGTCTCAGCCGCTGCTGCTGTGCCATCATCTCCTGCTTCTGTCGCTGCACATGACCCGTGAGGACCCACACGATGTGGCTCTGCTCATCAGCATGGGCCTGTGGGTCGGGACAGAACCCTCAGCTGGGGGCCCCCTCACCTCCCGTCCCTGGATTCTGCCCATACTCTCCTGCTTTCCACTGTATCTGTGTGATCCGCAAGCCACTGCCACTCCTTGGCCTCAACTTTCCCGGCTGTAAAATGGGGATGAAATAGGAGTCCCTCTATGGGATTGTTCTGAGCACGACAGAGATTGTGGTAATTTAGTCACTGAGTTGTGTTTGACTCTTGCAACCCCATGGACCGTAGTCCACCAGGCTCCTCTGTCCATGGGATTTTCAGGCAAGAATACTAGAGTGGGTTGCCATTCCCTTCTCCAGGGGATCTTCCTGACCCAGAGATTGAACCTGTGTCTCCTGCATTACGAGTGGATTCTTTACCTCTGAGCCACCAAGGAAGCCCATGATAGAGATTATTAGAGGGTATAAAACAGTGCTGGGTACATCATGGGTGCTCCAGAAACGCTCTAGTATGCATTTATTGAATAACTACTATGTGCCGCATCCCAGGTTGAGGATTTTATCTGCACTGAATCCCTGGCTCCATTTTGAGACATGGTTGTTGTTCTTATTTACAAATAAGGCAACTGAGGCATGGGAAGGTACTTGGCTTTTGCCCAGGGTCACATAGCATAGAGGCCAGGGTACCAGAAGCTTTGACTGGGTCTGGGGGGTCTCTGGGACAGAAGGTTCAGAAATGAGGTCTGATTGTGAATCGAGGTCTTGATTCCCCCAGGGCCAGGAACCCCTTACCTTTAAGGCCTCGAATTCTTGGCGGGCATGACACAGCCACACGCCTTTGAGTTGAACTTCTAGCCGCTTCATTTTATCCCGCAGCACCTGCTGTCCCCGGGCCACCTCCCCCAGCGCCTGGGCTGTGGCCTCTGCCTGCAGCTTGAGACCATCCTCTTCTATCTACCAATAGACCACGGATGTTAGTAGGATGACCTACTGAGATCAGCCTGATTTTAACATTGGAAATCCTGTATTCCAGGAACCCCCTCACTCCTGGGAAAACCCCAAAGGTCAGCCCAGGCGTTACTCCACCATAGACTCCTACCCACCCCACAACACCCCAACTGCAGTGCCCACCTGCATCTCCAATAGACTCGCACGTAGCTCTTGGGCTGCATCCTGGCCCTGACTGACCTCCTTCCCCAGGAGCCCCAGCACCCGGCCATAGAGGCTCAGGCTGTTCCCGGCCTTTGTCAGCTGTGCCTCCGTGGCCTTGTACACGCCGTTGAGAGCCTGGCTCAGCTGCAGGGCCCCGTGGAAGAGTAGGGTCAGCTCCTCCTGCTGCGCTGGCTCGGAGCCACTCGTGGAACCCCCCAGTGCCGGCTGGGCCGCCATTGCCAGGGCGCACAGCAGGCACAGCACGAGCATGGGCATGGCTGGAGGGCTGGGAGGCTGTGGCCACAGCCCCAGTGGGGCTGCCTTTTATGCCTTAACACCCGCCCCCCCTTGACTTCAGGTCAATCGTTAACCAGCCAGCTGGGTGCCCGTGTTGTGCAAGCGCCTGGAGGTGGCACCAGAGTTGCATCAGGCGGGTGTCCAGCCAGCCACGCTGCAATCACGCTGGCTGGGGCTTGGGGCCAGGTGTGGGCTGGGGCATTGGTGAGAGGATAGGCCCAGGCCTGGCTGGAGAGCCCTGCGGCTCCTAGCCTCCGTTTCCCATCTGTGGGTGGGCACAATAGTAACGACAATAACGGCGAGGCTTTTATGATCGCCAGTGGTTCACCCGGAGCTGCCCCGCTGCTGTTACACAGCAGCTGGTCTCGCAACCTTCTCACAAGCCTGCAATGCCCGAGTCTTTGTTGACCTGGTTAAGAGCTAGGGGAGCAGGTGGTGGAGATCCTTTCAAGGCCACACAGCCTGACTCCAGGACCTCCACGTGCCCTGGATCAATGCTCACTGCTGTTTTTCTCCCTGGATGACTGTGGGCAAGTGCTTCTGTTTCCCTGCCTGTGACTGTGAAATGGGGGATGGTGTGAGGTTCCCCCCCAAATAGGCTGCTGGTAAGAAATAAATGAGTCGTTTCACGTCAGGTGCTTAGAACAATACCCAACACACAGTTGGCCCCACATTACTGTTTGGTGCAATTATTGACATTATTGTTGCTTAATATCATTGATATGACAAAGACTCAGCTGGGAGGCTTGGTACCCTTATTATATAGTTAGGGAAGCAGAGACCCAGGGGGCTGCTGGGACTTGTACCTCTGGAAGAGGGAGGCAGAACCCTGACCTCAGCCCAGCTCTTGCCTCCAACTCTCGCCTCCAATTCCCCAGCTGAGAGAGAAGCCATATAACTCTAGGGGCCTCTTCTGGGGAAAGGGCAGTCAGGCTCCTGAGCTGGATGACGCGCAGATCAGCCTGGCCCTGAGCACCTGTGTCTCTGCCTCACCGTGCACCCTCAGTGGCCCTGAGGTCCCTCCGTATTCCCACCCTCTGTCACTCTGTTCCCCCATCTGTGCTCTGAATGGTACCCGTCTATTGCCCACTCTCTGCACTCACATCTCCCGCCTGCTGCCCATCACTGTCCCTGACCCAGCTCTCTGTCCCGGTGGGGTGGCCACTGTCCCTCAGGCTCTCTGTCCCTCTGACGTGGACCTGCCCCTGCCCCTGCAGGAGCCTGCTGTATGTGTACCCACATAGCCTCAACTTCAGCAGCCGCCAGGGCTCCGTGCGCAACCTCACCGTGCGAGTGCAGTACATGGCAGGCGAGGACCCCAGCCAGGCCCTGCCGGTCAGTGGCTGGGTGCAGGGGAGGTGGACGGAGGTGGGGGCTGGTCCCCAGCCAGTCCCTCATGCCTTTGCTCCCCCAGGTCATCTTTGGCAAGTCCAGCTGCAGTGAATTTACCCGTGAAGCCTTCACACCGGTGGTCTACCATAACAAGTATGTGGGCTGGGGTGAGGGGCTGGTGGGGATACAGATGGGCAGGAAGAGGGGTGGGGGTATGGGCAGGCTCCTGGAGTGCAAATGGGGGCACCTGAGGCAGACAGCAGGAAGTGGGGCCTGGCAGAGGGGGTGGGACAGGCAAGGGGGAGCCCAGCCCCCAGCAGAACCCCCAGCCTGGCCCTCCAGGTCTCCCGAGTTCTACGAGGAGTTCAAGCTGCGTCTCCCCGCCTGCGTGACTGAGAACCACCATCTGCTCTTCACCTTCTACCACGTCAGCTGCCAGCCCCGGCCTGGCACGGCCCTGGAGACTCCTGTGGGCTTCACTGTGAGCCCCCCGCCGCCTCTCCCCATCCGTGCCCCGCCCTCCCGGCCCTTGTCCGGCCCCACATCCGACCCCCTGTCTCTCCCCAGTGGATCCCACTGCTGCAGCACGGCCGCCTGAGGACAGGCCCCTTCTGCCTCCCCGTGTCGGTAGACCAGCCCCCGCCCAGCTACTCCGTGCTCACACCGGATGTACGTGCCCTGGACCCCCTGCCAACCAGCACCGGGTCCCAGGAACCCCAGTCATGCCCTGCTTTCCTTCCGGTAGCACCCCGGGCGCCTTGTCCTCTGTCGAGGCCTCATCGTACCCACCCTTGTTATTAATCCTGTGTGTCTTCCTGCCCCGTGTGTATCCCTCCCTGCTGTGGGGTGTCCCTCCCTTGTTAATGCCCCCCACCTCTGCACTCACTGTTCGCCACCAAGACCCCACTGCCTCACCGCTTCAGGCCTCCGTTTGCAGCCCAGCCTGCCTGACACTCTCCCCAGAGCACTTCCTCCCCATGGGAATGCTGTGTCAGCCCCGCACAAACCCTTTCATCTGCACCAGGTCCTCTCATTACTCTGTCTTCTGTTCATTCCCTCCAATAGCATTCAGCCTCAGTCTCCCTTCTCCTATGAGCATCCTGGGCATCCCTGAGCCTGCCCAGTGGACCCTCATCAGTGCTGCCCACAATCTGCCCCCGTCTCTGGGCCGGGCTGCGGGGCCAGGCGGCAAGGTGCCCAGCAGTTCCCCCAGGCAGGGCCACAGTCAGGCCACAGTGTCGCAATGGCTGAGCTGGTGGCCTGAGTGGGGGCGGGCCCATGCCCACCTGGCGTGTCCCGCCCGCAGGTGGCGCTGCCGGGCATGCGCTGGGTGGATGGTCACAAGGGCGTGTTCAGCGTGGAGCTCACAGCTGTGTCCTCTGTGCATCCCCAGGTAGGGGGCGGGGCCGCAACCCGGGAGTCTGGCCCTGGGGTTGGGCAACACTTTCCTCTGTCCTGGGAGGCCTGGCCTTGGGCCATGGACGTGACTTTGGTCAGCAAGGCTGGCTCCCAGGGAAGCTGCTGACTCAGGCAGGGGTGGCCATGCCAGTGGCCGTCGCAGCTGGAGCTTTGGCCTTTTTTGCATGGTCTCTCCTTGCCCCTGCCCCCAGTTTGCCCCTTGCTGTCTGTGATCGCGCCTGTCCTTTTTTTTTTTTTTTAATTTATCTATCTATTTACTTTTGGCTGTGCTGGGTCTTGGTTGCTGCGCACACTTTCTCTAGTTGCAGTGAGTGGGGGCTCCTCTCTAGTTTCGGTGCATGGGCTCCTCATTGTGGAGGCTTCTCTTGTGGAGCTGCAGGCTCTCGGGCACACAGGTTTTAGTTGCAGTGTGCGAGCTTCAGTAGTTGGGGCATGTGGGCTCTAGAGCCTGGGCTCAGTAATTGTGGTACGCAGGCGTAGTTGCTCCGTGGGCATGTGGGATCTTCTCGGGCCAGGGTTCGAATCCACATCCCGTGCATTGACAAGTGGATTCCTAACTATTGGACCACCAGGGAAGTTCCCTCATTTCTTTTTCATTCACTGGTCTCCAGCCTCGGTGTCTTGACCCACTCAGTCTCCCGCTCAAACCCCGGGTCCTTCCCTGCTCGCCCCGGGTCCTTCCTTGTTCCTACCCCACTCACCTGGTCCCCCACCAGGACCCCCACCTGGACAAGTTCTTCACCCTGGTGCACGTCCTGGAGGAGGGGGCCTTTCCGTTCCGGCTGAAGGACGCGGTGCTGAGCGAGGGCACTGTGGAGCAGGAGCTGCGGGCCAGCCTGGCGGCCCTGCGCCTCGCCAGCCCCGAGCCCCTCGTCGCCTTCTCCCACCACGTACTGGACAAGCTCGTTCGT
>SJYV01054224.1:0-14077 GCA_006410875.1 Neotragus pygmaeus
GGGGAACAAGCAGGTCACAGCGGGTCAGGGGTGCCACTTTCTGCCGGCGGAGGTGACTCTAAGCGGTGCTGTTCGGGTTCTCCTGCTAATGTGCTGGGTGTTTATAGTTTTTTTTAAAAAGGACCTCATCAAAGAAGATGCAATAATGATGCTTCCAACTTAACAGCGATGCTTTAGCAGGGATGAATTATTCACATCGGAGATGAAACGGGGACTCTGCAAACTGGGCCAGCTGAAGCAGTCCTTTTCCTCGGGACTATTTTTATCTTCTTTTACAGTCTTTCATCTTGGGAGACTTGCGGTTCAGAAAGTGCGGGGAGCCCAAGCTGGCAGGATGTCAAGCCTGAAGTACTAGGCGTCTTGGAACTTATCCCTGGAGTACAAAACCGAGGAAGCTTCAGAAAGTGTGGGCAACGGGGCAGAAGTACCGCTAACGAGGGTGACGGAGGAACTCTGAGGCCTCCCAGGTTTTTCATCTTGGAGGACTCCAGGGGGACCTCAATACTGCGGAGCCATCTTGCCTGTTCTTTCCCGTGGTGTTGGATCATTCCTGGCATCCGATGCATCTGGAATGATGCATGGAGCAGCCTTGCCCAAAGAGAGGAAGAATTTTGTGACTGCAAGTCTGCTCAGAGTCAAGTGCGGCCCCGCAGGATCCCAGACCCTTCAGAATGAGCCAGTCCGATGTTGCCGAGCTCCATCCACTCCCATTTGCTTTAAGAAACACTCTAACTTATACAGCTCAACTCCAGAAAAATAAACGACCCAATCAAAAAATGGGCCAAAGAACTCAATAGACATTTCTCCAAAGAAGACATACGGATGGCTAACAAACACATGAAAAGATGCTCAACATCACTCATCATCAGAGAAANGACCCCTGTGGGCCATTACAGTAGGCACGGACCTCGTGGGACTCTGGAGCACTCGACATGTGGCTGGTCCAAACTGAGATGCCCTGTGAGTGCAAACAACTCCCTGGATTTGAAAGACTCAGTGCATTTGAAGAATGAAAACTGTCTAATCATTTTTTATATTGATTATGTGTTGAGATGATAATATCTTGGATACACTGGGTTAAATAAAATATACTGTTAAGATTAATTTCACCCGGTTCTCCTTTTTTAAAGTGGCCACACTAGAAAATTTTAAATTACCCATGTGGCTCACATTCGTGGCTTGATTTATATCTCGGTTAGAGTGCTGCTGTAGAGGGGACCCTGGGAAGATATTAACCAGCCACTGACTTACTGGTGGAGTTACAAATTTTTTTTAGCACTTTTTTTCTTCTTTTATACTTTTTTTTTTAAATTTCTAATTTTTGCAGAACCTTCAAAACCAGCCAGAATGCTTTATATCTGAAAAGCCACAGCCACTCTTGGTATTTTTTTTTAAAATTGAAGTGTAAACTTCTTGCTCAGTCATGTGTCTGACTCTTCGCAACCCTTTGGACTGTAGCCCACCAGGCTCCTCTGTCCATGGGATTTTTCAGGCAAGAATTGAAGCATAGTTGACTTACAGTTTTGTATTAGCTATGTAGGTGGCTCATGGGTAAAGACTCCACCTGCCAATGCGGGAGACATGGATTCCATCCCTGCATCAGGGAAGATCCCCTGGAGGAGGAAATGGCAACCCACTCCAGTATTCTTACCTGAGAAATCCCACCAACAGAGGAGCCTGATGGGCTACCGTCCTTGGGGTCACAAGAGTCAGACACAACTTAGCAACTAAGCAACAATAACAACACAGCAAAGTGATTCAGTCACACATACACGCATATTTTTCTGATTCTTTCCCATTATAGGTTACTACAAGATATTGAGTATGGGTCCCTGTGCTGTCCAATAAATGCTTGCTTATCTATCTCATCTATACTGGTATCTGCTAGTCTCATACCCCTAAATTTATCCCTCCTCCTGCTCTTTCCCCTTTGGTAACCATAAATTTGTGTTTTGTGTCTGTGAGTCTGCTTCTGTTTCGTAAATAAGTTCATTTCTGTATCCTTTTTTAAGGTCCCACATGTAAGTGATATCACGTGGTGTTTGTCTTTCTCTGACTCACTTCGCTCAACATGAGTCTCTAGGTCCAGCCTCGTTGCTACAAATGGCAATATTCCGTTCTCTTTTACGGCTGAGTGATATTCCATTGTCAATATACACACCACACCTTCTTTCCGTATTCTTGTCCATTATCGTTTTTCTCTGATTTTTGGCTGCCCTGGGCCTTCACTGCTGCCTGCGGGCTTTCTCTGGTTGCGGCAGGCAGGAGCTCCTCCCTGTTGCGGTGCTCAAGCCTCTCTCTGTGGTGGCTTCTCTTGTGGCAGCCTGGGGGCTCAGTAGTTGCGGGTGCACAGGCTTGGTTGCCCTGTGGCCTGTGGAATCTTCCTGGGGCAGGGATTGCACCCGTGTCCCCTGCAAGGTGAGGCAGGTTCTTAGCCCCTGGGCCACCAGGGGAGTCCCCCATTATGGTTTATTACAACATACTGAACAAAGTTTCCCGTGCTGTTCAGTAAGGACTTGTGGTTTATTTCATATAAAGTAGTTTGTACCTGTTAATCTCAGATAACTAACTTATTCCTCTTCCATCTTTCCTTTGGTAACCAAAAGTTTGTTTTCTCTCTCTGTGAGTCCCTTTCTGTGTTGTAAATAAGTTCATTTGTATCATTTTTTTTTTTAAAGATTCTACATATAAGTGATAAGTAAGGAAGTGAAGTTGCTCAGTCATGTCCACCTCTTTGCGACCCCATGGACTATAGCCCACCAGGCTCCTCTGTCCGTGGGCTTTTCCACGCAATAGTCCTGGAGTGGATTGCCATTGCCTTCTCCAGAACATATAAGTGATATCACACGGCAATTGTCTTTCTCTGTCTGATTTACTTCACTTAATATGATGATCTCTGGGATTATCTGTGTTGCTGCAAATGGTGATATTCCATTCTTTTTATGGCCAAGTAATATTCGATCATGTGTGTGTCTCTATAAACGTATACGAAAGCAGCAGTGAAAGTGTTAGTGGCTGAGTTGTGTCTGACTCTGTGTGACCCCATGGGCTGTAGCCCACCAGGCTCCTCTGTCCACAGAATTCTCCAGGCAAGAATACTGGAGTAGGTAGCTATTCCCTTCTCCAGGGGATCTTTGCAATGGAAAGACTGAACTCAGGTTGTACTGTAGTCAGGTCTTCCACTGAGCTACCAGAGAAGCTCCATATATGTGTGGTATATAGAGGTATATACACATGAAGTGAAGTGAAGTGAAGTCGCTCAGTCGTGTCCGACTCTTTGTGACCCCGTGGACTGCAGCCCGCCAGGCTCCTCCGTCCATGGGATTCACCAGGCAAGAATACTGGAGTGGGGTGCCATTGCCTTCTCCAGTATATATAGGTATATACACATATGTATACCTATATATTGGAGAAGGCAATGGCACCCCACTCCAGTACTCTTGCTTGAAAATCCCATAGACAGAGGAGCCTGGCGGGCTGCAGTCCATGGGGTCGCTAAGAGTCGGGCACGACTGAGCGACTTCACTTTCATGCATTGGAGAAGGCAATGGCACCCCACTCCAGTATTCTTGCCTGGAGAATCCCACGCACAGAGGAGCCTGGAAGGCTGCAGTCAATGGGGTCACTGAGGATCGGACACGACTGAGTGACTTCACTTTCACTTTTCACTTTCATTCATTGGAGAAGGAAATGGCAACCCACTCCAGTGTTCTTGCCTGGAGAATCCCAGGGACGGGGGNGCAACCCACTCCAGTGTTCTTGCCTGGAGAATCCCAGGGATGGGGGAGCCTGGTGGGCTGCCGTCTATGGGGTCGCACAGAGTCGGACACGACTGAAGTGACTTAGCAGCAGCAGCAGCAGCATACATATATATACGTATATACCACACTGTGTCTGTTCATCTGTCGGACATTTACGTTGTCTTGGCTACTGTAAATAGTGCTGCTATGAACCCTGGGGTGCGTGTATCTTTTTGATGTATCCAGATGCATGTCCAGGAGTGGGATTGTAGTCATGCAGCCACTCCATTTTTAGTTTTGTGAGGTCTTTCATACCATCTCCCATAGTGGCTTCACCGGCTGACATTCCTACCAACACCGTGGAAGGGTCCTGCTCTTCACACCCTCTCCGGCATTTATGATTTGTAGATATTCTGATGACGGCCACTCTGACTGGCATGAGGCGCTACCTCCTTATAGTTTTGATTTTCATTTCTCTAATAATTCAGCTACTTTGTTTAATGAATTCCAGGGCTCTTTGGGAATTGGAACTAAACTGCCCTGGACAGCGTCGCCAGCTGTGCAGTGAGAATGGGGACGGGGGATAGAAAAGAATTGGGGAGGGGGGCGGAGAGTGCTTTGAGACTGTCAAAAATTAAAAACAGAGCTCAGGGTTTGCGAGTTCAGGGCCCTGGCAGGCAGGAACTCAAATGAGGGGGTCACAGGTAGCTTTGTCAGCATGACACAGGAACTGGTTCCATTCACACCTTTGCCCTGATGGGGGAGACTTTGGGGGGTACACTGCAGGAAGCTGTTCTGTTCCTGCTGGGGGCTGGCCGGACCTGTCTGTCCCTTCCTGCAAAGAGTGGAGGCCACCTTGGCATGGGACCAAAGTCAGGAGGCCTAGGAGAGAAAAAGGGTCGGGGCTCCACTTCCCAATCAACTAGATGTTAAAAAGCTACTCCTCGCTTATCACTTAAATTTCTGTGCGGGTCGCTCTGTATATCTTACACGCGTTAATTCATCTATTTCTCAATCTCACTTTTATGAGATAATAATGTTATTATCTCCGTTTCACAGATAAGGAAACAGGTGCAGCCGTGAAGTCACAGCTAGGAAGACAGGTTCTCTGTGAGGGGAACTTCCTCATCCCAGCCACCAGGGGCGCTCTTCACAGCCGCTGAAGCCTCGGACCAACGCCGTCCAACAGAAACAACGGAGTCACAATCTTTAAAAGCAAAAAACGAGAGTGACATTAATTTTACTAATATATTTTCTTTAACTCGGCATATCCAAAATATTAACATCCTGACATGTAGTCAACATAAAACTTAATAATGAGAGATTTCACACTTTTTTTTTTCTTTTCTATGCTACATCTTTGGGCTTCCCTGGGGGCTCAGCTGGTAAATAATCCCCCTGCAGGGCAGGAGCCCTGGCTGCGATCCCTGGGTCGGGAATGTCCCCGGGGAAGGGAATGGCTGCCCACGCCAGTATCCCTGCCTGGAGAAGCTCATGCACAGAGGAACCTGGAGAGCTAGAGTCCACGGAGTCACAGAGTCAGACACAACTGAGTGACTAACACTTTTCATCTTTGAAATCTGTTGTCTTCTTCATACTTAGAACACATCTTCTTAAGGTACTGTGCACAATCTAAGTACTTGGTAGCTCAGCGTGGCTAGTGGTTACCTTTTTGGACCCTTTGGCCCCATAACCTGGGAACTTAAAAAAACTAGCCTGGGTTGGAAAAGGGGTCCATACCATCGGCCAGCCCTGACTGTCGATGCTGGAGACCTGGAGGCCGGCGTTCAGGGGGATACTGAGACAGTGCCGGGATTCAGCGAGGAAGAATGCTGTGATTGATTAGCAATGCCTGCCGTTAGTACGGAACGGAACTCCAGAGGGGCCTGTGCCTCTTGTCTACTGACAGAGAGTGAGCCCAGCCTACCTCTGCAGTCCCATGTGCGGGCAGGCCCGCATGGACACACAGAGGGTCATCTGGGAAGGGCCCCATTCCCCGCTTGCCTGTGGTCTTGGCTGTCTGCCTCGGGTCAGGCTCCAGGCACACAACCTGGGTTCCGGGCCCAGATCCCTGCACGTCTACTTTATGGCTGTGTGACTCCAGAGAAACTACTTTATTTCTTGGAGCCTCAACGTCCACATCTGGAAAATGGGCCTAGCAACCTCTCTGCTTAGCAGGACTGTGGTGAGCCTGTGAAGGGCTGGTGCCCAAAAGGTGTGGAGCAGAAAGTAGCTTCTCCCTTCCTTTCATTCCGTGTCCCCTGCCCTCCGTTCTGTTCCCATCCGAAACCCTCTTGGGAGGCACACAGCTCCTTCCTGCGCCTGCCCAGAGATTTTCCTGTCTCACCCAAGATCGAGTGAGGCCTCCTGCATGCTCACTCCTAGGACGGCCCCTCCTTCAAGGCCAAGGATGGCCTCAGCTCTCAGCAGCCCGGCACAGGAGCCCCAGTGCCTTGGATTCCAGGGGCAGACTCGCCATTGCCGGCTCCAAGTGGGGGCCTCCACACCCATCAGAAGGTTGATGGTGCTGAGACACTGCCAGTCCCCATGCTTTTAATTACTCCCTCCAGCCACTGTAGACAAAGACGTCCCATCCCCAGCCACTCTGTAGGATGCCGCTCTCTTCCAGTGAAGTGCTTCGCGCACCCTCTCCCGAGGCCCGTGCCGGTTAACACCTTTCCCAAGACACCCCTGGTCTTTTTGCAGGGGAGGAATTTACATCTAGCCACATCTGGCAGGAAACGAACGGTAAATGGTGAACGCGCCGGCGAGGCAGGGACTCCAATTAGGAAACAACCAGCTTTCTCAGAGTATGATGCGGAAAGTAATTCTCTGGCCAACAGAGTTTAATCAAAATGTTTTATGCAAGACGTATCCCTGACCCTGACAAATCTTCCCCCTCTTGCTGGAAATTAAACAAATATATTGTCAGCTCGGATTCCAATGAGCACATAAACAGATGCAGGGCCCGCGGAGTCATGAGGTTATGGGTTTCAACAAACTGAGACGAGCAAAGATCAGGCCGGAGGCTCCGGCATGGTCCTTCGGGCTTCTAACAGCCCCTGCTTCCCACCTGAACCTTTGTGTCTTTCCCGTGGCCTCTCCCGTCCCCCCGCCCTCCTATCATCTGAATCATGTCCTGAAGCCACTTCTGTTCTGACTCGTGCCACCCTGTCCTGCAACCATTTGCTTCAGCATCTGTCTTCCCTGGCAGGCTGTGTCCGATTTGTCTCCACACCCCTGGCACCGGGGACAATGCCTGGCACACACAGGACCTTGAACAACTGTTCGTGGGAGGAAGAGAGGGGAGGGAGGATGGTGGGGGGATGAGGTCCAGGAAGCTTCCTCCAAGCGGGTAGCATGGTCTAGACATGCCCAGTGTCAGAGTCTGGGGCGCAGAGTTGCAACCTTTCAGGTTTTCCACTCGATGAGGCTCAGTTTATTGATCAAGAAAGTGGGCCTAATGATGCGGAGCATCTGCTCTGGTTGCAGTGAAAATTAAATGAGCCAGCAGATGTGTCTATGTAGACAGGGTGTGAGCTGGAGGTGATGGGGCTGCTGCTGCTAAGTCGCTTCAGTCGTGTCCAACTCTGCAACCCCACGGACGGCAGCCCACCAGGCTCAGCCGTCCCTGGGATTTTCCAGGCAAGAATACTGGGGTGGGTTGCCATTTCCTTCTCCAATGTATGAAAGTGAAAAGTGAAAGTGAAGTCACTCAGTTGTGTCTGACTCTTAGCGACCCCATGGACAGCATGCAGCCTACAAGGCTCCTCTGTCCATGGGATTTTCCGGGCAAGAGTACTGACGCGGCTTGTCATTGCCTTCTCCGGAGGTGATGGGGATGGAAGGAGAAAGACAGAATGGATCCATTGCAGAGAGGGTGATGCTGAGGCCGGTTCTTAAAGTGGAGGGACCAAGGCTCAGAGAGGTGACTTAGGCTCCCAGCGAGGAAGACTGGGTGGCTTACCCTCTGACTCTAACACCTGTGGGCTCCCTGCTCCCCGCCCCAGTTGTCTCTGGTGGAGTGCGGACATGGAGCCTAGTGTGGATCCTTCTCACTGGCTACAGAACAGGGGTCCCCAGGCCCTGGGTTGCTGACTGGTACCAGGCTCCAGCCTGACAGGAACTGGGCAGCGCAACGGGAGGTGAGTGGTGGGGTGATCTAACCACGTTTCCTCTGTGGCCCGCCCCCATCGCTCCCCATCACTCAGATTACTGCCTGAACCATCTGTCCCCCTCACCCACCACTCACGGAAAAATTGTCTTCCGCAAAACTAGTCTCTTGTGCCGAAAAGGTTGGGGGCCACTGCTGTAGAAGAATCACACCGGAAAGTTTGAAAAAGAAAGTCCAGTTCTCCTGGTCCCGCCCCAGGGTTAGGGAGAGGCTGGAGGGGCCCTGCCTCGCTCTCTGGGATAAGCTGCCCGGGCGATTCTGATGCCCCGGAGGGCCGGGGATGGCGAATGCGGACCGTCCGCTTTATAAACGATTGTGAACATTAGTGCTTTGGCGACGCGGGTGCTCAGTCGTGTCACAGTGGGCAGGGCAGGAATGGGTGTGATGAAACTAACCTGGCCGAGGCCCCCGCTTTCCACTCTCCAGCCCCTCCCCCTCACCTCCTGGGGACCAGGGATTCCCATCGTGCCAGGGGTACCCAAGGCCCTGGAGCAGCATATGCTGCCCAAGGAGCCTGTGGGCCCCCGGCCGAGGCCCAGAAGGCTGCCCACTCTGTCCTGTTGAAGAGAGGCCTGTGCCTTCCTCCCTGTTCACGTCGCTCCTGTTATCTCAACAGCTCTGTTTTTCAGACTGAAGGGTAGCAGCCACTCAGGGGAAATTGCCAAGTGGTAGATCCTGGGATCAGACAGGCTGGCGTCCTCCTTGTGTTACTGATGCAGAAAAAGAGCTCAAGGTCAGAGAGGCCCCCGTCAACATTCCGGCCTCGAGTATGTGTGACTGACCTCCTCCTGGGTTTGAACTTCTTTGCAGACTAGGAAGAACTGGGGGAGTAAGCAGATGTGCCAAATACTAAGAGTCTGGGTCTCAAGGGGTCTGTGGGGACACCTCCCAAGCCCACTCCTTCACCTCGAACCTGGCCCCCTCTCTCCATGCAGCCTGCACGGATAGCACCCACCATCATGGCTCTGAATGGGACAGCGTCAGTGACAGGTGGCTGGTGTCTGAGGCTCTCCATTTGACAGATGACAAACCTGGGCTCAGGGGGTCCAAGGACACAGTCAAACCCGAAATTTGCCAGAAAAGGGGACGTGTGTGTGACCCAGGACGTCACCTCTAGCAGGAGGGAGACGTAGGCCCGTTTCTCAGGCAGGGAAGCTGAGGCTCAGAGAGGCTCAGCCACTCACCCAAGGAGGTGGCGGGAGCCTGGCCCCAGCACCCACCTGGGGCTCCGTGTGGCCCCTCCCCGGGCCACTTTGGTCTGTTTTGTGCATTTCGGGCATATGTGTAAAAGTGTGTCCGAAGAAGTACATACTCAAGTGAAGAGGTTGGGAGTCATCAGACTTAGCCTCTCACTGTGGGGAGCCTCCCTGGACCGTAGAGAAGGTGGGGTTGGTCCTCTCAGCCTGGACAGACACGGATGTCTGCACAGTGCTAGGAGGGGATGCCCAGGCGCCCTGCCTGAACTGTCCCCGGTCACCCACTCCCGTTCCGGGAGGCGAACGGGCCCAGGACTGGATTCTCCAGGCCTTCCCTGGGGCACAGCCATTCGCCACGGTGCAGATGGAGCGCCTGGGGTTGGGGGGTGGGCAGGAGGCTTCCCTGCACTCCTCGCCAACAGAGCAAGTGTTCCTGGGCTGGGCGGACACGGGGATTAGCGCTCCCTTGTCCCCTGAACCCCGAGTGCCTGTCTCATCTCGAAAAAACTCTCCCCGTGGCAGTGCCAGGCAGCTGGGCTCTCACGGAGGGGGCCTCCTGGCCTGCAGGACCAGGGCAGCCGTGGCCGGATCTTCCCATGGCCTATGTGGCCTGCTCGGACCACCAGTTTGCCCACACCCGGGTCTCATCCCCAGTGGGTCTGGGCTGGGCGCCTCACCCAGGGCCTGAGGCAGGGAACGGGAGTGGGGTGCTGACCCCCAGCCTCCCAGATGGAGACTCTGGGCAAGGTGTCTGGAGAGCACTGCTCAGCACAGGGTTGGGGGCGACTGATGGGGAGGGGAGGGGGGTCATGGACCAAGACAGTGCAGATGCAGGGGTGATGGGTGGGCAAGGGGGAAACGGCTGGAATCGGCCTGGCCTAGAGCCATGGACGGTGCAGACCCCACTGACCTCAGCCTGTTTGCCATTCCACACAGACGTCCCGTCTGCACCTGGTTCCTGGAATCTCAGTCTGTCTCGGAACTGGCCATGCTGCACAGGCCTGGCTGAGGCCTCCATGGCTGCCTCTAACGCCTTTTTTTTTTTTTTTTAAAGGCAGTCCAAGCCTGTTGCAAAGGCCCATGCGAATGAGCACATTCCTGGCAGAAGGTCCTTGCTGCCAAGCAAAGAGTTGGGGAGATGTGTCTTTCTGGGTCTTGGCTCATGTATATACCCCATCCTCAGCAATAATTATTTAAGACCCATCAGGTGCCAGGCGTTATGTGGCCATGAAGCTCTTACACTGATGAGTAAGGCCGTGTGCTTGCCTTGGCACAAGCTATGTTCCTGCTACAGCCCTCTGTTCCTCTTTTTCTACCTGACGAACTCAGGGTCACCCTATAGTCCGAGGGGAGGAAGCCATAAGACATCTTACCCAGATGGAACAGACAGAGGAAGAGCAAGTACTTAGGATGGGTAGCTGACGAAGGCTTCCTGGAGGAGGTGACGTTGGAGTTGGTTCCTGACAGGTGAAGAGGACTCTGTTGGTCACACAAGGTGGAAAAGGGCTTTCAGACACAGGAAACTGTGCTTTAGGGTAAAGAGGAAGGCAGGCCTACAGCCTGGAGCTCTGGGAATGTAGCCTCTTCTGTGGAGGACAGTTGAGGGTTTCTAGGCCTGGTGGTGGTTGTTTAGTTGCTAAGTCGTGTCCGACTGTTGCAACTCCATGGATTGTAGCCTTCCAGGCTTCTCTGTCCATGGGATTCTCCAGGCAAGAATACTGGACTGGGTTGTCATTTCTTTCTCCAGGGGATCTTCCTGAGTCAGGAATCAAACCCGAGTCTCCTGCATTGCAGGCTTCCCTTGTGGCTCAGCTGGTAAAGAATCCATCTGCAATGCGGGAGACCTGGGTTCAGTCCCTGGGTTGGGAAGGTCCCCTGGAGAAGGGAAAGGCTACCCACACCAGTATTCTGGCCTGGAGAATTCCATCGACTGTATATTTCATGGGATCACAAAGAGTTGGACGGGGCTGAGCGACTTTCATTTCACTTTACTCCTGCATTGCAGGTAGATNTGGGTTGGGAAGGTCCCCTGGAGAAGGGAAAGGCTACCCACACCAGTATTCTGGCCTGGAGAATTCCATCGACTGTATATTTCATGGGATCACAAAGAGTTGGACGGGGCTGAGCGACTTTCATTTCACTTTACTCCTGCATTGCAGGTAGATTCTCTACTGACTCAACTACGAGGGAAGTCTTTTCTAACCCTAATACGGGCTAATACTCAGGAGAACCAGCTGGAAAGACGTCCACGTATTCATCGCTGCCTTCTCCTACCTGGTGCAGTGCCTGGTATAGAGTGGGGCTTAGGAAGTAGTTGAATACGTGAATATGCAAATCCCCAAACACACCCTTACACACACAGACACACACACACACACTACATACTCTCACAGAAGTAGAATGTTGAATGCTGGCTGATACACAAAGAGGAACAACTGGGAGAAAACACTCCTTCTGGCCTCAGGATCTTTGCATACACTTTGCACGTCTTTGCATATTCCTCTGCCTGTCACGCTGCTCCGCACTCCACTTCCACTGCCGTCCTTCCTGATGGAGCTGTGTCTGTCTTGGTCCNAACTGGGAGAAAACACTCCTTCTGGCCTCAGGATCTTTGCATACACTTTGCACGTCTTTGCATATTCCTCTGCCTGTCACGCTGCTCCGCACTCCACTTCCACTGCCGTCCTTCCTGATGGAGCTGTGTCTGTCTTGGTCCCCTTGGCCAAGTACAGAGCTGTCTGTTGGTCAATATTCATCGCTTTCGTTCGTGTGGCCCATACCCAGAAGTAGATGTTTAATACCATGTATTAAATAAAGATTTAGAAATGTGCAGGTGTGTGAGTACCCACACAGAGACCCTGGCTGATGTTGGGAGACAGGGAAAGGGACGAGCTAAGGGGAGATGCAGTGTTTCTGTTTAGCAACCAGCTTCCAAGGCTGAGAAACCTGGAGGCATGGCCCTTGGCTGCCGCCGTAAGCCTGCAGAGTTCTCTGCTTCTCGGCACTCTTTCTGAGCTACCCGCTTGGCTTCGGCTTCTTCATCTGCAGCACGGGGCTGCTGCAGAGGGTCCCCATGCAGACACAGGGGTGACCCGGGCCAACAGGGGCTCCAGAAGTGGTGGCAGTGGTCACTGCAGGGGCAGCGGCTGCCCACCTGGGATGAGGGATGCCATTCTCTTTCGGAGATGGGGGTAAACCTCCGGGCCGCCTTGACGGTCCTGCAGCCCCAGGCTTTGGTTCTGAGCCCAAATCTGCCTGCCCGCCCCTGGCCTCCCCCCAGCACCTGTCATCCTGAGCTCACTTTTGGGCCACTTGGTCCCCACCTGATCACTCTTACCCACCCCCAGCTCAGATTTCTCACCCGGTAATTTGGGGCCGATTGAACAGGCTGACATTTGCCAACACACAGCCTGTGATGCTATGGCCATCTGCTACATCTTTCACTTTCTGCAAAGAAGAAATCAATCTCCTGGCTTCCTGGCATTTTCCGGCTGGCTCATCGAAGGGCGGAGGTGGGCGGGACCCAGAAGTGGGCCTCTTCTTGGGGGTGGGGGGGGTCCTGCCAGCTACTTCCCCCCAAGTCTCTGTCTCCGCGAGGGAGGCTGGAACTGGAGAAGCAGCCTGGCTCTCCATTGCCTGCTGTGCCCGCCGCTTCCAGCCCAGAAGCAATTTGCTTTCATTACGAAGGCCACGCGAGTATGTTTGCAGAAGGACTCAGCTTCCCAGCCGCATGGACTGCGGGGAAAATTTTCCTTAATTATTTTTTTATAGCCTAACTTTTGTGTGAGACGGTTTGTTATTATCCTTGTCTCGCTGGAGAGTCATAAGCCTGCAAGAAGAATCATAAATAAAACTTTACTTAATATTCAAAGTCCCTGTGATGGGATGATGGATGAGGGGTGGGGAGGCAGCCCCTCCTCCCTGCTGTCCACCCCCCGCCCCCACCTTGGTGGCAGAGATGTCTTGGCTTCTGCGGGAAGGCAATTACTTTGAGCTCCCTGTAATCAGAACCGCTTCCTACCTCTGCATTTTGTTTTTCTAACTTTCTCATTTAAAACCCGTATGGGTGACGTTGTATCCCATTTGTATTGTGCCGGGCGAGATTACTCTGAGCGTTGCTGTGCGCAGGGCCGCTGGGACCGCAATATTTTACCTGGGAATCCGCCTTTGAAACATTGAAGTGCGACAGCTACAAAGACAGGGCCATGATTTGATCCCCGGCTTCCGAAGCTTCGGGGACAAATGCCTGGTGGTGGAATTAATTTTTCTTGAGGAATAGGAGAGCTGTAACTTTCCCTTCTATTATTTCAGAGCTGCCAGACTGACTCTCCCAGGGCCCGAGCTGCAGCTGGCAAAAGTAGAAACGGAAGGGGCTGTGGTGGAGGAGAGCTGGGTTCTCTGGGCCAGGGCATGCTGTGTGACCTCCTGAGTGGTCTTGCCCTCTCTGGGCTGCAGTCACCTTACCCAGAGAATGGAGGGACTGGACAAGAGAGCGATACCGATATCACCCTTTTCTGAGTTGACCTGCTGTTGAGTCACACCTACTGTGTGCCAGGCACCAAGCTAGGCTCTTCACGTGCGTTATGGTGAGAAAGCCGCACCAGCCTGAGGGGCAGGGCCATCTGCAATGCACTAGCAAGTATGCCTGAGGGCTCCCTGTGTGCCCAGCATGGTTATAGGCATGGAGGGTGCAGTGAGGAACAAGAGAGGGGAGGAAGCACAGGGAGAGCATAAACATGTGAACAAATCCAGGGAATGAGGGGAGTGGCCGCTTCGGAGAAAATTAAGACAGAATGAGGTTGCAGACGGTGACCAGAGAGAGGTACAGTGAGACAGAGAGATCATCTCGACAGCCTCTCCAAGGATGTGATAACCAAGCGGAGCCTGAAAGACAAGGAGTTACGCAGACGCATGCAGATGGGCAAAAGCATTCAGGTAGAGCAAGTGGCATCTGCGAAGGCCCAAGG
>SJYV01054227.1:0-13196 GCA_006410875.1 Neotragus pygmaeus
AGCCATGAAATTAAAAGACACTTACTCCTTGGAAGAAAAATTATGACCAACATAGATAGTATATTCAAAAGCAGATACATTACTTTGCAGACTAAGGTCCATCTAGTCAAGGCTATGGTTTTTCCAGTAGTCATTTATGGATGTCAGAGTTGGACTGTGAAGAAGACAGAGAGCTGAAGAATTGATGCTTTTGAATTGTGGTGTTGGAGAAGACTCTTGAGAGTCCCTTGGACTGCAAGGAGATCCAACCAGTCCACTCTGAAGGAGATCAGCCTTTGAATTTGTTGGGAGGGAATGATGCTAAAGCTGAAACTCCAGTACTTTGGCCACCTCATGCGAAGAGTTGACTCATTGGAAAAGACTCTGATGCTGGGAGGGATTAGAGGCAGGAGGAAAAGGGGACGACAGAGGATGAGATGGCTGGATGGCATCACTGAGTCAACGGACATAAGTCTCAGTGAACTCCAGGAGTTAGTGATGGACAGGGAGGCCTGGTGGGGTTGCAAAGAGTCGGACACGACTGAGTGACTGAACTGAATTGAACTGACATGTCACTGTTTCAATGTATCTTGCATATAGTATTCTTAGAAATATCTTTTTTAAAAATATAAATTCATTTATTTTAATTGGAGGTTAATTACTTTACAATATTGTATTGGTTTTGCCATACATCAACGTGAATCTGCCACAGGTATACACATGTTCCCCATCCTGAACCCCCTCCCTCCTCCCTCCCCATTCCGTCCCTCTGTGTCGTCTCAGTGCACAGCCCCAAGCATCCAGTATCATGCACTGAACGCAATTTGCTTCATATATCTTTAAGAAGAATTTGGTTCTAAGCTACTTGCATTTATATTTAATGAATACTTTGATATCTTAATCTGAATATAGAATAATTAAATTTAGTACTGTTAATAGGTCAGCATGACTAGTGTAAAAATATTGAAATTTTCATATAACTAGCCACTGACTGTAGTTAAATTTCCTGCCCCAGCCTCTCTACTGTGGCTGTCCAGGTTTTACCCTCAGCAAGCAAGAGGTGACATCTACACAGGAACATTAAGGTCTGCTTATGTCAACCAATTATTACATAATTGTATTATCACTTCTGAAGATAAAAGTAGCAAATAATTTTTTAAAGTATCTCATATCACTGAAGCCAGATTTAGTTAGTTTTTACTGTTACTAGACTGTAACAATAAAAAAAATAACATTTTTGTTCTGTTCATGGGGTGCTTAATGCGAGAATACTGAAATGATTCGCTATTTGGTCAGAACCTGACTAGCAGGGTCATGCCCTTCAGCCACTCAATGTGGCTGGATGATGTGCCTGGGGCCCTGGTTGTCCCACTGCTGGTCCTTGTTCAGTGTTCAAAACTTCACTGGCAGTCCAGTATCCACCAACATGTGCCAGGAGTTTAGACAAAGGCCCTGCTGGAGGGGCTGTAAAAGGAGTCCAGGGGAGGTTGGAGCTGATGTTGTATGATGCCCAGGAATAGAGAGCACCTTGGCCTTGCTGCTGCCATTGGCCATCTTGGAGCTGACAGGAAGTGATGCACATGAGATGTTGACCAAAACTCTCCCCCAGAAAGTTTGTAAGAAGCAAAGTGGTTGTCTAGGGAGGCCTTACAAATGTTTGAGAAAAGAAGAAAAGTGAAAGTCAAAGAGAAAAGGAAAGATATACCCAACTGAATAAAGAGTTCCAGAGAATAGCAAGGAGAGATAAGAAAGCCTTCATTTAAAAAAATATATATATTTATTTTAATTGGAGGTTAATTACTTTACAATATTGAATTGGTTTTGCCATATATCCTTAAGTGACCAATGCAAACAACTAAAGGAAAACAATAGAATGGAAAAAATTAGAGATCTCTTTAAGAAAATTGGAGCTACCAAGGGAAGATTTCATACAAGGGTAGGCACGTTAAAGGACAAAAATGGCAAGGACCTAACAGAAATAGAGGAGATTAAGAAAAGGTGGCAAGAATACACAGAAGAACTGTACAAAAAAGCCCTTAATGACCCAGTTAGCCATGATGATATGGTCACTCACCTAGAGCCAGACATCCGGAAGAGTGAAGTAAAGTGGGCTTTAGGAAGCATTACTATGAACAAAGCTAGTGGGGGGTGATAGAATTTGACCTAATCTATTTCAAATATTAGAAGATGATGCTGTTAAAATGATGCACTCATTATGTCAGCAAATTTGGAAAACTCAGCAGTGGCCAGAGGACTGGAAAAGGCAGTTTTCATTCCAATAACAAACAAGTCAATGCCAAAGAATGCTCAAATTACTGTACAAATGCACTGATTTCACATGCTAGCAAGATTATGCTCAAAATCCTTCAAGCTATGCTTTAGTAGTATGTGAGCCAAGAATTTCCAGATGTGCAAGATGGATTTAGAAAAGGCAGAAGAATCAGAGAGCAAATTGCCAACATCTGTTGGATCACAAAAAAAATAGAGAATTTCTGACAAATATCTACTTTTGCTTCATTGACTATGCTAAAGTCTTTAACTGTGTGGATCACAACAAACTGGAAAATTCTTAAAGAGATGGGAATACCAGACCAACTTACCTACCTCCTGCAAAACTTGTATGTAGGTCAGGAAGCAAGAGTTAGAAAAAGACATGGAACAATAGACTGGTTCCAAATTGGGAAAGGAGTGTGTCAAGGCTGTATATTGTCATCCTGCTTGTTTAACTTTTATGCAGAAAACATCATGCAAAACGCTGAGCTGGATGAAGCACAAGCTGGAATCAAGATTGCTGAAAGAAATATCAACAACCTCAGACAAGCAGATGACACTACTTTAATGGCGGAAAGTGAAGAGGAACTGAAGAGCTTCTTGATAAAAGCAAAAGAGGATAGTGAAAAAGCTGGCTTAAAACACAATATTCAGAAAGCTAATATCTAACACATATATATGGAATTTAGAAAGATGGTAATGATAACCCTGTATGAGAGACAGCAAAAGAGACACAGATTTAAAGAACAGTCTTTTGGACTCTGGGAGAGGGAGAGGGTGAGATGATTTGGGAGAATGCATTGAAATGCAATATCATATATGACACTAATCGCCAGTCCAGATTCAATACATGATACTGGATGCTTGGGGCTGGTGCACTGAGACNTTAAAGAACAGTCTTTTGGACTCTGGGAGAGGGAGAGGGTGAGATGATTTGGGAGAATGCATTGAAATGCAATATCATATATGACACTAATCGCCAGTCCAGATTCAATACATGATACTGGATGCTTGGGGCTGGTGCACTGAGACTACCCAAAGGGATGGTTCTGGGAGGGAGAAGGGAGGGATTTCAGGATGGGGAACACGTGTATACCTGTGGCGGATTCATGTTGATGTATGGCAAAACCAATACAATATTGTAAAGTAATTAACCTCCAATTAAAATAAATAAATTTATATTTAAAAAAGCTAATATCATGATATCCAGTCACTTCATGGCAAATAAATGGAGGAAATATATAAACAGTGTCATATTTCATTTTCTTTGGCTCCAAAATCAATACTGATGGTAACTGCAGATATGAAATTAAAAACCACTTGATCCTTAGACTATTACCTATTACAAACCTAAACAGTATATTAAAAACAGAGACATTACTTTGCCAGTAAAGGTCTGTATAATCAAAGCTATGGTTTTTCCATTAGTCATGTATGGATATGCGAGTTTTATCATAAAGTAGGTTGAGTGCCAAAGAACTGACACTTTTGAACTATGGTAGTAGAAAATACTCTTGAGAGTCCCTGGGAGATCAAACCAGTCAGTTCTAAAGAAAATCAGTCCTAAAGGAATATTCACTGGAAGGACTGATGAAGATGAAGCTCCAATATTTTGGCCATGTGATGCAAAGAATTGACTCACTGGAAAAGACCCTGATGCTGGGAGTGATTGAGGGCAAGAGCATAACGGAGTGACAGAGATGAGATAGATGGATGGCATGGCATCAGTGACTCAATGGTCATGAGTTTGAGCAAACTCAGGGAGATAGTGGTGGACAGAGAAGACTGGTGTGCTGCAGAAGAGTCAGACATGACTTGGCTGCTGAACAGCAACTACACGACAAAAAGAACCAGTCAGTCTATTGTCGTTAGTAGTTCAAATTTTACTGCTACATAGGGGAAATATATCTTAAGCACTTTAAATCTTTCTTTAATAATTCAAAATAAGAAAAGGCAAGATTAAAGTGTCTACAGTTTTTGACTGGAAGTTTACAAACATAAGCACTGTACAGAGTCCTGGGCTCTGAATGAAATGTGTGGCACTTTGCAAACTATGTTTTCTCATTTCTGACAACTCCATCAAGAACCTAGAGATCAATGAAATGCCTTTTTTTTTTTTTTTTTGAATGGGCCCTGAATCAAGAATCTTGATTAAATTTTAAAATTTTGTTTATCTTCCAGCCTCTGGGTTGTGGCAGACACTTTGCAACATGAAGACTGATTTAGATCCAGTCAATCAATGGAAGATATCAGAGAGAACCTCTGGGAAAACAAGGCACAGAGACCAGCCACTCAGCCTGAGCTCTGAATTGTGACACTTAGGGTAGAAAATAAATGATTCTGTCCGAACTGAAAAAGGGCCCGGACTTTTATGATTTGGGGATCTGCTTTAATGAAATAACACTAAATTACAAACACAAACTTGGACACAAGACCTTAAAAAAGGCGAGGGCGGGATGATTTGAGAGAATAGCTCTGAATCATGTATATATTCGGAGAAGGCAATGGCAACCTACTCTAGTACTCTTGCCATATGTGAAATAGATCATCAGTCCAGGTTCTATGACAAGGTGCTCAGGGCCAGTGCACTGGGATGACCCTGAGGGATGGGATGGGGAGGGATGTAGGAGGAAGGGTCAGAATGGGGAACACATGTACACCCATGATTGATTCATGTCAATGTGTGGCAAAACCCACCACAATATTTTAAAGTAATTAGCCTCCAATTAAAATTTAAAAAGTTAAAAAAAATTTCTATTAATGAGTGAAGTGCCCTAAAGTTTAACCTCATTAGTTTCACAATAAATCCATTCCGGTTTTATTGTTGTTAATATTAAAATGCAGAGAAGGCAATGACACCCCACTCCAGTACTCTTGCCTGGAAAATCCCATGGACGGAGGGGCCTGGTGGGCTGCAGTCCATGGGGTCGCTAAGAGTCGGAAACGACTGAGCGGCTTCACTTTCACTTTTAACTTCCATGCTTTGGAGAAGGAAACGGCAACCCACTCCAGTGTTCTTGCCTGGAGAATCCCAGGGATGGGGGAGCCTGGTGGGCTGCCATCTCTGGGGTCACACAGAGTCGGACACGACTGAAATGACTTAGCAGCAGCAGCAGCAATATTAAGATGCATGGGAAAAAAAAGTAATTACTTAATACAATTTCTATTGTTTTTTATATAATTATACAATTTACATAAGTAGGAAACACACTTTAAAACTAAGTCATTTTCATCATAAAACTTAAGATCCATGGTTAAAAATATTCCGTGATGGTATTTTCAGATTTAATATTTCAATGTTGAGAACTTTATTCTAAATGCTTGTTTTAATCCTTAAATCAATAGCAAAGAATTTTCTTTGTATAAAAGACATAGACTATGACTTATGAGCTGTGTGTTTATTTATAATTTAGCAAGATATTCTTGTTTCTAGAGCTGCATTTTAAAAATAATAATGTCTTTAAAATATTTAATTTAAAAATCAGTTAAAATTAAATGTTAAGTGGTAATTACAGCACTTCCCTTCATATTGCAATAAATGATTTGCAAATGAATTTGCTATGGATTCATTTGATTTACTCTTTAACCAAGCTGTCAAGTCAATGAATGTTATCCACAGAAGACAGATGGGGCATACTGAGAGGTGTCCTGCTGAGAGACTGCATTCTACTTCAACATGTCATGAAAACAAGCTTCAAAAATTTCTAATTTAAAATGAGTGGCTCAATGTGTTCTGTAAGAATTAAGAGAGCTTAAAAATGCAAAGATATAGTAGTTTGCCAGTAAAGGTATAGCAAGTGCCTGTTGAGAAGGAAAAAAAAAAAAAAAAAAAGGAGGCGAGGGCTTATTTATAATATTATCTAATTTCCCTGATCCAGATAAGTCTCATCATTTTTGATCTCAGTGTGCCAGAATTATGTCAACCACAGCTCACAAAGTTACAGAAAATTAATATTCAGCATTCCTTGAGCCAATATAAGCCAGCTCCATTACAATCCTGGGAAGGTACTTTATTGACAATTAATTACTTTAAGGTTAATCACTGGCTCAATGGATATGAGTTTGAGTAAACTCCTGGAGTTGGTGATGGACAGGGAGACCTGGCGTGCTGCAGTCCATGTGGTTGCAAAAACTGGACATGACTAAGAGACTGAACTGAACTGACTTAAGGTTGATCAAGATTTTAGAGAACTCGAAATATATTCATAAGGGAGATGGGGAAGGACCAGTCAGGTGGATATCCATGGCTGTTGGTGTATGGTGATGGTATGAGAAAAATTCGCATAATGTGTGTGCATGGGAAAGGCTCTTCTGAACAGTCACCAGCATAGTCACTAACCAACACTGTAATGGGTAGGAGAATTAAAAGGCAAATTGGGGCAGGATTTTATAGCACCATGAGTGTGAAAATGATACAAGTCATGCATGTTCCTGTGTGCTTCAGTCATGTCCAAATCTTTGCAGCCCTATTGACTGTAGCCGGTCAGGCTCCTCTATCCATGGGATTCTCCAGCCAAGAATACTGGAGTGTTTTGCATGCCCTCCTCCAAGGGATCTTCTCAACCCAGGGATCATACTAGATTGGCAGCTGGATTGTTTACCACTAGAGCCACCTGGAGAGCCCACAAGTCATGCATAAACTAGCTCAAATGTTCAAATAATATTATAGCACTATATCACAGCTACTTTCTGATGGTAGATATTCTTTAATCTTCCCTTTATGAGATCTTAATTTCCTATATCAACCTTTCACATTTATCGCTTTTTTATAACAAAAATATATTTTATAAGTTAGACTGTAATTAAAAGATAGAATGTATATATTCATGTCCTTTATATTTAGCCAATTTCTTTCCAAAAAGCCACACCAATTTCCACTGACCATTACTGTTCTTGCTTTAGTTCAAAATTATTCATGCATTGTTGCTTAGTCTTTTCTTTGTATGTGTTTGCGTGTGTATGTGTGCGTCCCTGTGTCACTTAGCTTTATATGTGTTTTGCAACAGTAGCATAGTTTGGGATTTTTTTTTTTTAGTTGATTGATTCCATTTTTTATTTTTTAAATTCTTCAAAATAAATAACAGTTGAATTATTCAAATATAAAGAGTTGCATGTAAATCGGAGGACTAAAATGTTAAGCAAAATGGCAACATGCCACTTATAATATTTATGGACTGCATGCTATTAGAATAAAATCAAAACAAAGATATATAAACACAAATACACTGAATGTCTCTCTTGAACATATATATATAAATTATAAAGTTAAAAGGATTAGAGTAGTAACATGTAATTTGTGAATTTTTAACTTCTTTTTGATAAGGCTGGTAACTGTAGAATTTCCCAAGTATTTTTATTATTTTTTTTCTTTTCTAATTGCTTTATTAAGTTGATAACTTTACATATTTGCCATTTTTCATTACTTAAATGAACACTTTTGTTTTGAATCTGCTTCAGCTGACTTCTAAGAGGACAATTTAAAGACATTTATGTCTGTTTAAGATTTATTATATTTGGTTCTTTATGACAGTCTTTCTTTAATTTTTGTTCTCTTCTTTTCCCTTCTCTCTCTCTCTCACTTTTGCTGTCCAGATCTTTCATTAATCTATGTGGCCCTTGAAAAGCAAGGACTTTTTCTTTTATTTTTGCACCAGACAGAAGTATATAACACTTTATGATTTCTGAATGAATGATCTAAGAATTCAAATAATTATTTGTCAATTCTGTCAAACAATGAGAATGATTAGAATTAAAGTTTATTCACATTCATGTTAAACAAATTGAATATTGATATACTTTTAATTTTTAGTCATTCCTTAATTTATCTTTTTAAATTAATTGATTGATTTTAATTGGAGGAGAATTACTTTACAATATTGTGATGGTTTTTGCCATATATTGACATGAATATATATTTTTTATTGAAGAATATATGATGTACAATATTATAGTAATTTCAGGTACACAAGCATTGCTATTCAGTGTTTTTACAGATTATGCTCCATTTAAAGTCATTACAAGATAATGGCTACATTCGTCTGTGGAGTACACTATCTTTGTTGCTGATACATTTTATACATAGTAGTTTGTATCTCTTAATCCTATGCCCCTATCTTGCCCCCTCCTCCCCCATTCTTGTAACCACTAATTTGTTTTCTATATCTGTGAGTCTGTTTCTGTTTTGCAATATACATTTTTTGTATTATTCTTTAGATTCTACATATAAGTTATATAATACAGTGTTTGTCTTTTTCTGTCTGACATTTCATAAAGAATAATATGCTCTTTGTCCATCAATGATGCTCCAAATGGCAGAATCTCATTCTTTTCTATGGTTGAGTAGTATGCTGGTATAACTTTATAATTTTAGAAATAAGAATACCAAATGTAGAGATTTTAATTGAGCAACATTCTTTCAATTACTCCATTCATCTATCAGATAAAAGTATGATCTTAAATTCCATTTTATGCTCTAAATTATTACTTTGTCTTAAACTATTTTTTAAAAAGTAAATAATTAAATATCTGAATAATATCATTATTTTTGTTTTGTTTTGTGATGAATTTACTTATATCAATGACTGTCTAAGTCATTACAATTACAACTCTTATTCTAAGAGTTCTTTTTACCACTATATTCAAATTCAAGAATTTGTTACCTGATGGTGGTTTTCTATGTTTCTATTACATCTGCAGGTTTTCTCTTCCAGAAAAGAAAGTCATTTAGCTAGCATGTTTTTGGAAACTATAAATGTGAAAATACCTTTATATGGTCTTACAGGTAAATGGAAGTTTGGATCCTATCTATTTGACATCTCATGTTATATGATCCCATATTTCTATTATCAGGGAGGAAGAAAAAAATATACTGTGATGATTTAGCTCTTATAAAATAGCTCTAGTAAAAAGAAATTCTAGACAAACTGATGATACAAGAACAAGTTATCATTTTTGCATCCAGTTTCTCATCAAAATAAACCTCAAGTTGATGTAAAGATTGAGAACTGACTTATCAGAACAAGAAAACAGGACAAATTCCTGCCAAATTCAATGCTGATGTGATAACACTTTTACATAAAATCCTTATGTTTGAAGATCCAAATCCAGAAGCCCCTAAGGGCAGCATTTCATTTGGTGGCTACTTCTGCATACACTCCTTTGCCTATAGGTGGCTGGTGCTGTTTAAATGGGGATAAAGCAATTATATATGTTATTTCCAGGCTAGCAGATACAGTAAAGTTTCTATTATTATTTTCTATTTTCCTTTGGAAAAATGAATTTGAGTTTTTTGTAAAAATAAAAAACATGTAAGAAAGTGATCTGTTATGTAGTAAGTCTCTTTCTCTGAATATAGATAGATAGATAGATATTATATGTAGTAGCAACTTATATTGAAGAAGAATCTTGAGAGTCTCTTGAACTGCAAAGAGATCAAACCAGTCCATCCTAAAGGAGATCAGTCCTGAGTGTGCTTTGGAAGGACTAGTTTTGAAGCTGAATCTCCAAAACTTTGCCCACTTGATGTGAAGAGCTGACTCATTTGAAAAGACCTTGATGCTGGGAAAGATTGAAGGCAAGAGGGGAAGAGAATGATAGAGGATGAGATGGTTGGATGGCATCACTGAATCAATGGACATGAATTTGGGTAAACTCCGGGATTTAGTGATTTACAGGGAGGCCTGCTGTGCTGCCATCTGTGGGGTCACAAAGAGTTGGACACAATTGAATGACTGAACTGAACTAAGCAGCTTATATAGATAAAATATAATTGGTATATTTCATTTTTCTGTAGGATATCCATATTTTGATGGATATATATGGGACAACAAAGTTGAAATTCTCTCCTTTTGTTTCCTTATAGAACACTTTATGATTTTTCTGTAATGCTTGACTCTCTACATGTAATACATATGATTGCATTTTATGTGTAAACCTTAAGCAACTGGAAGGGGCTACAGTTCTATGGTAAACTTTAATCTTTACTTCAGTATAAGAAACAAACACACAAACATACATATCAAAATAAGGTACCAGGGTTTATTTTATCTCCTTTTGAGACCTTACAAATTCTATATCCCATTCACAACAAAAATTTTGTCATTATTTTTGATGATTAACATCTTGCAATTAAAAATATTTTGCTATGCTGTTTAGATCTGCCCTTGTTTCTGCTGCATTGATCCAGTGTAACCACGTTGAATTGATTTTGCTTGAATAGGTCACTATAAATATAAGGAAAACCCATTATTTCATTTTGCAAAGTAGATTGGATGCATAAATTTAATTAGTCATTAGATAATTGCCAATTCCAAATATGTTTTTATAGACAAAATTGGTTACACAATGATTTTTTTGTGTAATTTCAGTATGAGAAAAATATAAACAAGAATTGTTTTACTTTTTCTTTTAAATTTTGTGCACCATGGCTATATTATACTATATATAGCAACATTCATTTCTAGTAAAAGTTTATAGTGCAAATAATCTTGTCATTGAAAAAATATTTTTAATAATACACTCCTTCAAAATAATTCTTCTCTTCAAGAACTGGATTCACCATCCTTAGGAGTTTAGAATATGTAGTTAATTATTTTTGTGTTCACAATGCACATATAAACATAAGTTCACACACATCAGGATCATTCTAAACAGTATTTTAATATTTCTTACATAATTAGTAACTCTACATGAATGTGATTATGAGCACAAATATTGCATCAAGTGGTACTCACTCAGAATTCTGCTTCTGTCATTTTATTAACTACTATATTAGACCTTAAGTTTGCTATAATGTATAAGCTTGTCATGACATCTACTTATAAAGTGTTGCTGTAAGATTAACTAACATGGTGCTGAAAAATACTCATACTTACTGTTATTTTTATAGTATAAATTACTTACTGTAAGTTTTATTCTATAAAATATTATTAATCTCCTATCTTGGAACAGGTTCAGGTGAGCAATTACAAATTGAAATAATGTAAGTCAATCTCACAACTTTTTTTTTTTTTTTTTTTTGCTATTCTGAGAAAGTCACAAAAATAGTAATGAATGAATTATGGACTTTGAGAATTCTCTTTGTCTACATTTGATTCAGTGAATTTTTTCCTAGATGGAAATCACTTGATTGAAGGGCATCATTTTGGACTCTTTCATATATTTTATTTTCTCTGTACGTTTTATTTATTCCATCAAAACAGGTTTGTTTGTTTCTTTGTTTTATTTTTCAAGGGAAATATGGCAAGAACTTTCCCACCTTAAGACTAGCCTTAACATTTGTGATTCATTTGTTGTGAATGATACTGGATTCTACAGGCTTCTGAGAACTAAGATACTTCTACAGGGTACAGTTCAGTTCAGTTCTTTGTGACCCTATGTATTGCAGCACCCCAGGCCTCCCTGTCCATCACCAACTCCCTGAGTTTACTCAAACTCATGCCCACTGAGTCGGTGATGCCATCCAGCCATCTCATTCCCTGTCATCCCCTTCTGCTCCTGTCTCCAATCCCTCCCAGCATCAGAATCTTTTCTAATGAGTCAACTCTTCCCATGAGGTGGCAAAAGTATTGGAGTTTCAGCTTTAGCATCAGTCCTTCCAATGAACAACCAGGACTGATCTCCTTCAGAATGGACTGGTTGGATCTCCTTGAAGTCCAAAGGACTCTCAAGAGTCTTCTCCTGTTCAAAAGCATCAATTCTTCAGCACTCAGCTTTCTTCACAGTCCAACTGTCACATCCATACATGACCACTGGAAAAACCATAGCCTTGACTAGACGGAAATTTGTTGTCAAAGTAATGTCTCTGCTTTTGAATATATTTTACAAAATGACAATTCTGCATTACTGACCTCTGGGCCATATCAAAGGACACAAAGAAGTTATCATGTAAAACTAAGCTACTGAGATTCAACTAACTATTTACAATTATTGTCAATACCCAACCAAATAAGAAATAATTGTTGATGTTGCCAAAGTTAAAAGAAATACATGAATTAATAAAGGAATTATATTACTATTATTCACAAAAAAGGGTTGTTATTTGCTTTACTGTACAAATTCTGTTTAATATTCAACATAAAAGTCAGATTAACAAAAGTATGATAATCAGAGGATTTCACATAACAATGCAAGTAATATTTAGAAGATCTGTAGAATTTGAATTTCAGCAATCTAAAATGTCTGCTTCAAGGTAAATATTTATATCAAGACTTCTCAAAATATTGAACTTTTGCTAGTATAAAGAAGTAGAGATATTTTAAGGAAATGACTTGTGCATTTGCTTAGCTTTAGCTATGTCCAACTATTTGTGTCCTCATGAACTGTAACCTGCCATGCTCCTCTGCAATTAGAAAATAATACTGAAATGGTTTGCCATGCCCTCCTCCAGGAGATCTTCCCAACCCAAGGATTGAACCTGCATCTCTTATGTCTCCTGCTTTGACAGGTGGGTCCTTTACCACTAGCACCACCTGGAAAGTCCCAATAAGATAGCTTAGTACCTAACTATTTTAGGGAACTTAAGTAGAGAAACCGTTTATTTTATCACCCACATCAATATGTAGGTAAACTGTCGGGAGCTGGGTTAGGCACTACTGACAAAATGGAAGCATGGCCCCCAACCCCCTCTCCTTGTCCTGCAGGCACAGCCCCAGAATGAAGAAGTTAGGCCTTGTGATTCTGACTTGTTCTTTCTTTTCTTTAGTTGAGTTGGATGGAAAGAATGTTAAGGTGCTTAAGAGAATCATGTGAAAGCACAAAGCCTTCTCCAGTTGTGCCCAGAAAATAATCTATAAATTAACCATTGACATTTGTTCAAGGATCTTTACAAAGAATGTCCCAGGATGAGCATGTAGGCCACAGCCTGTGGCCATGGGAAGGATTTTTATCTAAGACCTGCTTGTGAGGTAAATATTTATGGCAAAAGAAGATTGCTGAGTTTAGGGTTT
>SJYV01054227.1:13649-37653 GCA_006410875.1 Neotragus pygmaeus
CCTGTTCAAAAGCATCAATTCTTCAGCACTCAGCTTTCTTCACAGTCCAACTGTCACATCCATACATGACCACTGGAAAAACCATAGCCTTGACTAGACGGAAATTTGTTGTCAAAGTAATGTCTCTGCTTTTGAATATGCCATCTAGGTTGGTCATAACTTTCCTTCCAAGGAACAAGTGTCTTTTAATTTCATGGCTGCAATCACCATCTGCAGTGATTTTGATTCCCCAAAAATAGTCTGACACTGTTTTCAGTGTTTCCCCATCTATTTTCCATGAAGTCATGGGACCAGATGCCATGATCTTTGTTTTCTGAATGTTGAGCTTTAAGCAAACTTTTTCACTCTCCTCTTTCACTTTCATCAAGAGGCTTTTTAGTTCCTCTTCACTTTCTGCCATAAGGGTGGTGTCATCTGCATTTCTGAGGTTATTGATATTTCTCCCAGCAATCTTGATTCCAGCTTGTGCTTCTTCCAGCCCAGCATTTCTCGTGATGTACTCTGCATGGAAGTTAAATAAGCAGGGTGACAATATACAGCCTTGACGTACTCCTCTCCCTATTTGGGAGCCAGTCTGTTGTTCCTTGTCCAATTCTAAGTGCTTCTTCCTGACCTGCATACAGATTTCTCAAGAGGCAGGTCAGGTGGTCTAGTATTCCCATCTCTTTCAGAATTTTCCACAGTTTGTTGTGATCCACACAGTCAAAGGCTTTGGCATAGTCAATAAAGCAAAAATAGATGTTTTTCTGGAACTCTCCTGCTTTTTCCATGATCCAACAGATGTTGGCAATTTGATCTCTGGTTCCTCTCCTTTTCTAAAACCAGCTTGAACATCTGGAATTTCACAGTTCACGTATTGCTGAAACCAGGGTATAAAACCATAAATCAACTGATATCAGATGTTCTAGTGCAATGAAAAAAAAAGTACATTAAATAACAACTGTTAGATAACTGCTTAAATATTTTTTAATAATTGACATCAATATATGTCTTTAAATTATATATATTTTTCCTACTAGTGTCTAGAACTGTGCTATCTAATACAGCAGCAACAGGTACATGAAACTATTGATATTTAAATTTAATTTAAAATAAATGTAATTTAAGCTGATTTCCTCGTTCACACTGGTCACAGTTTCTCAACAGTCTCATGCAGCTAGTGGCTACTGCGATTGATGCATAACAGAGATTAGAACACCTCTTTTAACACAGACTCTTCTCTTAGTACTGATAAAAACCAGTGTGCTTCAACTTACAAAAAATAAATAAATAATAAAAAGTCTTTGCGGACATTTTTTTTTCTTAATCACATCTCACCATTAAATTTAAATGCCACAGATATGTGTGCCTAGTACAGAGAAAGAGTAAGATCCTCCACCTCTTGTGACCGTCCTTGATGTATATATTGGGAAGGAGAGAGACTTGATACACATACCAACTCCTGGAGGAGCAGAACAACTTTTACCACGTGCTCACATTTATAAATTCTATGAAAAAAACCATTTAAAGCTATATTCCTGTATGTGTGAATAATTGTAATTAAAATGAAAGTGTCAAGGTAGAGTTAATTTTAAAATTTAGTCTCTAGTATTATATTGTTCAAATCTAATTATCTACCTTGAATGTTTTTCAACTTTTTGTGACAAATGGAAATAACAATAGTAGCTACTCTGCCATCTTTCTACCAGCCTTCTACTGAATACCTCATACCTAGCAGGAAGTAAAGAATGGCAATCAATAGGAAATGGATAATTGTTGTTCACCAGAACTTAAAAGATTAGTGGAAAGTCAAGATAGGACCAGAGTCTATATCTTTCACTACAAACCCCAGGATTCTTTCTTCTAAATAATATTTCCTTGATATATCAGCATGAATTGATATGTTGGGGGCACTCGCAAAAGTCAATCTTAATTTTCAACTCTGGGCCATGGATGCCAGTATGTTGGTAGTTTGAAATCAGTCATGATGCTGAGTTTATGTTCACCACGGAAGTCAGAAAACACTATGTATCAGGAGTTTGATTTTTTTTTTTTCTTCTTCCTTCCCTGGTTGGCTCAGACAGTAAAGACTCTGCATGTAATGCAGGAGATCCTGAGTCAGGAGGATCCCCTGGAGATGGGAATAGTACCCAATCCAGTAGTCTTGCTTGGAGAATCCCATGGACAGAGGAGCCTGATGGGCTACAGTCCATAGGGTCACAAAGAGTCAGACTTGACTGAGAGATTAGCACTTTCACTTTTCATATTAACCTCTTCATCCCAAGTATTCTCATTCCAGAGCCCTCTATTAGACCTATAATACTTGAGGAACTTGCTGTAATGGAAACAAACAAACAAACAAACAACTTCTCCATAAACCATAAGAATTGATGAGACTACGTTCAGTAAGTCAGTGTTCATATTCCAGGGACCAGGCATCACCAGTGTTTGCATCCACTACTCCACCAGTAGAACTATCATTTGGTCCATTAATGTTAAGGGTGTTTGCCTTATAGTTAACACTGAGACAACTTTCATTAAGATAAAATTGTTTGCTATGAGGACATTATTTAACTAAGGAATGGGACGAATTTTCCTACTATAAGGCAGCAAGAGACAGAGAAAATAGATGCAAGAGGTTTATCTGGTATGCTATTACTTTCCTTTTTCTGTTATACTGAAGTTCCCTAACAAGGTTATTGTTGATTTTACTATACCTCTGTGTCTGCACATATCATGAGAAAACCATAGATTGAGGTATAGCAATTTTCTTTATGATTTTTTTTTTCAAAACAGTGTCAGTAATTCAGTATTTATGATAAAAGACTCACCTTCCAATGAAAGAGAGACCAGAAACACAGACTCCATAACTGGGTCAGGAAAATCCCTTGAAGCTGGAAATGGCAACACTCTCCAGTATTTTTGCCAGAACAATTATATGGACAGAGTGGGCTACAGTCCATTGGAATCACAAAGAGCCAGACACAACTGACTATGCACAAATGCACACACACAGTTGAGTATTATGATAAATAAATAGGAATAAAGCAATGTAATTTAGAGTTCTCACATTGTTTGATTTTTATTTATTTATTTACTTGAGTAATGGTGTAGATTCAGTCCTTGATGTCCACTAGTGAATCATCTCAAAATGCTTTTCAAATAACACCAATTATGGGAGATAAGTTCTAGAAAAGTTTTCTAATAACATTAGATTTTTCAGTCAGTTTTAAGCAATAAATCTGTCTTCTGTCCATGTGAATCATCTTTTTTCAATATTTAGACTTTTTCCTGCACCCTCCTTTCACTTTTTAACTGTAACTGAAACCTCTCACAAGTCCACACTGCTTTCTCCTGATGACACCAAGATTTTGAAATTTGCTCCAGAATAAGCTATTCTTTCTTTCTTTTGGTCAGTCTCAAACAGGAGAATGGGGCTAGCAGTTTCTGTTTTATGTTCAAACCTTTTTTCTAATATCATCATGAAAATAATTTTCTTTGGAAATAAACATAGACAGGTATACCACCTTCTCCCAACTGTCTTGTATGGTTCTTCCAACAATGATTTGGGGTGAGTTACACATCAAATTTTCAGACTCACTTTAAATGATTTTTTTTTTGATTATATATATATACTCACCAGCTATAAACAAACACCAGATATACACATATTTTCACCTTAGGGAACTAAGCATTGTAAACAATGTTTTACAGAATATTTGATCATTTATTTATAATTATGATAGATTCTTAGCCATTCCTCTGCTGTATCCTAAACATGCTGTATTTCTTTGATTCTGTGATGTACATATTTGGTACACCTTTCCCCCTCTATTTTTCATAAAGCAATGGTGAGTCTCACAAAAGAGGGCACTTAGATGTGGTGAGACACAGTGGATTTTATTTAAGTTTCTTCAACAGAGGAATCTCTCTATTTCTCTCATTTCTGCCTACTCTTTGTACTGCCTTCTTTCATTCCTTCTCTTGTTCCTCCTAATCCCTTCAGGGATATTTTGATTCCACTTCCTTTTTATGCAGGTAATTCACGAATACTCATCTGTCATCATTATCTACTTTTTAAGCCTCATGCCCTCAGTTTTGATGACTTCCTTGAAATCTCCTACTCTATTTTACTTTAAAGTTTAAAGCAGAGCTTTCATTCATCATTCCTTCTTTATCAGCATCCTACTCTCACATTTCCACAAAGGGAACTTCTCTTCTCCTTTTCGGAATTTCCTTTTTTTTTTTTTTACTGTAAATTGTTTGATGTTCAAACTGTTTAGAGGTCAATTCCATTTCTAATCCTTTTATGAGACTGCTGCATGAAGCTTTATATAACTGTCCCTCTCTTTCCATTCCACTGTCATAAGTCCACATCAAACCCCTGTTTATTTTATCATCTAGAAGTCTTCTGGATCCTCTTCAACGTAACTTGTGCTTCACAGGGTCAATTGTCTTTTAGAAACAGTTTCTGTATCACCATTCCCTGGCTCAAAGCCTTTCAATGACTATCCATTACTAAGGGCAGGGAGAAGGGCAGCCAGGATGGTGTAATAGATCTCCTACTGTTGTTTAGGCATTGAGTTTAGCAGGAGGGAGGGGTGGGAAAGAACAATTTGGGGAGAGTTTCTTGCAAATGTAATTGGAAAAAGTTTAGTCTTATAAGATCTTTCAGTTTGCATTCATAGTTGATATATAAAAGATGATAAAACCTTATCCTTAATAGAAACATAAAAACATTCTTAGCTTTATTAGCTGTTATCAAAAATAGTTAACTAATATGTTAGTAATAAGAACTTTTTAAATTTAAATTGAGATGTCAACATTAATTTTCATATTAATGCAATTACATTGTACTTAAGGATTGTTTAACATGGTAATACAGTGCATTTGAGGGAAGTATTAGATTTTCTATATGCAATTAATATGAAATAGATTATAGTTTTATATTATTTTATTATAAATAAAATACAGTTAAATATTGTTACCAATCAAAAATTAATTTATTATGGAAAACATTATGGGAATTTCTCAGAAAACTGAAAATAAAACAACTATATGATCCAGCAATTTAGTGCCCATGTAAAAGCTTGCTTAAAACTCAACATTCAAAAAGCAAAAATCATGGAAACAGTTATCATTACTTCATGGCAAATAGATAGGGGAAAAAATGAAAACAATGGCAGACTTTATTTTCTTGGGCTCCAAAATCACTGCAAACTGTGACTACAGACATGAAACTAAAAGATGCTTGTTTCTTAGAAGAAAAACTATGACAAACCTAGACAGAATATTAAAAAACAGAGATATCACTTTGCCAACCAAGGTCCACACAGTCAAAGTTATGTTTTGTTTTTTTGTTTTTTCCCAGTAGTCATGTATGGATGTGAGAGCTGGACCATAAAGAAGGCTGAGAGCTGAGGCATTGATGCTTTTGAACTATGGTGCTGTAAAGACTCTTGAGAGTCCCTTGAACAGCAAAGAGATCAAATCAGTCAGCTAAAAGAAATCAATCCTGAATATTCATTAGAAGGGCTAATGCTGAAGCTCCAACATTTTGGTCAAATGATTCAAAGAGTCAACTCATTGGAAAAGTCCCTGATACTGGGAAAGACTGAGGGCAGGAGAAGAGGGAAACAGAAGATGAGATGGTTGGATGACATCATTAATTCAAAGGATGTGAGTTTGAGGAAACTCCAGGAGATAGTGTAAAGAAGCTTGGCATGCTACAGTCTATGGGATCACAAAGGATTGGACATGACTGAGTGACTGAACAATATATTCAAAGGGAAGGATCCACTATCCTTCAAGGAGTTATCTTCAACCCTATGTTCACAGCATTATCATCTAAAGCAATTAAGACATGAAAACAATCTAAGAGTACATCATTGGATGAAAGTTGAGGTACACACACACACACACACACAAACATTGAAATATTACTCAGCCATGTAAGGGAATGAAGGAATGAAATCTTGCCACTCACAACTTGGATAGACCTAGATGGTATTATAGAACTGGACATGGAACAATAGACTGATTCCAAATAGGGAAAGGAGTACGTCAAGGCTGAATATTGTCACCCTGCTTATTTAACTTATATGCCTAGTACATCATGAGAAACGCTTGACTGGGAGAAACACAAGCTGGAACCAAGATTGCCGGGAGAAATATCAATAACCTCAAATGTGCAGATGACACCACCTTTATGGGAGAAAGTGAAGAGGAACTAAAAAGCCTCTTGATGAAAGTGAAAGAGGAGAGTGAAAAAGTTGGCTTAAAGCTCAACATTCAGAAAACGAAGATCATGGCATCTGGTCCCATCACTTCATGGGAAATAGATGGGGAAACAGTGGAAACAGTGTCAGACTTTATTTTGGGGGGCTCCAAAATCACTGCAGATGGTGACTGCAGCCATGAAATTAGAAGACGCTCACTCCTTGGAGGAAAGGTTATGACCAACCTAGATAGTATATTCAAAAGCAGAGACATTATTTTGCCGACTAAGGTCTGTCCAGTCAAGGCTATGGTTTTTCCTGTGGTCATGTATGGATGTGAGAGTTGGACTGTGAAGAAGGCTGAGCGCCGAAGAATTGATGCTTTTGAACTGTGGTGTTGGAGAAGACTCTTGAGNTTTATTTTGGGGGGCTCCAAAATCACTGCAGATGGCGACTGCAGCCATGAAATTAGAAGACGCTTACTCTTTGGGTAGAAAGTTATGACCAACCTAGATAGCATATTCAAAAGCAGAGACATTACTTTGCCGACAAAGATCCATCTACTTCCAGAATTCAGTGATGAATACTGGTCTATTGCCATATAGTGACCAAAAACAAATACATAAATAAACAGCCTGTCTATAATAATAGAATCATAATAGGCAGAAGAAGGGACATGATAGTCTGTATAGAGTTATGGTTGAAATATCATTGATTAGTTCAATTCCCCAAATCAACAAAGGCAAGGACATGCAGATCTTGCTGCTTCTAATTCTTTCCCTAGCACACAGCATAGAAGATGATCGATTCTCAATATAGTTTTATCAATTTATTAATGAATGAAAGTATTTCAAAATTACCCAATGAGAAGTAGAACATCTGAAAGAAGGCTGTGAACAAAAATATAAAAATCACTTAGTTCAATTCAGTTCAGTCACTCAGGCCTGTCCAACACTTTGTGATCCCATGGATTACAGCATGCCAGGCTTCCCTGTCCATCACCAACTCCCATAGATTGCTAAAACTCATAACTATCAAGTGGGTGATGCCATCCAACCATCTCATTCTCTGTAATCCCCTTCTCCTCCTGCCTTCAATCATTCCCAGCATCAGGGTTTTTTCAAATGGGTCAGTTCTTCATANAACTCCCATAGATTGCTAAAACTCATAACTATCAAGTGGGTGATGCCATCCAACCATCTCATTCTCTGTAATCCCCTTCTCCTCCTGCCTTCAATCATTCCCAGCATCAGGGTTTTTTCAAATGGGTCAGTTCTTCATATCAGGTGGCCAAAATATTGGAGTTTCAGCTTCACCATCAGTCCTTCCAATGAATATTCAGGACTGATTTCCTTTAGGACAGATTGGCTGGATCTTCTTGTAGTCTTAGGGACTCTCAAGAGTCTTCTCCAACACTACAGTTCAAAAGCATCAATTCTTCAGCCCTCAGCTTTCTTCACGGTCCAACTCTCACATCCATACATGACTACTGGAAAAACCAAAGCTTTAACTAAATGGACCTTTGTTGACAAAGTAATGTCAAAGGAAGGTCTCTGCTTTTTAATATGCTGTCTAGGTTGATCATATCTTTTCTTCCAAGGAGCAAGCATCTCTTAATTTTATGGCTGAAGTCACCATCTGAAGTGCTTTTGGAGCACAAATAAATAAAGTCTGTCACTGTTTCCATTGTTTCCCCATCTGTTCACCATGAAGTGATGGGTCCAGTTATCATGACCTTAGTTTCTTGAATGTTGAGTTTGAAACCAACTTTTTCACTCTCCTCTTTCACTTTCATCAAGGGGCTGTTTAGTTAATCTTCACTTTCTGCCATAAGGGTGGTGTCCTCTACATATCTGAGAATACTGATATTTCTCCCAGCAATCTTTATTCCAGCTTGTGCTTCATTGAGCCCAGCATTTCCCATGATGTATTCTGCATATAAGTTAAATAAGCAAGGTGACAATAAAAACCACTAGAAATAGATTTAATAAATTGGCTATGTATCTTTGAAAAAATGGTGACAAAAAGCTAGTGTTGAAATGTTTATAGGGAAGGCATCTCAAGGTGTAGTAAGCAATATTTGCCTCTTCAAAATGTGTCTCTTTGCCATGAGGAAGAAACAGAAGATTAAGGAGCTTTCTCTTTTTCCTCTCCCTTAATTGCCTAAAATAAATTAGAAGTGAAGTGAAGTGAAGTCGCTCAGTCGTGTCTGACTCTTTGCAACTCCATAGACTGTAGCCTGTCAGGCTCCTCTGTCCATGGGATTTTCCAGGCAAGAGTGCTGGAGTGGATTGCCATTTCCTTCTCCAGGGGATCTTCTCAACCCAGGAATCGAACCCGGGTCTCCCAAATTTCAGGCAGACTCTGTACCATCTGAGCCACCAGGGAAGCCCAAAAGAAATTAGAGGGATTGCTTAATCCAGGAATGATAATTATCGCCAGAAATATCTATAGTATAATAGGAACGAGGTGTGGTAGACATAGAGAAATCTAAGAAAGTCTCTGTTAAAATTCATCTCTATGTCTTATTGTTTCTGCCTGTGTGCATACTCAGTCACGTTAGTTGTCCTACTCTTTGCAGCCCATGGACTGTATCCCACAACGCTCCTCTATCTTTAGAATTTCCCAGGCAAGAATATTGGAGCTGTTTGCCATTTTCTTCTTCAGGGGCTTTTCCTGATCCAGGAATCAAACTCGTGTCTCCTGAGGTTCTTGTGTTGGCAACTGAATTTTGTACCAACAACTGAGCCACCGGGGAAGCCCATTTTTTCTGCATGACCACATAAATATTTGTTTAGCAAACATCTATTCTTTTTAAATTTCCTTCTTTCCTCTTGAGGTCCCAGATCCCACATTCCTTCTCCTTAGTGTAGAATGACATATATACTTCAATTTATCTGAATATTTGGAATCTCTGGTTTATGTGGATTTCAAATATGTACAATTATTTATTCTTCTGTTAATCAATGTTGTGTCATTTTCATTATTAAATTAGCCAAATTGAGAAGGGAAGGAAGAAAATTTCCTCTCCCCAACACAGAAGCTAGATTTATTTTCTCAGTAAAATAAGCAATAGAAAATATTGTTAGTAATTAGAGAAAACTGGTTTCTTTTCCATATAATAACAACAATTATAGCTGGTCAAAAAATTTAACATTTTCTCTTGGGTACTTCTCTAATTTTGGAAGGTTAAACAAAAGATGCATGACAATTTGTTGGATTCTCTATAAAAGAAATTGGGAGAGTTAAATAGTAAAGTGGTAAAGAGGGCAGAGGCAAGACTCAGAATTTTCTGTCTAGGTGCAAGCCCCTAACTACATAATATGCTAATTCTGTGACATGCTAAACAACTCACAAAATTCAATATATGAATGAATTACACAACCAAATCTAAATAAAATTCAAATTCATGTTTGGGATGGGGCCTGACTGTGGATCACAATAAACTGTGGAAAATTCTCTTTGGATGGAAAGCTATGACCAACCTAGATAGCATATTCAAAAGCAGAGACATTACTTTGCCGACAAAGATCCATCTAGTCAAGGCTATGGTTTTTCCAGTGGTCATGTATGGATGTGAGAGTTGGACTGTGAAGAAAGCTGAGTGCAGAAGAATTGATGCTTTTGAACTGTGGTGTTGGAGAAGACTCTTGAGAGTCCCTTGAACTGCAAGGAGATCCAACCAGTCCATTCTGAAGGAGATCAGCCCTGGGATTTCTTTGGAAGGAATGATGCTGAAGTTGAAACTCCAGTACTCTGGCCACCTCATGCGAAGAGTTGGCTCATTGGAAAAGACTCTGATGCTGGGAAAGATTGAGGGCAGGAGAAGAAGGGGACGACAGAGGATGAGATGGCTGGATGGCATCACCAACTCGATGGCCATGAGTTTCGGTGAATTCCAGGAGTTGGTGATGGACAGGGAGGCCTGGTGTGCTGCAATTCATGGTGTCACAATGAGTCAGACATGACTAAGCGACTGAACTGAACTGAACTGTGATTTTTTAACTCTAAAGATCTTATATTGTATGCTTTGGGACTAATTGAGTAATAATCTTGTGCAAATTATTTGTCTCTCGACATCCATGTTCTAAACTCTATAACTTATAGGGTGTTTGTTAGTATTAAATGCAAAAACCCCCACAATAAACAAGCATATCATAATTGCAAGCACAGTCTTTTCTACTAGTATTATTGATTATTATCAGTATTAAAATATTTTTAGGACTGTACAAATCTATAATATGTTTATGTCTTTATTAATTCTGGAGAACTGAAATACCCAATTAATGTTGCTGTGCTGTGTGCTGTGCTTAGTTGCTCAGTCAAGTCTGGCTCTCTGTGACCCCATGGACTGAAACTGGCCATTGTCCTCTGTCCATGGGGATTCTTCAAGCAAGTGTACTGGAGTGGGTTGCTATGCCCTCCTCCAGGGGATCTTCCCACCCCAGGGATCAAACCCAGATCTCCCACAAGGCAGGCAGATTCTTTACCATCTGAGCCACCAGGGAAGCCCATTAGCACCACCTATAGCTATTAAATCATCACTTCTTTCTTTCAAGTACTAGTTTTGATGGACAAGAAGAGACAGGATACCCAATCCAGCATTCCCTAGGCCTGGTGGACTACAGTCCATAGGGTCACAAAACGTCAGAAACTACTTAAGTGACTTAGCACGCATGCACACACATATTTAAATTCCTTCTAAAATGCCATCACATTCATTAAGGACCAGTGTTTTGTATATAGGCTTAAAGCATATTAATTTCACACAGGAACAAAAAAATAACTTAGGTATCTTGAAGTGACTGATAGCTGCTACTACATCGATATTGGCATAATATAAAATAAATATTAGAAGAGAAGTGTTTTTTTTTAATAGAAAAGTAGCCACATATTTGTCAACTGATGAAAGGACTCTTCAATAATTATGATATATAACATGCTATTAATGGACATAAGACTTTATATTGGAAAAAAATTCTTCATAAGTTCTATTATACCTTCACTGCAATTGAAATCCTAGAAGAAATTTTTATGATACTTAAGAACTAATTCTAATATTTATATGTAATAATAGATATGATAACTTTGAATAAAGAATTAAGGTAGATAGTTTTAAAATTATTAAGGTATATAATAAAGCTGTAATTTAAGTAATGATTCATTAGTATATAGGATCACAAATAAACCAAACTGAAAATGAAGCCCTTCTGTGTCTGGATATTATCCACTGGAGGACCTTAGTTTTGTGTTTTGCTTATCCTTTGATAATCCTCCCTAAATTCTGAGAAATTCATATGATTGTAGATGCATTGGAACTTTAATTTCGTTTCTACTTTTATATTTTATTTTAAAAGACATATGGAATCATATAGGTCTCATTTAACTTAAAAATAGCTTACACACTTATTTACACATAAAACTGGAAACATGTATTCCAAAGTATTATAATGATAACTTCAAGTTCTAGTAATATTTAAAGCCTGCCTACTTATGTTTTATTTTCTGCATTTTCTCAATATCATAATGTAAAAGTGTGTTGTTAAAAAATTAAAACAATTGAAAGAGATATGTTTAAGCTTCNATTCCAAAGTATTATAATGATAACTTCAAGTTCTAGTAATATTTAAAGCCTGCCTACTTATGTTTTATTTTCTGCATTTTCTCAATATCATAATGTAAAAGTGTGCTGTTAAAAAATTAAAACAATTGAAAGAGATATGTTTAAGCTTCAGAGGTCCTACAATATCAAAATAGAAAACCTTGGAAATCTCAAAAGATAAACTCTAAATGACAAAACATGAGCAAGAAGATTGTGTGGGTTCATCAAGTAGAATATATGGCAAACCCCCATAGATGATTATAATTTCAAAACAGCAGACAAAATGATTTTTTCAATGGAAAAATAATTGCAAAGACTTGACCATTTGCTAAATTGAACATTTCCCCATTACAGCTAATGAGTATAGTGGCACATCGCCTTGTGGTTTTTGTGTGTAGAATAGATTAAATTTGCAAAATGGGTTCAAGAAGAATAAATTAGAAAGGTTTGTAGCTGCATCAAGATATGATAGTTGATAAACCAAAAACTATATAATAAAAATATTTTCAGTTTATTCATGATTAGTTATTTATTTTTAAAATTTCTCTGCCACTGACCTATGGTGCTAAAAAAAACTACAGGAGATAACAACACTTGTGAAACTTTAATCTACCAAGCATATTCACAATACAGAAAAATATTTTACATATAATAAATGATTGCTAATGGTGAGACTAAATTTTAAGTATAAAATTCATAACTAAATTGATTCTGGTAAGGTTGATGGTATATATTATCACCCTGCTTATTTAACTTCTATGCAGAGTACATCATGAGAAACGCTGGACTGGAAGAAANTTGAGAGTCCCTTGGACTGCAAGGAGATCCAACCAATCCATTCTGAAGGAGATCAGCCCTGGGATTTCTTTGGAAGGAATGGTGCTAAAGCTGAAACTCCAGTACTTTGGCCACCTCATGAGAAGAGTTGACTCATTGGAAAAGACTCTGATGTTGGGAGGGATTGGGGGCAGGAGGAGAAGGGGACGACCGAGGATGAGATGGCTGGATGGCATCACGGACTCGATGGACGTGAGTCTGAGTGAGCTCCGAGAGATGGTAATGAACAGGGAGGCCTGGCATGCTGCGATTCATGGGGTCACAAAGAATCGGACATGACTGAGTGACTGAACTGAACTGAGATGGTATTATGCTAAGTGAAATAGGACATAAAAAGATAAGAGCAATGTGATTTCACTTAATATTTGAAATCTAAAAACAAATAAGCAAACATAGCAAAATAAAAGTAGAGTTGTAGATATAGAGAACAAAATGGTGGTTTCTGGAGAAGATGGGGTGGTACAATGGGGGAAATGGGTGAAAGAGATTAAGATGCACAGATTTCCAGGAAATATATCATGGTAATGCAATGTACAGAGTAAGCTATAAAGTAAGTAGTGATGTAATAACTTTAAATGTCAAAATAACTTTAAAATAACTTCAGTTAGCAACTAGACTTAATTGTGATAATCATCTAATGCATCTAAGTGTCAAATCACTATGTTGTACACCTAAAACTGATATAACATTGTATGTCAATTATATTCCAATTAGAAAAATAAGAAGGAAATCTTGCCATATGCAACAACATGAATGGACCTAAGTGTGTGTTAGGCTAGAAATGTCATACAGAATAGTGTATAATGAGAAATCTTTGTTTAGTTGCCAAGTCATGTCTAGCTCTTGTGACAGCATAGACTGTAACCTGCCAGGCTTCTTTCCCTATGGAACTTTCCAGGCAAGAACATTGGAGTGGATTGCCATTTCCAATACCAGGGGATCTTCCTGACCCAGGAACTGAACCCATGTCTCCTACTTGGCAGGTGGATTCTTTACCACTGAGCCACCAAAGAAGTCCAATGTTGAGTCTAAGCAAAACACAATTGAATTTAAGGTAAAAGAGATAGGATTTGTGGATTCTTCAGGGACACACACAGGCACAGATAGGAGGAGGGGAAATTGAAGACAGTCGAAAAGTATGCACTTCTAGTTATAAGATAAATAAATACCAGGATGTAATATACAACATGCTGACTACCAGGACTGTAAGCTATATCTGGAAGTTGCTAAGGAAGTAAATCCTAAGCATTATCACCACAAGGTAATTTTTTTTTCTTCTTTTTTTTTAATAACTATGGGAGAAAATGTTAAAAAAATATTGTAATCATTTCACAGTATATGTTAATCGAGTAATTATGTTGTGCACAGAGAAGGCAATGGCAACCCACTCCAGTACTCTTGCCTGGAAAATTCCATGGATGGAGGAGCCTGGTAAGCTGTAGTACATGAGGTTGCAAAGAGTTGGACACAACTGAGCAACTTCACTTTAACTTTTCACTTCCATGCATTGGAAAAGAAAATGGCAACCCACTTCAGTGTTCTTGCCTGGAGAATCCCAGGGACGGGGGAGCCTGGTGGGCTGCCGTCTATGGGGTCGCACAGAGTTGGACGTGACTGAAGTGACTTAGCAGCAGCAGCATGTTGTACACTTGTATATTGCTATATGTCAATTTCATTTCAATTAACCGAGAGAAAAAATTTCCTCTCACAAATAGAATTAATTTTCAGTCATTCCTTAGTATCCACAAGCAATTGATTCCAGAACCATCCTCCAAACTCCTTGTAGGTACCAAAATCTGCAGATGCTCAAGTTGTTTATATAAATGGAGTAAGTATTTAAATTTCATCCATGGTTTGTTGAATCCAGAATCCACAGATACAGAATGCTAACAGTATTACAAACATTCTAACAAATATTACCATACTTAAATGACTACAGTGATAAACAAAAAGTGTTTCCCTTAAACAGCTACTATTGATTATTTTGCATCACAGCACTTTAAGTTCACTTTCAGGAGCACAACTTAGAAAAGTCTGAATTAACCACAAATGCTTCCATTCCATATCCAACTTTTCTATAATAGTACTTTGTTGGTCTATCTTCTTTTCTGTTTCCATGAAGACTGTCTTAGTTAAAAAGTTCACTATATCTCAGCTGTAATTTTTAAAACCTTTACTTTAACAAAATCCTTTTTGTATTTACACTAAACTCCACAATATTAACTTATTTTCTAAATCCCAAACTACACACACACACACACACACACACACACACACACACACACTTTCAGTTCAGTTCAGTTGCTCAGTCATGTCCGACTCTTTGTGACCACACATACACTTTAATTGACAAAAAAAAAAACAAAAACAAAAACAAAAACAAAAACAAAAACAAAAAAAAAACCTTGCACATTTCTGGAAGCCAGAAGTCTGAATTGAGTCTTACAAGGTTAAAATAAAAGTATGGATCAGGATTTCTCCCAGAGTCTCCAGGAAAGAATTTACTGCTTTCCTATTTTGACTTCTAAAAGCTACAGTATTATCAGAGTTGTGGCCTCATAAATGCAATCTCTGCTTCTGCCATCAATCTCCTCTCTGATCTGTATTCTTCCTACCTCCTTGTTTTAAATTTAATTTTAATTGAAGAATAGTTGCTTTACAATATCACGCTGGTTTCTGTCATACCTCAGCATGAATAAGCCATATCTCCTTCTTTTGAACCTCCCTTCTACCTCCTTCCCTCTCCTACCCCTCTAAGTTGTTACAGAGCCCTGGTTTTAGTTCCTTGAGTCATATGGCAAATTTCCACTGATTATCTATTTTGAATATGGTATATATGTTTCCATGGTACTGTCTCCCTTCTTCTCACCTTCTTCTTCCTTCCTCCACCCTGCCCATATCCATAGGTCTATTCTCTGCATCTGCATCTCTATTGTTGACCTGCAAATAGATTCATTGGTGCCATCTTTCTAGATTCCATTTATATGCATAAAACACAAGTAATACTTTTACTGTTTACTGCCAGATAGCTTTAAAATATTTCTTTGTCTGTTTATGAAAAAAAGATAAATATCATAGTGTGAGTGTAATTTAGTCACTGAGTCATGTCCGACTGCAACTCCATAGACCTAGAACACCAGGCTCCTCTGTCTATGGGATTTCCCAGGAAAGAATGTTGGAGTAGCCATTTCTTTCTCCAGGGGATCTTCCTGATCCACGAATTGAACCCAGGTCTCCTGTACTGCAGGTGGATTCTTTACCATCTGAGCTACAAGGGAAGCATACGTCTCTTCAAATTGTCTCTACGTCTTAACTTCACAGTGATCCACTTACAGAATGTAACTCAATTCATTCTGCTTATCACTCAATGGAAATGCCTAACATGACATAGCTTTTTTTTTTTTTAATATAAATTAACTCCCCTTTCCTAGCTTTTCTAAATTGTGGAAGTGTGTTTTCCTTTGAACTCATATGCCATGTTATTTTTGGATAATTCTAAGACACATTAGTATAATAGCTCCTTTCTTTGTATGGCTGAACAGTTTCCAGGCTAATGATTCATTTGCTGGTCTCTGATCTCACTAAAATATCATTTCAGCAGGTCTGGTACCTGGTACAAATGCCTGTTGCTTTCTCTTTAATGTGTATGGAAATAATTATTTTGAATATGTAAATTTTTATTAGATAATTTGGTGATTTCTCAGAAAATTTTCCCTAAACATTCACTTTATTGCTTCATAGATTTTAAAATGATATCAAAAATTTTAAATAAATTTCAAACATTAAGGCTATATTTTGATTGTTCAAAATCAGGAATTTATACATTTCAGCAATTGCTCTTGAATTGTAAACAACACTGATCTGCTGGTTTGAAAATTGTTTATGAGGGGTTGAAACTGCTTTTACAGTAAAGATTATAAAAGAAAGAAACACTTCTGGGGAAATCTTTTTGGTTGACTGAATTGCTGGGAGATTGAAGATGGATGTTTATAATGACGGGTTGATGTTTTCAGACAATCAACAGACATAGGAGACAGAATTATGACAAACAGTTTGTTTCCAGTGGAAATTGAGGGAGGAGGTAGTGTAGATCAGGTGTATGATCTGGAGGATAAATGTCTTAGTCACTCTGATCAATAGAATTCAGCTGGTGTAAATAGTAAGACCTGGGTAAATGTATATAGAAAAAGAGAAGGAAGAATGATAAATTCAGAAACTACTGCTGTGGAGCATAGTACAAGTCCATCTAGTGTAAAATCCGTCCTATGACAGTATCCAATATTTAATGTTCCAAAGAAAGATGAAAGCTCTCAGACTCTACCTAGGTAATTTATTCAATGCTATTTATCAGGTTAGAAATTTCTGTTTCAGTTTTTCATTCAATCATTGAACATCTTGAATCATGCAGTTTGAAGATACTTATGGTATTTTTTCCTGGCAGATTTACAAATGGTTCAGTTCTTTTCAGTCGTTCAGTCATATCTGGCCCTTTGTGTCCCCATAGACAGCAGCATGCCAGGCTTCCCTGTCTATAACCATCTCCCAGAGTTTGCTCAAACTCACGTCCATTGAATAAATGATGCCATCCAACCATCTCATCCTCTGCTGTCCCCTTCTCCTCCTGCCTTCAATCTTTCCCAGCATCAGGGTCTTTTCAAATGAGTAAGTTCTCCGCACCAGGTGGCCAAAGTATCCAAGCTTCAGTTTCAGCATAAGTCCTTCCAATGAATATTCAGGACTGATTTCCATTACAATTGACTGGTTGGATCTCCTTACAGTCCAAGGGACTGTCAAGGGTTCTCTCCAACACCACAGTTCAAAAGCATCAATTCTTCAGCACTCAGCTTTCTTTATAGTCCAACTCTCACATCCATACATGACTACAGGAAAAACCATAGTTTTGGCTAGACTGAACTTTGTTGGCAAAGTAATGTCTCTGCTTTTTAATATGCTTCATAGGTTTAATATGCTGCCTAGGTAACAAATGATATTGACAGACATAAAGGAAGTAGAGTTTTAAAATAATCCTTCTACATTATTTGTTACCATTAAAATATAACTGTTAGCCACAACAAGTGGAACATATACAAAAGCCAAATGTCATTTTGATGACAAACTTGGGTCACAATAAATATTATTGAGCAGTCTAGGATCTCATCTGGAGACTCTGGGGAAAAAAGGGTTTCTAAACTCATTCAGATTGTTGGTAGAATTTAGTTCTGTACACATTTACATTTTCTTACTGATGTCAGCCATGGCCACTCTTTGGAAGGAAAATTGAATGGCTTCAAATGTCACCCTTTCCATTCTTCTGCAAGAACAGATCAAATCCTTTAGATCTCTTTTCCTATTTTTCTCATCATCTGGGGGAAATTTTCTGCTCCTAAAGTGCTCTATAATGAAATTACATTTGTCCAGATAATCTTTATTTCTTCATATAATTTAACATAATGATTGGAATACATTTCATCATATTTACAGGTTTCAGTGACATTTAAAGGGAAGAAGATTATAGTAAGACAATATTTATTGGGAGTCATTCCCAAAATTTTGCTTATCACAAGAGCTTAATTTTTGTCTACAAAAATTGAGGTTAATCATGATTTTCATGAATGTTTATTGGCTGTAATAAAAGAACTGATGGTTAAAATCAACTGATACATAATAAATAATACAAATGACTAGTTATATTTGTAAACAAATAAGCATATTTTATGTATAAACAAAAAGGTACTATTTCTATATTAATCTAAAATTGTTTGCCTATAGCTTACCACTACTTTTGAACTAAAAAAACTATTAGGTGAAAATTCCTAACCATATTCACTCATTCTCTGGCACTGAATCAACATTAATAACAAGCCTATTCAATGTGACTCTTATTCAGCAAACAAAAACAAATATCTCTTTATCCTCTCTGAGATTACATCTTAGTACTGAGTTACATGCTAAGTAATTAATTTGATAAATACATGTAAAATTAAAACAGTTAAAAATGCTATGAAAGGAATGTGATTAACTTTGTAAAAGCATCGGGTGGAATAATTCTTAAATGTTAAGAGAGGGCCTTCCCTGAAGAAATAACTATAAATGGAACCTGGTAAGCATTGTCTAAGTGAGTAGGGAAGGGAAGAGACTTTCAGAAATTTATTTAGGCCTGTTAGACACAGAAATAAGATCAAAATAGCTAGAGAACACAGAATCAGGGGAAATGTGTAGAATATTAGATGAAAGAGTATTCACAATTATTTTAGAACTTGTGATAGATGACCCAGAGGGATGGCATGGGGAGAGAGGAGGGGGGAGGTTCAGGATGGGGAACACATGTATACCTGTGGCAGATTCATGTTGATGTATGGCAAAACCAATACAATATTGTAAAGTAATTAGCCTCAAATTAAAATAAATAATTTATATTAAAAATAAAATAAATAAAATAGTAAAAAAAAGTTATTAAAATTTTTTTTGAGTATAGAGATAATATGTTAGACACTAGCAGTAAAAGCAAAACCTCATGAATTACAATGNATTCATGTTGATGTATGGCAAAACCAATACAATATTGTAAAGTAATTAGCCTCAAATTAAAATAAATAATTTATATTAAAAATAAAATAAATAAAATAGTAAAAAAAAGTTATTAAAATTTTTTTTGAGTATAGAGATAATATGTTAGACACTAGCAGTAAAAGCAAAACCTCATGAATTACAATGGGGATAAAGGTAAATGAGCTGAAAGGTGATCAAAAAGATAAACCACATAATAGAATGTCATTCTAGGTTGATGGTGATAGAGATACAGAGACATGGCTTGTTTTGAGATATCTGGTTTATCAAAGATCATTATTGTGTCATGAACTGGATATACTAGAAGAAATGAAGAGACTATTGTGAAAATTTTAGAGATTCATGGTTTACACATCTGAGTAATTTCTGTGCCTTTCATTGATTTGAGTTAAAAACTCAGTCATTTTTAACTTCTTGATATTGAGGTGGTTTGCTAACATGTAAAATAAAATATCTTGATTCCAGCTTGCGCTTCTTCCAGCCCAGCATTTTTCATGATGTACTTTTCATATAAGTTAAATAAGCAGGGTGACAATATACAGCCTTGATATATTCCTTTTGGAACCAGTCTGTTGTTCCATGTCCAGTTCTAACTTTTTCTTCCTGACCTGCATACAAGTTTCTCAAGAGGCAGATCAGTTGGTCTGGTATTCCCATCTCTTTCAGAATTTTCCAGTTTATTGTGATCCACATAGTCAAAGGCTTTGGCATAGTCAATAAAGCTTAGATGTTTTTCTGGAACTCCAATACTTTGGCTACCTCATGCGAAGAGTTGACTCATTGGAAAAGACTCTGATGCTGGGAGGGATTGGGGGTTGTAGGAGAAGGGGATGACAGAGGATGAGATGGCTGGATGGTATCATCAACTCAATGAACATGAGTTTGGATGAACTCCAGGAGCTGGTGATGGACAGGGAGGCCTGGTGTGATGCAATTCATGGTGTTGCAAAGAGTTGGACACTACTAAGTGACTGAACTGAACTGAAAATAAGATGTTGATTTACAAGAGTCTGATATTCAGATAAGAGGCAAGGCATTAAGACAATAACATATAAATAATGGTATATAAATGGAAATTGTGAAAGGATATAAAATAAGTAAAGCAATGGGCATATGATATTCTTAACCTTCAGGGGATAATAACAAAGAAGAGGTGGTTGAGCCAGCAAAGGAGGAGACAGATTCCCAAACTGCCAGTAGAATGGAGGAAAAGTGTAGTAACTCATAGGGTAACAAGAGAAAAGATCCAGAAAAAGAAGTGAACAAATGACCAAGTTAGATGAATAATGAAAAATATGCATAGTTTTTTTTTCTTTTTTTTTGTATATGGAGGTAATAGTGAAATCTGAAAGAAGAGCTTCATTGTAGAAATGATGGTTGAAATCAAGGCCTTCTGGCAATCACCAGAAAACAGAGGAGACGCGTGGAATGCATTCTTCCCTAGAACTTTCAGAAGGAACATGGCCCACCTGAAGACTCCTTTTCAAACTTCTAGACACGAGAACTATAAGAAAGAGAGAAAATAAAAAGTACATTGTTTCATGTTACCTAGTATGTTCTGCAGAGAAGGCGATGGCACCCAGCTTCAGTACTCTTGCCTGGAAAATCTCATGAATGGAGGAGCCTGGTAGGCTGCAGTCCATGGGGTCACTAGGAGTCGGGCACAACTGAGCGANATAAAAAGTACATTGTTTCATGTTACCTAGTATGTTCTGCAGAGAAGGCGATGGCACCCAGCTTCAGTACTCTTGCCTGGAAAATCTCATGAATGGAGGAGCCTGGTAGGCTGCAGTCCATGGGGTCACTAGGAGTCGGGCACAACTGAGCGACTTTCCTTTCACTTTTCACTTTCATGCATTGGAGGAGGAAATGGCAACCCACTCCAGTGTTCTTGCCTGGAGAATCCCAGGTATGAGGCAGCCTGGTGGGCTGCTGTTTATGGGGTCACACAGAGTTGGACACAACTGAAGTGACTTAGCAGCAGCAGCAGCAGTATGTTTTTCATTGTTACAGTAGCTCTAGGACACTGAAACAGAGGATATGGTGGGGAAATAGAGTAGACTTGGAGAGGTAAATGAGAGAATTTTAATTTCTTGCTTGTTTGTTAACATTATTTGAGGAGCTAAGTCATATCTTAGAGGAGCAACCCCATGTCCAAGGAGCAGTGGCTGCATGGGCACAGGAGGACAAGGAGGAGCTACTCCACATTCAAAGTCAGGAGAGGTGGCAGTGAGGAGATACCCCTCATCCGAGGTAAGGAGCAGTGGCTGCACATTGCTGGAGCAGCCATGAAAAGATACCCCATGTCCAAGGTGAGAGAAACCCAAGTAAGACAGTAGGTGTTGCAAGAAGGCATCAGAGGGCAGGCACACTGAAATAATAATCACAGAAAACCAGTCAATCTAATCACATGGACCACAGCCTTGTCTAACTCAATGAAACTAAGCCATGTCATGTGGGGCCACCCAAGATCGGCGAGTCATGGTGGAGAGTTCTGACAGAATGTGGTCCACTGGAGAAAGGAATGGCAAACCACTTCAGTATTCTTGCTTTGAGAACCCCATGAACAGTATGAAAAGGAAAAATGATAGGATACTGAAAGAGGAACTCCCCAGGTTGGTAGGTGCCCAATATGCTACTGGAGATCAGTGGAAAAATAACTTCAGGAAGAACAAAGGGATGGAGCCAATGCAAAAACAATACCCACTTGTGTATGTGACTGGTGATAGAAGCAACGCCTGATGCTCTAAAGAGCATTATTGCATAGGAACCTGGAATGTCCGGTCCATGAATCAAGGCAAATTGGAAGTGGTCAAATAGGAGATGGCAAGAGTGAACATCAACATTCTAGGAATCAGCAAACTAAAATGGACTGGAAAGGGTGGACTGGAATTTAACTCAGTTGACCATTATATCTACTACTGTGGGCAGGAATCCCTTAGAAGAAATGGAATAGCCATCAGGGTCAATAAAAGAGTCTGAAATGCAGTACTTTAATGCAACCTCAAAAAAGGCAGAATGATCACTCTTTGTTTCTAAGGCAAACCATTCAATATCACAGTAATCCAAGTCTATGCCCAACCAGTAACGCTGAAGAAGCTGAAGTTGAACAGTTCCATGATGACCTTCAAGACCATTTTGAATTAACACCAAAAAAAAGATGTCTTTTTCATTATAGGGGACTGGAATGCAAAAGTAGGAAGCCAAGAAACACCTGGAGTAACAGGCAAATTTGGCCTTGGAATATGGAAAGCACTGGACATAGTATACACCCTCTTCCAACAACACAAGAGAAAACTCTACACATGGACATCATCAGATGGTCAACACCAAAATCAGATTGATTATATTCTTTGCAGCCAAAGATGGAGAAGCTATATACAGACAGTAAAAACAAGACCGGGAGCTGACTGTGGCTCAGATCATGAATTTTTTTATTTCAAAATTCAGGCTTAATTGAAGAAAATAGAGAAAACCACTAGGCAATTCAGGTATGACTTAAATCAAATCCATTATGATTATACAGTGGGCGTGAGAAATAGATTTAAGGGACAAGAAGTGATAGACAGAGTGCCTGGTGAACTATGGAATGAGGTTCGTGACACTGTACAGGAAACAGGGATCAAGATCATCCCATGGAAAAGAAATGCAAAAGCAAAATGACTGCCTGGAGAGGCCTTGCAAATCACTGTGAAAAGAAGAGAGGCGAAAAGAAAAGGAGAAAAGGAAAGATACAGCATCTGAATGCAGAGTTCCAAAGAATGGCAAGAAGAGATAAGAAAGCCTTCCTCAGCAATCAACGCAAAAAAATAGAGGAAAACAACAGAATGGTAAAGACTAGAGATCTCTTCAAGAAAATCAGAGATACCAAGGGAACATTTCATACAAAGATGGGCTTGATAAAGGACATACATTGTACAGACCTAACAAAAGCAGAGTGAACTCCGGGAGAGATGGACAGGGAGGTCTGGCGTTCTGCGATTCATGGGATCGCAAAGAGTCGGACATGACTGAGTGACTGAACTGAACAGAAACAGAAGATATTAAAAAGAGGTGGAAAGAATACACAGAATAACAAAAATGATCTTCACAGCCAAGAAAGTCACGATGGTGTGATCACTCACCTAGAGATAGACATCCTGAAATGTGAAGTGAAGTTGGCATTAGAAAGCTTTACTACAAACAACGCTAGTGGAGGTGATGGAACTCCAGTTGAGCTACTTCAAAACCGGAAAGATGATGCTGTGAAAGTGCTGCACTCAATATGCCAGCAAATTTGGAAAACTCAGCAGTGGCCACAGGACTGGAAAAAGTCAGTTTTCATTCCAATCTCAAGTAAAGTTAATGCCAAAGAATGCTGAAACTACCACACAATTGTACTCATCTCACATGATAGTAAAGTAATGCTCAAAATTCTGCAAGGCAGGCTTCCGCGCTATGTGAACCGTGAACTTCCAGATGTTCAAGAGGGTTTTAGAAAAGGCAGAGGAACCAGAGATCAAGTTGCCAACATCCGCTGGATCATCAAAAAAGCAAGAGAGTTCCAGAAAAACGTCTATTTCTGCTTTATTGCCTATGCCAAAGCCTTTGACTTTGTGGATCATAATAAACTGTGGAAAATTCTGAAAGAGATGGGAACACCATACCAATGACCTACCTCTTGAGAAACTTATTTGCAGGTCAGGAAGCAACAGTTAGAACTGGACATGAAACAACAGACTGATTCCAAATAGGAAAAGGAGTACATCAAGGCTGTATATTGTCACCCTGCTTATTTAACTTATACACAGAGTACATTATG